>JAZKJV010000356.1:0-556593 GCA_037367405.1 Ottelia alismoides | reverse complement strand
TTTAAGTTCTAGATACCGAGCTAATAAAGGTATACTGTTCTTTAAAAATTAGAATAAAGGTCTACTGTTTATCAACTAGATTATGGTTATACGGATGGAGAGTTTATCATAATGGGGAGGGGGTAAAAAAATTTACCTAAAATAGGGACGACACGAAAATATTTCCCAGAATAGGCATATATCGACAAACCATTTGCTGTAGTACGACAAACGATTTACCGTACAACATGGACGGATGGGAGGATGTCAGGGATCTAGATTTTCAGCGATGATACAATTTTTTACCGTACGTATGACATGACAAACTGTCGTATGCAAGACACCGAACGACAAACAATTTACCGATACATGTTCATTTTGAAAATTTTTTTCAAACTCTCTTCAATTTGAAGAATAATTTGCAAAGATAATACCCCCATTGGGATTCTCTCCGGATATCTGCACGTAAAACCTTATAACGGCTGTCTATCCTTCCCCTTCTAAACCCCCAAACCCACACACGGGCACACAATTAAACCTGCTCCACCTCCGCTACCCTAATGGCGTCCGACGCCGCCGGCGACCCTGAGGTGGAGAAGCTCTACCAGTACGTCGACCGACTCAGCGAGGCCAAGGACAAGTCCGAGGTCGCTTTTACCGCTCCCAAAGCCGTGATCCGGTGACTTGGTTCGCGTTCTGGTGCCTCTGATTGGAGGAATTTTTGTTTTGTTTTTTTCAGCATGTGAGCGAGTACGAGGGGATTATCAACACGGTGCAGCACGGGAGCAGCAAGGCCCGGCAGCTGGCGGCGCAGCTTATCCCTAGGTTCTACAAGTTCTTCCCCAGCCTCGCGATAAGGGCGCTCGACGCGCATTTCGACCTCATGGAGGCAGATGACACCGGGGTGAGTTGTTTCTCGTGTGTCGCTGTGTTAAAAATGGGTTCTTTTTCGATTTTTGCTAGTCGGTTGTGGGTTTCTGGGTCTCTTTTATGATTGTAAGTGGATTACTGAGTTGTTTCTCGTGGGTCGATGTGGTAAAAATGGGTTCTTTTTCGCTTTTTGCTAGTCAGTTGTGCATTTCTGGGGCTTTTTTATGATGGTAAGTGGACTATTGGTAATATTGTGCGATTGGGGAATACTTGATTGTTGTTGTCTTATGGAGAGCATTGGGCGCCGATGTTTTGCACTTGTGGAAGTGCGGGTCTGTTAAAAGTTCTTGCTAAAAATGGTTAAAATTTCGTCTTTTCGTTCCCGTGCTGTAGAGAACCGTATTGAATCTAGGTCGAATTTGTGTCCTTCGATGTGTGACTGGGATTTTAACAATGACGCAATCTCAAATCAAAAGAGAAGAAATGGGTGATGATGAAGGAAGATCACAGAATCAGGGGAGATGGAAGTTGCCACCAAGCCCCATGAGGTAGAAGAAAAGATGTAATTGGGGAAGGAGATTAGATGGTAGAGGAAGATAGTGCCAAATGAGGAAGATGATTGGAAGCTAGATGCTACTCGAGCACTGTATCCGAAGCAATTGATGGATGAAGTGAGAGGTTTCTGGGATGAGGATGGAGGAGACCATGGGCCAAGAGCGGAGGAACATGCCAAAGTTGGTGTGAGGTAGAAGAAGGAAAAGTATGATAGCTAATGTGAGTGGCGGGTAGAAGAGGAGAAAAACTTAGAAAGTTGGTGGGAGAAGATAACGAGCACAGGGTTAACTAGAGCAATATATTATTCACTTTTATGTACTACAAAGATTCATGCCCCTTTGACTATTCAATTACATCGTGGTTAAAATAGTAAAACTCCCAATAACTATCAAATTATGTTAGACCATCAAAACCCAATAAGCTTGAAGGATCCTAATTAAGAATTTAAGACACTAAATGCCTTGATTCACTCTAATGGACTTACTTAAGCTATAAAAAAGAACAAGGCTCTAGATGGAATCTGAAATGATAATTCATAAATTCTAGGTTGCATTAAATGGTACTGAGTTGTGCCATGGAACGGTGACATCACATCCTTACTATGTACGAGCGAACATAATCTCCGATACTATGAACAAAATAGAGCCATATACAGTTTTTTTTATAATATCCTTCCTTTTGAAAGGTTAATGGATACTCGTAATCATTAGCATTGGGAACTTCTGACAGCATTAGTTGTGGATGATGTGTCATCTCTGTTGTATTGTTCATCCGACTTCAGTAAGATATTGTGTACTCTTGTTCTTTCATGCAGAGTTTTGTAAGCTTTTGTACACTTTGTATATATGTAGTTTGTTTGTTATTTTTGTTGATCTCAAACATTTCCCCTCTGTTTATTCATTTGGACAGAGGGTCCTTGCAGATATATGGAATCCTTACTTAGCCGTCTTAGTGTACATGTTATCCTTGTATATGAATAACTACTTTGCTGAACTTACTCGTTGAATAAAAGATTAAGGACATGGTTCTTATTCTCAGCTGAGTCATTGGTTAGAAGATCCATGTAACGATATGATTTCTCAACTAGTCATTGGATAAAACATCCTTGTAGGGATATGACCTATGATAGCAAAGCTGTTTCCCGCATTAAGTAGGGTCAGCTACGTGGATTCTTTTCCTCCATTCAGATATATATTGGGACAGTCTCGGACATAGATTCAAAAACTAAGATTTCTTCGTATAGTCTCATTACAACACTTCTCTGACCTTCTTCGTCCTCTCTCAGCTGGATCAACTTCCCAAACTCGCATCTCCTAACTGGTGCATCAACCGACCTCCTTTACAAATGGTCAAACCACCTTACGCGATTTCTTCGCATGTTAGTCTATAGTTCACAGGCAAACATTCAGATCCATAGAGCATAGCAGATCTCATGACTGCTTTGTAAAATGGGCTTTGATTTTCAAAGGAATTTTCTTATCACATATAACGATCGAGACTCCTCTCAACTTTAGCCAACATGCATTTATTTTATGAGTAATATCTACATCAATTTTCCCATCATGTTGCAAAATAGATCCCAAGTATCTAAATGAAATTTTCTTTTGAATGTTAAATTTCTTTTAGAATGTTATCGTCACCCGTCTCCACCTCGATTCCTTCACCATTGCTTCCATCAAAAGTGCACTCCATATATTCAGTCTTAGACATACTTATATGAATACCTTTAGTCTCCAATGCATGTTTCCAGACATCAAGCTTCTCATTTACTCAATCTCTAGTCTCATCAATCAACACAATATCATCAACGAATACAATACACCAAGATATCTCATTCTGAATGTGACTTGTCAACTCATCCACAATCAAAGTAAAAAGGAACGGACTCAAAGCTGAACCTTGATGCAGACCCGATGTTGATGTCAAAATAACTAGTCTTCCCAGTCTGGATTCTTACACAAGATGAAGCTCTACTATACATATCATTTGTGAGGTTAATGCATACAAAATGTACCTATCTCTTCTCCAAAACTCTCCATAATATTTTCTGTAGGACAGAATCATAAGCCCTCTCGAAATACATAAAAATCATATGGATGTTCTTCCTTTTAGCTCTATAAATCTCACCTTTCTCCTCAACAAGTGGATGACTTCAATAGTTGATTGACATGTCATGAATCCGAATTGGTTTCTTTTACTTTAGGAACTTGCTTCAACATTCTTTCGAGCACACATTCCCAAATTTTCATAATGTGACTCATTAGTTTGATACATTTATAATTTGAACAATTTGAATGTCCCCTTGCTATTATAATGAGGCATAACGATACTTTTCCTCTATTCTTCAGTTATTTTCTTGCGTCACCAAATAACATTGAATGAATATTACAAGCCAAGTTAAACCATGCTCACCTAAAACTCTCCATACTTCTATAGAAATGTCATCAAGTCCTCCACCTCTCTCTTGTCTCATAACCTTCAAAGCCTCATCCACTTCCTTTCTTTATATTCGTCTATAGCTTGCACAATTCAAGTAACTTTCACTACTAACTAGATCTCCCAAAGTGGCCTCTCTATTTCCTTTCCCAATGAAAAGCATATGGAAATACTACTTCCATCTAGTTTCTATATACTTCTGAGTAACAAGCATGTGACCTTCCTCACATTTAATGCATTTCAATTGAGAAAGGTCTTTGATCTTTCTTTCTCTTGCTTTGGTCAACCTGAATATATCCTTCCGACCCTCCTTAGAATCGAGGTTTTTGTACAAAACTTCATAAATTTTTGATTTAGCTTCGCTTACATTTACAACCTTGTTTGCTTCCTTCTTTAATATTTTGTAATTTGTGGCATTTTCCTCTGCTCTATCCTTAGACATAGCTTTAAAGCATGCTCTTTTAATTTTGAGCTTCTCTTGCAACCATTCACTCTACCATCAAGCTTTCTTTTGGCTTGGAGCTCCTCCCTTTGGCTCACCAAGCATCTCTTTGGCATCCTCCGGATATAAGATCCGCTGTCTCCCACATCTTGTTTGCACTTTCGTTACAATCCCAAGATAAGTCTTTTAAAACCTTCTCTTTGAAGTTTGATTTCTTCAATTGAAGATTCAACCAACTAGTTCTAATGATCTTGTAAACCCCCATTTTCTTTACCAGTTCTTTTATTTGCACATCCATGACTAACTAGCGATGTTGGGTTGTCAAACTCTCTCCTGTGATTAATTTACAGTTTTTGAAACACAACCGATCTCTTCTCCTTAACGCAAAGTAATCTGTCTATGTTCTTGTCGGGACACTCTTATAAGCGATTAAATGCCCCCCTTCTTGAAGCGAGTGTTTACTATGAAAAGATCATAAGCCGTAACAAAATTTATGATGACTTTTCCCTCTTCATTTCTATCTTCGAAGCCATGGCCTCTATGAATACTAGCATACCCTGAAGCATTCTTTCCGATATGTCCATTAAGATATCCACCTGGGCAAATCATCTCTTTATGGGATTCCTTGCATAATTTTATCAAAATCCTCCCAAAGAGCTTGTTTAATCCTTTTATCTAAACCAATTTGCGGTGCATAAACTGAGATGATATTAGAATTTCTTCTTCGAGCATCAATTTTAGCAAAATAATATGATCTCCGAATCTTTGCACCTCAACCGCATTCCTTCAAATGCTTATGAACAACCACTCCAATACCTGCCTTTATCTTTACCTGAATACCAAAGTTTAAAGCCTGTCTTCTCTATCTTCATTACTTTCTCTCCAACCCATTCTGTCTCTTGGAGACATAGTATATGAATCTTCTTTTTTTCAGTCGTATCTACAATCTCCATCGATTTGCTAATCAAAGTGCCAATATTCCAACTACTTACCTGCAACTTCCTTTGCAACCTCTTTTGAACTCACTTCTTTACTCGTATGCGTCCATTATGCGAGAATCCTTGCAAATTTTGGTCTGCATCTGGACAACGATGCAACGGAATTAGCTTATTTACTCGCATGCATTCCTCATGCGAGAACTCTTGCAAATTTTGAACGACATCCGAGCAACGATGTAGTGGCACTTTCCAACTTCTCATTACATTCAGGTGATGCAACACATCGCTAGTAGGGAAGGCCCCAACAGAATCTAAATGTTTGCTGAAATCCATGCTGAAAAGATCTGAACTGTTTTGAGACAAATTCCTAAATAGTGTTGTGATGACTGTTGGCTACCTAACGCGCAATCATTTTCAATTTACGTGGGCTCAAGACCGGCCATGAGTGAGTCTATTTTGTACACTCATGAAGCGTGTTTATTGAGGGTTGTTACGGGTGTAGTGAGATGATTTTTGAAAATTACAGTTGGGATAAAGTAAGGATGTGTAACTGGAATATTGTGACATAGTTTGGGAAAGTCTGAGTCCTTAATGGGTTTTGAGCCTCTTTCTTTCATTTATCGGGACTGCCAGATCCATTTTGTAGCGGATAAAGATAGGCCAGAGGTTTTTTTCTGAAGTGCGATAAGCATCCTTAAGATATATTCAAATTTCAGACCAACACGGTTTGGTCTTGACGTTTCTAAGGGCCGTGTCAGAGTTGCTATTTCATTCTTATATGCGCATAGATGGTCGTGGTCTGAGAAGTCAATCATTGGACAGATTTTGGTTACGTGGGGCATCGGGGTCATCTAGCGTCAGGGACTGAAGTTCTTTTCTTTGTTCCCTTTTGAGAGTTAGGCATTTGATGGTATGAGTTATGGGACATACAAGAACGTGAATTGCCGCCATTATTGATCTGTTCAAGCAACATGAGAAAGACATAAGTTGTATAATGGCACGTAGTATGGGGAATCTTGCTGTTGCGTGGATGATAAGCTTTGTTGGTTGCATGTCTTCCATCATTATAGGCTTCATAGGAAAGTTCTAGTTGAGTTGGTCTTCCTTGCACGATTCTTATCAATTGTGACCATATATAACAAAAGCGAGCAGCTGCCAAGAATCTGCATGGTAAACAAATATTCTTTTTCTTTTCACGGAAGTCTTCCTGTGGTCCTCACGTATTTATCTCCAAAAGAAGGATATTATTGGGGAAGAAACCTGTCAAACAGTTTTGACCTAGGATTTTGTATCAGAAAATGTGGAGCAATCTTTGCTTATATCTTCATCACTATGGACACAAAAATGTATATGAGACAGCTATCGGGGTTGGAGGTTGGTATTCTTTTAATTTCGATGAGAATTTTAATCATAAAGCATCTCTAGGGACTCAAATTCCAGCATCATTGCACTTGCAAATCTTTGATTAAGCTGATGGTGCAGAATCGTCAACTGCATGCATCTTTTTCTCTAGAGCACTTGAAGTTAATTAACATTTTTGTTACACTTGATTGTGAACTCATTTTCTGAATTTGTTTGGTCTTCCTATTTTCCTTGACTTCAAAACTATATAGTTAATATGTGATTGCATGAATTGGACCTATCGTTTTAGATATACATTCCAACAATTTGATAACCATTTTCTGGTGTCATTATATATTACTCTTATGGATGAAAGGGCTCTATTTTTAGATTTTGAAAACAGGAATAAGACTTTATGGAGATTTTGGTGTTTAGGCAACTTAGGGGTCAAAATTTAAAAACCTCAAATCCGTTTACTTTTTATTAGGGTTTAGAAAATCGGTTCGGACTCCAGACCGGTCGGTTGGACCGTTTGGATAGGGAACCAGCCTCGACTCGGTTGGTTCAACCAGTTTTATGTAATTACTTTTAAAAAAAGAACAAAATAAAAATCGAGCCCAACTGGTGGTCAGATCGAGTTGACCTAAGTGGTCGGATCATGTTGACCCAAATTGATCCAGTTTTAATGGTTTGATAATTTTTCAAAGAATAAATATTTAAATAATTAAATAATAAGGTTTTTATCCCATGTTTCCTTATTAACTTCTGCAATATCAGTTGCCCCTCTCTTTTTGGAATATCAATTGTGTCCCTACCTTCTTGGACCAATTTTATAGAAGCAACTACACATAAATGATTACACTATTGTATTCATATATAATGCTAGAAAATATGGCTAACGTTTGTAGAGTTTTACTCGAAATAGACAATCATATTATTTTATTGAAAGATTTGACATTTTAGACGATTATTTAATTGATATATACATACCTAGTTACAAATGTTTATTCGGTTTTATCGATTTGTGAAATCGGTTCGACTGATCAAACCAATAAATTAATCATGGTCCAATTTTTTCTGAGTTGATAGAAACAATGACATCATGCTGACATCATCGCCAGTCTAACCGGTACAACTGACGGTCCGACTCGGTTGGACCAAACCGAAGACAAATCGAAGACTGTCTGGTTCAACTCCCGGTCTGGTTCTTAAAACCATGCTTTTTATATGGAGGTGTCTAGTTGGCCTTTATTCTTGTTTTTGGAATGTCTGCTCAATATTCTGGATTTAATTTAAATTAGATTTGTCATTCTCATTACTTAAGAGTGGCCCGACTGGAACACAGATAGATTACTTTGCAATGAGGAGAAGAGATTAGTTGTCTTGCAAAGACTGTATTCTAGGAGAGAGTTTGACAACCCAACATCGCTTGTTAGTCATGTATATGCAAATAAAAGGGCTAGTAAAGAAAAGGAGGGTTTCCAAGATCAATAGAACTAGATGGCGGAACTTTCATTTGAAGCAATCAAGCTTCAAGGAGAAGGTTTTAGAAGACTTATCTTGGGATTATAACGTAAGTGCAAATGAGATGTGGGATGTAGTAGCTTCGTGTATCCGAAGGGTAGCCAAAGAGATGTTAGGCAAGACAAAAGGGAGGAGTTCCGGGCCAAAAGGAGACTTGGTGGTGGAGTGGAGTGCAAGAAAAGCTTAAATTTAAAAGAGCTTGCTTTAAAGCTATGTGTAAGGATAAAACAGAGGAAACTGTCACAAACTACAAGATAGCAAAGAAGGAAGCAAAGAAGGCTTATGAAGTTGTGTACAAAAATCTCAACTCTAAGGAGGGCCAAAGGATATATTCAGATTGACCAATGCAAGAGAGAAAGATCAAAGATCTTTCTCAAGTGAAATGCATTAATGATGATGAAGGACACATGCTTGTTACTTAGAAGAATATAGAGACTAGATGGAAGCAATATTTCCATATGCTTTTCATCGGGGAAGGAAATGAGAGATCACTTTAGGAGATCTAACTAGTAGTGAAAGTTACTTGAATCGTGCAAACTATAGACGAATACAAAGGAAGGAAGTTGGGGAGACTTTGAAGGTTATGAAACCTTGGAAAGGTGTAGGACCTGATGACATTCCTATAGAAGTATGGAGAGTTCTAGGTGAGCGTAGTTTGACTTGGCTTACAAATTTATTCAATGTTATTTGGTGAAGCAAGAAAATGTCTGAAGATTGGAGGAGAAGCATTGTGGTGTATCTTTATAAGAACAAAGGGGACATTCAAAATTGTTCGGATTATGAGTCATACTATGAAAATTTGGGAACGTGTGATCGAGAGAAGACTGAGACAAGTTTTCAAAGTAAAAGAAAATCAATTCGGATTCCTGCCAGGTCGCTCAACTATTGAAGCCATCCACTTGTTGCGGAGAACAATGAAGATTTGTAGAGCTAAAAGGAAGAACCTCCTTATGATTTTCATCGATTTGAAGAAGGCATATGGTTCTATCCTACGGGAGATATTGTGGAGAGTTTTGGAGAAGAGACAAGTACGTGTCCTATACATTAACCTCATAAAGGATATGTATGATAAGGCTTCATCTTGTGTAAGGATTCAATATGGAAAGAGTGACTATTTTGACATCGACATTGATCTGCATCAAGGTCCAGCTTTGAGCCCATTCTTTTTTACTTTGATTATGGATAAGCTGACTAGTCACATTCAGGATGAGATACCTTGGTGTATGTTATTTGCTGATGATATTGTGTTTACCGATGAGACTAGAGATGGAGTAAATGAGAGGCTTGAGGTTTGAAGATATGCATTAGAGACTAAAGGATTTTGTATAAGTATGACTAAAACTAAATATATGGAGTACACTTTTGATGGAAGCAATGGTCAAGGAATCAAGGTGAAGATTGGTGACGATAACATTCTGAAGAAAGATTCCTTTAGATACTTGTGATCTATTTTGCAACATGATGGGGAAATTGATTGAGATGTTACCCATATAATAAATGCAGGTTGGCTAAAGTGGAGAGGAGCATCTGCTGTTCTATGTGATAAGAAAATTCCTATGAAAATCAAAGGAAAGGTTTACAAAGCAGTCGTGAGACCTGCTATGCTCTATGGATATGAATGCTGGCCTGTGAACCATAGACATGTGCAGAGAATGTCAGTTGCAGAAATGAAAATGCTAAGGTGGATGTGTGGACATACACGTAAAGATCGGATTCAGAGTGATGCAATCAGAAGGAAAATGGGTGTAGCTCCGATCGAGGATAAGTTGCGAGAAAACCACTTAGGTGGTTTGGTCATTTGCAAAGGAGGCTGTGTGATGCACTGGTTAGGAGATGCGAGTGTTGGGATGTTGAATCGGTTAAGAGAGGGCGAGGAAGGCCCAAGAAGTGTTGGAATGGGACTATCCGAAGGGATCTTAGTTTTTTGGATCTAAGCCCGAGAATGATCCAAGATAGATCTGAATGGAGGCGAATAATACACATAGCCGACCCTACTTAATGTGGGAAAAAGGCTTTGTTGTTATTGTTATTGTGTAGATCGATGATTCTCAGCAGAGTTCTTTCCAAAATGTTTTCGGTCTTTATGGCCTTGTTGGGCTCATCATTCACTTCTTGCACTGTCCTATCTAGGCATCAGTTGAAATCCTTCACGATTGACTTCGTCCCTTGTGTAGGTGTCTTCGTCCAATTTAAATCTGATTCTCTCATTTATCCTTTTTTTGGGCGCTCTCTCTCTTTTATCTCTAATCCCTCTTACTCATATTTCTGCGCACTCATTCCAGTTCCCATCTTCATTTTTCCTTTACAATCTTTACTGTCAAAATCTGAACCCATGTCCTTGCAAGCTGATCTTCTTGCTCCTTCAGTATTTGCCTTCTCCAAGGTATTTTACATGTGTACTAAATATCGTGCTTCTCATCATGGCGATTAAGTTGCTCTTATTTTTCTGCTCGTATATTTATCCGTCTCTTTGAACAGCTTTCCCCAGGTATTATAGGAACACCCATATACATGCATTGGATTGGAATGCATCTGATCTTTACCTCTCTATCTGAGCTTGAAGCTATATGCCATCCTTCCATCCTTTATCATAAATTGAACACTCTTGATTTCTGGGGCTTCTATTCTTTAAGATTCTTACACGTGACGCTATCCCCTGGAATAATACTATGAACTGCTTCTCAACAAGTAAATAAAAATACAGTTTTTACTTTTTAATTTTGTAGTTTTTACTTCTTGTTCCGAATTAATTGTCTTCCTAAGAATGGATCACCTTAGTTATATGGACATGAACATTGCTCAGATCAATTGGTTTTTGGGCATGGCAGTTCCCCTTGTATAAAGATTGATGTAACCTTTTCACCTTTCATTCTATTGCTGCATATGGTATTCTGCTACTTGTTGATAAGAAGAAATAGTCACATCACTTTCATTGTACTTTTTGTCATGTAACTCACAGTGTAGTTATCCGCCGTATTACTTTGTATTGTTATGCATATTCTCTGAAACTGTGAACTTGTACTTTATTATCCTCATTGAATTTTTATAACCAAGACACCAGTTTCCAAGTTTTGGGTGGGAAGTAAATATTTACATTCTAGTCAAATATCAATAAATATCATAATATTTTATTTTATTTTTTCTGTGTCTCCCCCGAATCTGTTTTCAAAAAAAAAATATTTTATTTTTTCAAAACAGCAAGTTCTTTATTCCAGTTCTGAACGTATTAAAGTTTCATTTACTCTTGCCACTGAGATTAATGTGCCATGATCCTCCCCCCCATACAGATCAGAGTTCAAGCTATTCGTGGGCTTCCTCTTCTATGTAAAGATACACCTGAAAATGTTCCAAAAATAGTAGACATTCTTGTGCAGTTACTCCTTGCTGGTAATTTTTGTATGGCAAGAAATCGTATTTTTTGATTAGCTTCATATATTGATTTCCCTGCTTCTGAACATTACAGAAGAACTCGTGGAGCGTGATGCAGTTCATAAAGCTCTTATGTCTCTTTTACGACAAGATATTAAAGGTTATCATTTTCTTTTAAATAATATTGTTTTTTTTGAAATTGTAGTTGCTTAAATTATTTTAAGCTTTATATGCATAAAATGAATTTAAAAGTTCCCAATCGCCTTTTGAAGTTATGTCAATTATTTCAAAATCTAATTATAAATGGAGGGTAAAATGAGTAGTTTCTAGCTTAAGGTCATTCTCTTGTTGAATTTGAATTGTGACAATTGAGAATAACATAGGGTTGAGTCGATTGTATAATTGTATCTTTGGAAAGATCCATTTATTTCCTGTAGTATGGTGGCATGTGTTTAGTCCTGCATTTCCAAATTATATTAGAGTTGGGTGTGAGTGAGCTAATATAAATATAAATATGTGCAATGTTAAGGGACAAGAACAACAAAGATCTATGTGGTTTGAGATGATCTAGCTGACCACACGATTCTAAGGGAGATGGGACTTGAGGGAGTCAGATATTAATTACGTTCTTCCTAAAGAAAACATGAGGTGTAGGGTTCTTTATATAACCTCACCAGCATGCCCAAGTCTGAACAGTAAGAAACGGGGAACTAAACATGAGAGAGCAACGTAATTGGATCTTATAATCATTTAGTTACCCATAGAAATTTGTATCTGTAGCTCTCACCTTCAAATTGGAGTTGAAAAACAACAGTTTGTTACGAAAGAAACGGTATTTACATGACAAATCTTGTAAATGCTTGGGAAGAGGCTTGTTGAAGCGGCGGAAATGCGGGCTTTGATAGGCTGAATAGAGCCCTATTGCTCTTGATTCCAAAGAGGGAAGCAGCGGAGGACATTGGGGACTTTCGTCCCATCTCGATTTCAAACGCCATCTATTTAATCGTGGCTAAAGTCCTAGCTAGAAGACTCTCTAAGGTGCTGGACTCGCTTGTCTCCCCCGTTCAGGCGGCTTTCATTAAAGGGAGACAAATATCGGACTGTATTGTTGCTGCGTCGGAGCTGGTGGCGGATTGGAAAGCCTCGGGGCGTCAAGGAGTGCTTTGGAAAATTGATTTCGCTAAAGCTTATGATAGCATTGATTGGGCTTTTCTATGGTCGGTCCTCAGGAGGCGAGGTTTCCCGGAGCTGTGGATTTCGTGGATGAGGCGATGCGTGACTACTGTCTCATTTTCTCTATTGCTTAATGGCGGCTTGGAAGGGGGGCACTTTCAACCGCGTCGGGGTCTGGGGGTGCCCTCTGGCCCCCCTTCTTTTCGTGCTTGCGTCGGATACCTTGGCTCGTATGGTGGACCGGGTGGTTGCTGCGGGCCTCACCAAGGGCTTTTCAAAGGGGGCCATCTCCGTGCCGCTAATTCAATTTGCAGACGACACTTTGTGCTTCATTGAAGGGGGTGAGACGGAAGTTGCGGCCATGTCGATGACATTAGACCTCTTTAGCGAATTATCGGGCTTGCGCATTAATGGTAACAAATCTAAGGTTATTACTTTTGGACTATCGGAGTCGAGGGCATTGGATTTTTCGAACATTCTGGGCTCTCCTTTGGGCAGCCTTCCGCTTGACTACCTGGGCCTTCCCTTGGTGGTTGGGAGGCCTAGACTTAAGGATTGGAGTGTGGTGGTGGAGAAGGTTGAGGCGAGATTGGCAGGTTGGCGCGCGACTCTTCTTTCAAAAGGAGGTAGATTGATTCTTCTTCGCTCGGTCCTTGCCGCCATTCCAGTTCATTTTTTATCGACTCGACGTTTGCCCGTTGGGATTTGCAAGCACCTTGAGTCTTGCTTCAAGAGGTTCTTATGGGGGAAATCGGGTACCAGAGGGCGTGGGATTCACCTGGTCGCCTGGGAGGAGGTGGTGAGGGAGAAGCTGACAGGTGGTTTGAGGATTAGGCGCCTAAGGCTGATCAACGATGCGTTCTTCCTTAAGTGGGCAAGCATGGTGTGGGGAAGAGATGGTAGCTTCTTTATTGGGATCTTGAGGGATCTTCACGGGAGAGAGTGGGCTGGTAAGGGCGCTTCGGGAGTTGTGTGTGGGAGGTGGTCTTCAGGAGGTATTTTTAAAGAACAGAGCGTCCTTTAAACCTGTTCTAGGGGACGGTCGTGTTTTTTCTTTTTGGAATGATTGCTGGTTGGGGGGAGCCACTTTCTTTACGCTTCCCTCGTCTCTTTGCTCTGGCGGAAAATAAGGAGGTCTCCGTCGCTTGCTGCTGGGTGAATGCATCTTGGTCTCCTCGCTTTCTGGGGATCTTCTCGGATCAGAGGTTCTTTGATTTTCTTGCTCTGATGAACGTCCTTGCTCAAACGGATTCTCCCTCTGTGGGCTTGGATCACTGGATTTGGAGGAATGGTGACTTCTCGACTCGGAAGGCCTACGCATCCTTGCTTGATACTTTGCCTGCTCGATCGGATTCCCTGGTGAGGGACTGTGGTTTCTTCTGGAGCTTAGGCTTGCCCTTGCGTATTATCTTCTTCCTTGGCTCGCCCACAGAAAGAGGCTTTTGACGCGCGATCACTGTTCAAGGTTGTTACCTTCGGTTTCTAATATCTGCGGCCTGTGTGATTCAAATGTGGAATCCCTGGACCATCTACTCTTTCTCTGCCCCTTGGTCCGGGGGCTGTGGGATGACCCCTTAGTGGCTTGGGTGCATGCTCGTGATGTGGAGACCTTCTGTGATTCCCTCTTCTTGAATAGGCATATGGAGAGAAGGCGATTCTTGGCACCGGTGGCTTGTTTATGGTCGATATGGCTTGCTCGCAACGAGGCCATATTCTCTGCGCATCGGTTTTATCTGGAGAACGTGCTCTGTCGCGGGAGGGCTTTGGTGGCTGACTGGAGTCATGTTTAGTGTGCTTGTTTTCTTGTTTCTTTTGTTTCTTGGCGCCCAGTTCTGGAGGCTCCTTGCCTCCTACGTTGGGTGGCTACGTTTAATTTCTTCTTTGTTCCCTGTCCTTATTTCTATCAATATATTGGGGTGAACACCACTGAGTGTATCCCCCTTTTTCTTGGCTTCAAAAAAAAAGAGGCTTGTTGAAGGTGACACTTCTGGATAGAACATCATAAGGAGGAGATCCATGCTTATGCCTTATAGAAGATGCATAAAGAAGATGGTCGGTTGGAGGAGGACGTATGCATGGCGATTTTCATGCAGTAAATTGTTGGGCAACATTACTACGAAACAATCCAAAGTAGCAGCAGTATGAGTTCTCCCAAGGAGTAGGAGTTGATATAACAATGGTGGTAGAGTGATAATCTCTCTACAATATCAAAAAGTAGACATCTCCTATACAGAAACTTAGATAATGGGCTTCTCCTACAAGGAAGCCTTATAGGTCATATGTCTCATATGGGAACCCCAAAAAGTGAGATTGGAAGTTTCAGATTGCTCTTTCGCTGGTCACAATCGTTTTTTGGACTTGGTTTGATGGTAGGTTCATGGCCTTAAATATTGGCAAGCTTGTAAAAATTGGTCGAACATGATAACATGCCGGACCAATTAATTAATTCGGGGTGGTTGTCGACTCAACTTGGCCTAATCGACCATTAGTCGACCAATCCAACTAAGCGGTCCGATTTGTTAGACATTTTTTGATTTTTTCAAGTTTTCTTTTTTTGATTTTTAGTTAGTATTTATTGCGATTTTTGAGTTAGTAAGTAGTATAAATATCATTCTAATCTATTGATAAGAAAAAAATATAGAGAATACTAAGAACCTTAACCCTAGGGGGTTTATATACTACTCTCAATACATGTGGATCCCAGATGCAAACAAATTTGAAAACAAAATCCAAATTCATTCAGGTAACGAGACCCCATGCTCCTCCTTGTCCCTTGGTTTGCTGAACGGGTAGTGAGACCCTCGTGTTTGTAGGGTATTGTATGACTGTGGGCTTCCCTCGCCCTTCTTGGGGAGGTACACAACTCAATTCTTCAACTGGGTTCGTAAAAAGGAACAGTTAGAGTTCATGGCATATCAACAGTTTATGCTGTTCAGTTTTGTATCTCTTTGATGCTAATGCTATTGGTTACTATAAACACCTATAGAGGATTGATTCGTTTTTATATGCTATTCATTCCTTGGCGGTAGTGTAGTGTGTCTACCACCCAAAAGACCAGGGTTCAAATCCCCCTTGTGGGGATTGCGTCAGGTAGCCGACAACCGGTGTAAAAAATAGTTGGATCTTTCAACATGGATTTGGGCAAGAATCCATGTAGCCGACCTACTTAAAATGGGTGAAGGCTTTGCCTTTTTTTATTCATTCACTGCTAATGTTATTGGTTAATGCCATCCATCTTGATGAAGGTTGATTTTTTAATAGGTGTAGTATTCTTATTGTGTTTTTATGAATGTATTATACTATTACAATTTGCAAAATACTAAATCCATGCAAGTATATAAGAATATTCATATAAAATTTGATTTAATATATTAAAATAATTAAAAATAATTAACATCGACTAAAGCCCTACTAAATCCGATTAGTCGACTGATTACCAATTAATCCTTAGTGAATGACTCGAATGACCAACTATCGACTTCTGCAACATTGAATATCGGCGATATGTTAATGATATATTTGTATCATCGAGAAGACGATATTAATATATGGGGAGTATACATCGTTTTTTACTTTATCGGTAATATGTCGATGTTTATATCACCTTTATCGTTGGCATATTTAATCATTGATATGCCAAAAGTTGAAATTTCCTTATTTTTGTAAATATATTTTGCATGATAATGCGGTTAGTCACATATTCCACCATTTTGTCATATTTCATGCAATAAGCATTTGTAAAATGCATCATATGTGCGATCGATTTTGGCCCCGGTGTATTTGAGGCCATGAATATCATGGATATTTGAGGTCAATTATCCTCGTATTGGCTTTCTCATAGATGTGGTTGACCATGGATATATACCACTACATGACATTGGAAAATTATACAGAATATAGAGACCCAGTCATAAGAAGATACATAGAAGAACAAACATGGTAATGTTTGTAAAAGGCATCATATGTGCGATCGATTTTTGCCCCGGTGTATTTGAGGCCATGAATATCATGGATATTTGAGGTCAATTATCCTCATATTGGCTTTCTCATAGAGGTGGTTGACCATGTATATACCACTACATGACATTAGAAAATTATACAGAATATAGAGACCCAATCATAAGAAGATACATAGATGAACAAACATGGTAAATGGATCCATTCAAGGTTGCAGAAAGCGGTAGTCGGTACTTGGTCGGCGGGGTCACTGACTAAGGATTAATCGACAGTCGGGCGACTAATCGGATTTAGTCGGTCGTTAGTCGGTTTAGAATTTTTTTAATTATTATATATATAAAACATTTTTATACATAGATTTGTACATTTTCTATACTTTCATAATGAAACAAAAGAAGTAATTGACTTTAAACATAACATAATTGCATATTAGAATAAGTTTGCTTATATATTAACATAGATTTGTACATTTTCTAAAATTCTATACATTCATAATGAAACAAAAGAAATAATTGACTTTAAATATAACATGAAGCATATTAGAATAAGGTTGCTTTTAAAAAAAGCAAAAAACTAAACAAAATAAACCTTGATGTAAAAGTCGGCCCGACTAATGATCGACTGGGTCTAGTCGAGCCGGCTACCCCCGACTCAGCCTAGTCGGCCGACTTTTACAAGCTTGGATCCATTCAAATACTCTTAATTTTCGCAATTGTCGAATACATTTGTGTCGTAAGTATTGCATTTGTATACGTTATGAATTGTAAGTTTTGTATACATTATGAATTATGAGTTTTATTAGAGGCATGCCTCTTTTTGAGGTAAGCAAAATGACACCGATATCGATATTTAAGGCCAAGGATAGGTTTAATGTCAAGAAAGCATAAAGTCCTCTGTGCGAATATGATTTTTGATCTAGGGGATTGCATTTCTGATTGCAAGAGGACATGGAGTTGGATGACGTCGGCTCAAGTCAAAGTCTTCCAGTTGTGTTTGAGACATGGGAATGTGGTGATTGGTTCTCACAAGCTATGCTTTTTAGGGTACTCGCGCTTCTTGTGTGTGATGTTTGCGTGATCGAAGATGTGCACACTTGTTCTTTTTGTGTGAGAATACAAATGTGTGGGACAAAGCTCATGTAATCATGCTAATGATTGGTTGTACTTTTGACTTTTGATGTTCTACGGGTTTGGATCAGGGTAATCCATATCACAATATATTGGCGATATATCGGTATCGATAGGGATCTTCATCGATATTGTCGATATTTGCCCTACCAAGGCCATTTCCTTCACAAAATCAGGCCAATTTGGGTGATATGGCATGATGATATATCGTATCGACAAGTAGCCGATACCGATATTACCTAACTTGACTCGGATTAACGTGCTTTTGACAACGATAGACTAGTAGTTGTTACATGGCGCGAACTTTGTGGTTGGTCAGACATGGCGCGGTCTTTCGTCACGAAAGTTTTCATGCTAATAATGTGGTTAAGCGTGCAACGATCCCAACCGTGTCTCGATCTATGTAATTTTATATGGTAATATCCCTTCATAGCCATGTATTTTTAAAATTTGTGAATTATATGATGTTTTTAGGCATTCACCTTTTCAATGATCGCCGTTTTTTCCTTCTAAAAAAATGGACACTCCTCTCATGTAGGAATAATGAGAAATGTTCTCTCATATAGGAACATTAAAGAAACGATCTCATTATGAGGGTAACGAATAAAGGATGACGCAATGTTAAAGAAATTGATTGTGTAGTCTGCATATGCTACAAAACGTTCTTGAAACAAGCATGATTTTTTGCGTCTAATGTACTTATGTGGGCCGCCTAAGCCGCATATGCCATCGTACAATCATTTTTATTATGCATTAATGGCGCAATTATAATTGGATCTAATTTGGGCTGGATCCATTAGTTTTATCGCAAAATCTTCTCCTTTCTCATCACAACCTCTGCGTGTGATCTCCACTTCTTTTGCTAAAGGCTCATCTGCTGGTGTTCTTCTTAGCTGTCGTTGCATGCTCCGTTCAAGTACATTTGCATCGTGTTGTTTTCGGACTTGGGAGTCTCAACAACACCCTTGCTTGGCTGCTTTCTGACCCCCTTTGCTGCATAGGGTATCATTTAGTTTATACGTGTCATGTTTGTTAAAGTTAAAGCTAACGGAAAATCTACAATTCTGCTATATTTTCAGTCTTGTTTGTCTGGTGATAGCGTAGTGTGCATACCACCCAAAAGATCGGGGTTCAAATCCTCCCTTGTGGAGGTTGCTTTAGGTAGCCGACAACCAGCTTAAAAAATTGTTGGATCTTTCAACATGGATTTGAGCAAGAGTCTATGTAGCCGATCCTATTTATAGTGGGGGAAGGCTTTGACATTTTCAGTCTTGTTGACATACACTTTCTTGTTTTTTTCTTCTGCAATATCCTACTAACCGTTCTAACTTTGAGGTTAGTTAGATTACATGAAAATAACCATCCATGCACAAAATGGATTTTGTGATTACTGAGATTTATTACATCACATAAATCTCGTGATCCATGATGTTATCAATATCCACTATCTCAATAAATAAGTTATCAATAAACATCCATTGGTAGTTGACATTTAAGGAATTGAAGTCCGGACAAATGCATTGAAGATTCATTACCCATCAATTAATCGGATTACTTATTGATGCTATATGCTACATTTGTCTTCTGCTACATCTTCTTGTCGATAGTTGTATTTTTAGGTTAGTTAGATCACATGGAAATAACCATTCCATGCACTGAAAGGATCAAGGCCTTAATTGTCAGATTTTGTTTCGTTTCGGTAAGCCTGAAAAGAGAAATTCGATGGAATTTCGGTGAAATGGTCAGAAATTGGGGAAATTACTTGAATTTTTTTTTCAAATTAAGATTTCTAATATTACTTAACTCTAAATGAGATAGAAATACACAGTTTTTGCTAATAATGAGATATTAACATGATATGTTACATTAAATTTTTATACCATCGCTCCAACAATAAAAAAGTAGTATTGTGCTTAGAACCAGAACCAAATTTGGAAATGAAAGTAGAAGTCATTGGCATGACCTCAAATTAGAAGTCATTAGTTTTACCTTTTGAACATGAAGAGAATGGCGACACGTGCAATAATGACAGAAAAATATAAGCCAACAAATAGTACTAGCAAAAAGATATCTTATGTAAGAAATTGAAGATCGAAGTAATAGTTTAGAACTTGTATCTAACCAAAATACTTTTAACTTAGAAAAATGATAAATTTTAGAAATAAATTAAGACATTGATATACACATAAAAACATAAACACAAATCCTACTAACATGTATGTCAGTCTAATAGATGCATTGTATAGCTTGCAATCGTAAAATTTTTGTTATACAAGTTACAAACAAATCAATTAATATCTAAAAACCGCATAGCATTCGCAAACCCAATCTATATTCAATATGATAGTAGGCAAATACATATAGTCACAAGATTTCAAAGGTTGCTAACAACCTAGCACTCACACAACCGCACATACTCCTTGTAGTAGAGAGAAGTCGCAAGATAGAAAAGCCTTAAATTTCAGATTTCGATTTTATTCGCCAAGTGCTCGAAAAAAGAAATTACAAAGAATTTTGGTGAAATCATCGAAAATCTTGAAAATGACTCTAAATTTGGCTTTTTTCAAAAAATTAAGGTTTTTTTCCCAAGTCAATAAATTAAATATAAATGCACATTTATTTGTAAATCAAGATTATAAATATATGTTTTGAAGCAGTATTATCGTCATAATCATCACACATATTGATATGTAGAGCAACATGTTGCCTAAGTCAAAATTTTAAGCAAAACTAGAAGCACAAGCTATGATAATCACCTCGTCAATAAGAATGACGTGACATATAATAACTACTAATCAAAACATATACATATATCAAAATAAAGAAAGAAGAAAAAATAAATCTCTTTAATTAAAACTTAAATTTAACTTTTAAGTCTTGTGTCTAACTGATTTGGTAAGTTAGATTTAAAATCTAGAAACTAACTAAAGAAACTTTTTCAAACAATATAAAACACTCTAACAACTCAACACATCAACGAATAAATAAAGGAAAAATCATTTATATATTCAAATTTCAATGAAAGCGATTGGTATGATCCCTTATTTTTGTTGTTTCATTGAAACTACATGCAATTTCGATGAAATTTCATTGACATTTCGCTGATATTTTGTTAAAATCCCGGAAAAAATAAGGTGGCATTTTGATTTCGGTGACCTGAAGAAATGGAAATTTCAGATAAATTCGATGGAATTTCATGGAAATTTGAGGCCATGGAAAGGATTTTGTGACTATTGGGACTTATTATGATCTCAAGGAAAAAAAATCGTGCTCTATTCCCTTGCACCCACTTTCTTATGTGTTTGTCGTAACGATGGAGGTTCAGGACCAAGATAGGAGAAGAAATACATAAGGAGATAAAAAACATTGTTATCTTTTTTTAACCTTCTCCTCTCCTCTTCTTTTCTTTTCTTTTATTCCTCCCCCACTTTTCTTTTCTTTTTTCTTGTTATGAACCATCTACCTCCTTTTCTTCTTATGGAATGTTTTTCTGTGCTGGTCGTAATCATGGAGGTTCTCGAATATGTTGGGAAAAGAAATACATATGGAGATCAACAACATTGCTCTCTTTTTTAACCATTCTCCTCTGTTTTTTTTCTTTCATTCCTCCCTTTTTTTCCTTTCATTTTCTTTTTTCTTGATATGAATTGTGTGCTTCCTTTTTTATGGAATGTTTTTCATTGTGTCACAAATTTCCTTATTTTTGTTTTTGTTTTTGCAATCTTTCTTCTCCTTTTTTCTGTCATAGATTAAGGTCCTTTTCGGGCCTCTTAGTAAAATAAACAGCAGAAACACCAACAAAGCCTTTTCCCACATTAAATAGGGTCGGTTGCATGGATTCTTTGCCTCCATTCTGATCTATCTTGGGTTATTCTTGGGATTCTATCAAAAAAAACTAAGATCCCATTAGATATTCTAATTCCGACACTTCTTGGGCCTTCCTCACCCTCTCTTAGCCGGCTCAACATCCCAAAATCTCATCTCCTAACTGGTGCTTTAGCCGACCTTCTTTGCAAATAGCCAAACTATCTTAAGCGGGTCTCTCTCATGTTATCATTTATTGGAGCTATACCGGCTTTCCTTCTGATCACTTCATTCCGAATCTGATCTTTATGTGTATGACTGCACATCCACCTAAGGATTTTCATTTCTGCTACTATCATTCTCTGCATATCAAGGGAACCACCCCTACTTTCTTCATCGCCCCTCCCTTCTTATCCTTCACCGTACTTACTTTTCTCGAAGAGTCCAATTCCCTTGCGACATTGCTGTTGTCATATGAGATGAGGGAGGGTTTAATCGCCATTGCCATCGCCAAAAGAGGCATTGATCCCTTGCCATCATGGTTATTTATTGATAATGTAGGAGTTAAAATTGTTGAAAATGACCGGGGGATGGATTCACTCGCAAGATGAAGATGGTCGACGCGATGAAGAAGACTTGTGCGATGAAGATGGATGATGCTATGAAGATATGCTTGCATGATGACGATGCCTATTGTGTGATTTGCTCTCTCTTGCCAACCCAACGAAGATCTGATTGTGAGAATCTCCCAAATGATGTCTATACTATGCTTTGCATGGTGGTCTTTTGCAGGAGCGATCTTTTTTGAGAACAAAGTTTGAACTTCAAGAGATGTTAAAATAAACTACAAACCTTGGAAATAAATATTTCCAAATTGACTTGCTATGGTACTATGTAGAGATATAGAAGTATGCGCATCATTAAAGAAGTACTAACGTTGTTAAGGGTTTACATGGTTTGAGATGATCAAGAAGACTACCGTATTCCTCGATAATGGGAATAACAAATGAGAAAATGTATCTATTTGGTTGCTTCTCCCGTGGAGTAGGGTGATCATCTTGATCGTTACATATTGTTTTGGTACTTAGTTGAGGTGTTTATTATAGATTTTTGTCATTTTTGATATGGTATTTGTACACGTTCATTTTGGGATTCTAGGTTCTTTGTATTTTCATAATTCTTACTTCAAAGTTCCTTGAAGTCTATAATTTTTCCTCGAAGATTGTGCTATAAATACAAGAAATAATAGCTAATCATGCATTTTGAGGTGATACTGGGAGGTCGTGGATTTGTTTGACATGTATTGTGTGATTTGGCGTTTTCTAATTTAAAATAAATGTAATTATGTATTTGTGCCTATTTTTATAATAAGTAGAATTTTACAAGATTCTTCGCAACTTGAGCCATTTTGGGACCGCATTTTGACACTGTAAACAATTTTTTTTTGAGACCATAAAGAAAGAAACGTGCTATGTTTACATTTTGTCACATGTAAACAATACATAAATGAGCCTGCTTCGAGAAGCTATTTAGGTCCAAACGACGCATGTGATATTGTTGTACGTGGTTGCGCAAATAGTACTCTGCAAAGGACATCCTGATCAATGCTTATCAATGGTGCAAAGCTTGGTAGGCGGGACATGTTTAAGGCCCATTACATGAAAGAAAACACAGCGATAGTCATCGCCACTCAAGGAGGAGGCGAAATGATATGCTGGAATGTGGCCAATGCTGGCCTATATTCAACACTTGGATGACACTTATGAGGTGATTGAAGAGGTGTCATTATGGCTTGTTAGAAAAATAGGAAGCGGAAGCGAAACATGGAACAAAAGATTTTTACGTGGAACCCTACTCCCTAAGGAGTGGGATGAAACCACGGGAGAAGCCCTCAAAGGGGCGTATGTAGCATTGCTTTTTCTCATCTGATACAAGAGGTCTGGGGCTCCTTAGATAGCCTCCACAGAGCCTCCAACTCCCACCACTGGTAGATGTGGGACTAATCATATGGATGGGGTAAATGGATCCTGGAGGTATCCATTTACCCATCTACAACTTCATGGGCGCAAAACCAAATACTCCAACACTCCTCCTCAAGTTGGAGCATGCAATGCTCAGCTTGGACAAACAGAAAGAGACTCAACTCACGCTACATGACACTACGGACAATATCAACTCAACGCGCTTAACTGTCGGCTGCTGTCGAGGACATTGTTTCTCATGCCGTGCAGATGATGAGGACAAACTGGCTGTAGTGTGAGTCTACTGAATCTCCTCGTCGGAGAGCATGTGCTCTGAACTGTGCCTGTCAGAGTCACTGCAACTGGAAATCAGTCTCCTCGTCGGAGTACTCTAGCCCGCCATAATAATGTGGATAACTGCTCCATCTCTGAAAACGGGCTGAACTGGAAAAGGTCGTGGAAGTGCAATCCTCGTCGGAGTCCACGGTTGCTGGAGAATGGAGTATGAAAGGAGTCTCCTCGTCGGAGATCTTGGTCTCTCCCATCTGGTACAAAGAATGGTACTCTAGTCTGGAGTCCCTATGATACCACATGAAAACCCTTGCCAACATGGCATAGGGAATGGTGCTCTACTATGGAGTCCTTATGGCTCACATGAAAACTCTGGCCGAAACAACAAGAAAAGAATGATGGGGACCACGACAAAAGATGGTAACATGTGCACATCTAAAAATACCGCATACATGTGCGAGTCTGAAACTGACTCAGAAACTATGATCGTCGAGTCTAAAACCGTTCATCAAACTGGGACTCAAAATCTGAATGCCGAGTCTGGAATTGCGCATGGAAATTCTTCATCTGAAAAACTGTAGAATCTGAAAGCTGACTGGTCTGGACATCTGACATCTGAATCTGCAACAGGACCTGTGACTCTACATAATACTCCCCCTTTTTCCCATACTAGTAGGAAAATCAACATCGACAAAGTTCGGAGAAGGCAATAAAATGGGGATAAACAAAATCAAATAGTCGATCACAAATTTTTCAGCTTCTCAAATCATCATTCAATTTTTTTAATTATTTTTTAAAGCCGTTTCATCTCTCCTTTTTGTTCGGCTTTTCAAAAAAACTTTTATGGCTATTTTCCATTCACTTTTTTTAATAGCCAACTCAAATTTTTTGAACATTTTTCTATGCCATTTTCATCATAATTTTTTTCCACATTTTCAAATCATATATTTTTTTTTATTTTTTTAATATGCGTACGACCTTTTTTTTATTGTACGCGTTTTTTTAACAGATTTCGGCCTACTTGGGCCCAAAGATACAACCCCTCTCTCTATCTTTCATTTTTTTAAAATAAAACGTGCAGGGGGCTTTTGTTAGGGTTCCCTATGGGGAATCCTTTCTATGGAAAAACGCCGCCACCACCACTTTGGGGTCTTGCCGTTGGAGATGCCTCGATTGGAGAGCACGCGGAGGAGCCGCGCCGCCTGCGAGGATGGGCGTACTGCCGCCGTCGCTTTGGTCTAGGGTAGGGCTCCATCGCCGTAGCACTTGGATGATGGAGGAGAGACGCGTGTCGTTTGTGATGAAGGATTCGCCCGAGATGCATCTCCGCCTGGGTCGCGCCTGGAATCACGCTTGGAATCGCTGAAATCGCGATGGGTCGTGCCTAGAATCACTGGGCTGCATCGCCGCCTCACGAAAGAAACCGCCGCCGCCACCAGGAGCTGCTGACGAAGAAGACGCATGGAGGCATCACGCCTGGAGGTGTTGCACCTATGAGGAGAATGGCGCTGAAGGGGGGTTGCTGCGCGTCGCCAATCAACAGGATGGCCATCACGCGGAGGGTGCGCGGCAGGGGCTGTTTCCTGTTCCCCTCGGGCGCCGACCTGGAAGGTGCGCGGTCGACCTTTGAAGGGGTCTGGAGTCGCGTGATGCAGAGAGTTGAAGAATGCTTGGGGATCGTCGATGAAGAAGATGCCGAAAAAGGAGGCATCGCCTACTTCTTCTCCTTCTTTGGAAGTCCTGGAACTCGGCCGATCTGGAGATGTCGCGATGAAGGAGGAGCGCCGTCGAACTGGAGGGCCCTGCCTGGGTAGCCAAACCCCCTGACAGAAATTAGGGTTTCGATTGAAACCCTAAACAATGCAGGAACCCTTCTTGATGATGACTATCCTCGAATATTGAAAATAATACAAACAATTTTCCGAATCGAATCTTGAATAACAACAAAGAACTTAAAAAAAAACCTCGAGAATCGACCCGTTCTGATGCCATGTTCGAAGAATAGGAAGCGGAAGCGAACCATGGAACAAAAGATTTTTACGTGAAACCCTATTCGCTAAGGAGCGGGATGAAACCACGAGAGAAGCCCTCAAAGGGGTGTATGTAGCATTGCTTTTTCTCATCTGATACAGGAGGTCTGGAGCTCCTTATCAGATGAGCCTCCAAGCCCCACCACTGGTAGATGTGGGACTAAATATATGGATGGGGTAAAGGGATCCTGGAGGTATCCATTTACCCATCTATAGCTTCATGGGCGCACAACCAAATACTCCAACAAGGCTCGATGAAGTATGGGAAGTGGCTAAGTGGACCTCCCATGCGTCACCTTGATTGGATTTCATCGGGTACATGCATGCGGCATTGCCTCTCCAAAAGGATCGATTCCCTAAACCCTATTTGCTACTTAGAAGAACACAAATAGGGGTAGGCTGATCCCTTTGGGCTTAAATTTTTTTGTTTTATATGTTTAGGCTCGACAAGGTCATGAATTTAAAAAATAGGAATTTTAAAATATGTAAATATATATGTATTAGACATAACTTTTATATTTAAAATATTTTTTATTCGGCAGACTATTACAACAAAATGAGGACTTTTTTATTTTTTTAAAGGTTTCCGTTTATCCCGGTATCACCACAATTGTTAAAGCTCCATATGTGTAACTTGTTAATTGCTATTTTTATCTTATATTATTATTGCAATGGCCATATATGTGTAAATATATGAGAACGTATACATAGGACATAAGTTTTATATTTAAAATAATTAAAAAATGTTAATAGAATAATTTTGAATATTCTCCCGAAAATCGGATATTCTTAATTCAGCAACACCTTCGACTGAATACCGAATACTGAATTCTACAGCAATGATCACATGCAGCTTGTGATGCTGCTATTATGTAGGGGATCTCCATCATATGTGCCACTATTCTGGGACCATTTGGATTTTCGGCATGGAGGTCTGTGCTCTACCTTTCTTCTGGCTATTTATTTTGTTGGCCATTGGGTTGTCTAGGAATGGTGTGATCATTCGAAGTGGAACATTTTATGTGGAGAATGTCGTACAATACGCCGGCATCCTGAGGGATTCTTGGTCTTTGTAATTGCTATACTTAACTTGTGAATATAAAAGTTTTTTGGGTGGGCATTTCCATAGAGTAGAGCATCACCCTTTTTCCTTTCAAAAAAATAATATCTGATGATTATTAACATGTTACATTTGGAAGAGGGTAATTGCTCTTCAAAAGAGAGAAGATATAATTTCACCCATGGAGTCAATGTCTTCAGGGTCCTCAACTATTACATAAGGTCTGTCATTTTTCCAGGTCATTGTCTTGTAAACGTGTACGCTAAAGGCATGCCCCTCCACTAGTGGGACCACTTGTGACGACCTCATTTCTAGGATCCAGATACTCGACAAACCCATTTCCATGCACGCAAGATCCACATTCGAATTGCACACAAGCAAAGGAAATTAGCATAAAAAGACTGGAATTTGAGATTTCCTTTTCCGTGCATTCTTTCACATAGTCTTCGTTACATATCCATTCAACCGTTCATGTCGAAAATGATACATGCATGCATTCAAAATTATCCATCCATACATACGTATACTTCACATGTCTCTCAAAAAGCTAGAAGTAAAAGCAATAAAAGTGGCTACAGTTCTGTTCAACAAAAAGTGTGTAGCTGCACAAAAAGAACCTCTAAGCACACGCCGCTCACTGCTGCGGCTGCTTCGGTGCACCTGTGGATTCTCACAAAGGGTACGTTATGCGTAAAGGTTCAACACGAAACTAAAAACTACAACCAAGAAAGGTCTGCGCAAAAATATGCAAAAGAAACATCAAATATCCCTTCCAAGGTAGAAAATATCGATATCGTATTGGTTCGTCCGAAATAGGATATATCGGAATATATCACCGATATATCGACGATATCGGTGGAAGTGTTGGAAATGGCTTAAATAAACCATTTTTGCCGTTTTTCAGAAATTAAGATCATCCAAGATATTAAAATAACAAATAACCTACAAATACACACTTATATTACACATGTCGGTCATTTAATCCCCGTATATCACACATATCGATCATATCGAACATATCACTGTTAATGTTGATTGATGACTTATGTATATTGGAGATGAATTTAATCCAAGTTCTTATAACTTTAAATAACTTACAAATACACTTAGGGCCTGTTTGGATGCTGGGTTGGAGTGGGTTGGGTTATCCCCCACCTGTCTGGGATGGGGAGGTGGATACCCTGATTGTAATAGTAGGTGTTTGGTTGCTGGGGTGGGTTGGGGTATTTTGCATTTTCAGCCCTGTGCCAATTTTGTATTTTATTTTTAGCATTAAAACTTTCATCTGTCCTTCAAAAAGTCTTGTTATAATTATGCTTTGGACCCTTTACTTTCATTTATTTACATATTGGTCCCTCTCCATGTCACGTTATGTGGCTATGCACGTGAGATGAGTGGCGTTTTGCAGAGGGAACCCTTGCATGTTTTTCTATTTCGTTATTGTCCTCTGAATAGTAAATACATTGTATTAGTTTACGCTTAAATTGCATATGTGCCGATCCTCTTTTTGTTTTTTAAATTTAAACCCCTTCCAATGCTTAATTAGTTAATTACTATGGCCTTTTTCCATATATGCCTCTACGTTTCCATGAGGAGTTCTGGAAATTAAGACTAGTTTTGATAAATTACATTTATGTCCCTATTAGTTATTTTTTTACTATTATTTTGTTTAATAAAAATATTAACTTTCAGGTGAAAATTATAGTATTATTATTTTAAGTACCCAACAATATTACAAACTACAATATTCTAACAAACCAACATGTAATAATACCACGTGGGCCAACACTGTTTCCAATACGATATAAAGCCAAATCACCAGTTCACGTTAAACCGGGCCAACGCACTAGAACCGGCTTCATTCATACGCCACGCACACGTACATTATGACAACATGCGAAAAGTAAACAGACATACTTCCCTCATACGACGTGCTTGTCAACAATACAGTCGTCCACTGTGTCGATGCCCGCATGTTGCGGTTGTATGCGTAGTGTATCCACCATGTCTTTCAGCGAACTTGTTGTGTCCTCAGCATCGTCCAGCTCTGAGTAAACGAAGGCAAGTTCGCAGTCCTTGTCGTCTATCGTCGTTGCATCACTTTCAAGTTTTTGTTGTAGTACAACATTTTCACGCTTGGCGTCCCACAAACGTTCGGCGATAAAGGAGAACTCATATGCCTGATTGTCCTTTGTCCTTGGAGCATGTGCATAAGGCAGGCGATAACCACATTGATTGGTGGAGCAGACATAGAAAAGGCGCCTCACCGGGTCTTGTTGGCCCCGTTCGTAGCTCAAAATTATAGGGGTACCACATCTACATATCGTAGTAGGGTCCATTACCTGATACATACAATTTGAAAATTATATGATGAACACAAAATTCCTCAATTCCAACCCGCAACAATAAATTCCTACTACACTTAGCAACATCTAACAACAACTACTGACATAGACATGTGAATTAGTCATTTTTGGGGTGTTTAGATTATTCGGGGTGTTTACTCATCCCTCCTCCTCCTATTATTCCACATTGCACGGGCTATCCTGTCACGGAGGACCTCACCGCGTCTAATGTCTTCCCGAAGAATGCCAACCTCACGAAGTTGGTCTTCGTCCACGGCCTCCGGCATCAAGTCCTCGTCGGCGTCGTCGTCGGATACTGAATCTCCACCATTTAAACGTACGAAGTTGTGTATGATACATGTGGCTCTAACTACGTCCCTCTGCACTTGAAATGGATATGAGGGCATATGTCTAAGGCAGGTAAACCTGTTCTTCCACACTCCGAACGTGCGCTCCACTACATTGCGCAATTTTGCGTGACGATGATTGAATAGGTCCTTGTGGTTCTCATATACGCATCCACGTGCCCGCCAAGCCGGTAGATGATAAAGTAAGCCACGGTACGGAGCGGTGAATGTGTCCGTATTCGCGTGGCCGCAATCGACTAAGTATTTGCATCCATCTCGTACAAGTAGGGAGCCTCTCTCCGCGGAGTCACGAAGCACCGTCATGTCGGCACACGAACCCTCCCTTCCAGTAACGATGTACGTGAAGCATAAATTGAAGTCCACAGCGACCATTACGTTTTGTGCTGGAAATTATTTGCTGCACCTATACGCTCCTTGCATCTCCGGATCGACATGTGCTGGAATTTAAGTCCCATCTATTGCTCCAATCATTCCCTGTGCCACGAATGCAAATTTATGAACAAAATTTCGGAGTGAAAGTAATATAAAGATGATCCTTACTTTGAAATACGGGTAATAGCGAGGATCTCCAGTGATCCTAGCTGCGGCGACCGGCGGAGCCAATCGTATATACTCTTGCTCCAATGTCAGGATCTTCGATAGGACATTTCTAATATGACGGGAAATGGTCTCAGCGCTATGCCGGAATGATTCTTGGATTGCCCTATTCGAATGGCCATTAGTGAATGCGTAGAGGAACATGCAGACCTGCTCGTCGACATCCATATACCTTGTCGGTGTTAGGCCATGTTCCGATAGTACACGCACAAATCTCCTGAGCATAGGGGGCCTTATCCGGAAGTTCTGAAAGGCCCTGTCGTCATGGCCGTCAAGCATCTCCTTAATCCAATCACGCCCCGTGAGAGAACGGGTATGCAGTGGACGCGGAATTTGTCGAGCGCGTGAGTCCCACTCTTGTATAGCAATTGCTCCTACTACTGCAGCACACGCTATGAGGAGCTGTTCCTCGACATCCCCGAACGGATTGTAGCTACGTAATGCCATACCCTACCAAGGACCCCTGTCAGTCTGTAAATTTGTGAAATATTTAATAACTGAAGTAAGTTAAGTAATTCCTGCTAGAATTTAAGTAATATTCTGCAAATTATGTCCGCATATACGAATGACGAAATCAATAACGCATCGCATGACAAAATCAACGCATCACATGACGCGAATTTCTGCCGGTTCATGATTCAATTATGCAATAAACCTGCAATGAAGATCTAATAAACCTACAATGAACCTGCAATGAACCTGCATTTTCATGCGGGTAAGGTTAACTAATCTCAGACCTGCAATGAACCTGCAATGAAGATGCAATAAACCTACAATGAAGATGCAGTAAACCTGCAAAGCGGGTAAGGTTATTTTATGCAATAAACCTGCAATGAAGATGCAATAAACCTGATCCACATTTTTGAACTAATCTCAGACCTGCAATGCACAACGTAATCTGCATATAAGATGAAAGTACGACCTGCAACGCGCTCTAGTGATTTGTTGTTCAAATAAAGAAATATGCAGATAAGATAAAGTGAGTCCACCATCCAAGCAAATAGTCTAGACAGAGTCCATAATGACGAGGTGCATGTAAATTAAAGTTCTAAACTATGGGACTAAATTAAGGACAGATAGTCCTCTCAATCCAGGCGTTCAGCTTCGCGGGATCACCCTTTACGTGGTAGTACACATTGCGACTGCTCGTTGTCGCCAACTTCTCTGCAATCCTTTCAAACTCCTCACTATCTAGATCGGGCCGCATCTCACTGATTTCCCTGCACGCATCGTTAGCCAGTTTGTCGGGATCCTCCCTAGCCTCAGCGAAAGTTTTGGGGAGATGGCTGAGGAACTTCTCCAACAAATCTTGGCCAGCTGCGCTCAAGGAGCCCCCACTCCTTGATTTCTTGCTTGCTGCACGTTTCCCTCCAAGGTTTCTTTTTCGTGACAACGGCTTATTCGTAACTCCGTCGCTGTCGTACACATCCTCGCCCGGTTCCGGCATACACTCGTCCAGATTTTCATCAAAATCCAACTCTCTCAACGTTGCAGCTGTGCGTGAACTACTTTCCCCAACTGTATGCTTCTCTCTCGCAGGACGGGTAGATGTTGCATGAGCGCCTGTTGCTATGTCTTTGACCAAAAACCTTTGAATCTCACCGAAGTAGAGGAAAGGTTTGTTGCGGTATTTGCGATATCTGTTAGGCACCTAGTTGTACAAAAGTAAAATGTACTGTTCAAAGAAGTGATATTTCTCAGGTCCGTAGTAGGGAAAAAACTTATAACTCAGAACATACCTCAAACCAAGCACTATCTGAAGGTGGAATTGGCTTGTTGTAGATGCTATCCCACCCCCATCCAGATTTGTTGCGTAGATACAAATACGAGGAGTAGTCTTTCTTCAAGTTTTTCTATCGATACTGCAGCTGTATCTTCGTATAGCTCCTACCCGCGACTTCGTTGAACCTCCTCACGATCGAATGCCAACCGGGGAGTGTAAATGTGCTTCCCGCCCATGAACGCTCGTGCTCTAGCATAACGTCCACAAATATTTTATCTAGTGCGGAGTTCCAATGTGCATTTTGTGCACTTCCTGCGATGGGTACATCAGATGGTCCTCCTACCTCGCCATCGTTTGTGCCCATCCAGTCGGACATATCTCTTCATACCGGCCAAGAGCACATCGGGTAAAGACATGAACAGAAGAAATTTAATAACTAGCGAAAAAGAAAAGCATCATGTCCCACAACTTTGAAAAATTATGGCTGGGTTTGTTCATATGCTATAATGAAGCATGGAGGTATTTCCTATTAAACAAGGACGTATATTTCTTGTTAACGCAGCAGATAAAACCTTACCATAACCTCATAAGTAGCGCAAAACCTCACAAGAAATAACTTCCTCCTTAATCAGTGGACGATTTTTTACCCCTGACTTAATCGAGAAGCCCAGAAACCAAAATCCACCATAGCCCCAGTGAGCAATATCCCCAATACCCGGCAGTAATTTATTCACTGGAGGAGTCATTTGGTGTGATAGGAGACACCACACGCACGTGCTCCTTCAAATCCAAATCGAAATCAACAATCTCACAATTCACGTTATGTAGAAAAAGGTATTGGAATCAAGTAAATAATAGTGTAATTAAAAAAGGGAAGTCGGAGTACTTGTTGGAATGTTTCATCTTCAAAAAAGTAAAGCATCATGTCCCACAACGTCGACAGGTAGCAGATTTCAACAATAATGGAGTGTTCGAGCATCTTCAAAAAAGTAAAGCAACTCATTGGAAGAATGGTGTCTGGGTTTGTTCATATGACAATATCTTTTCGAGGGTCTAAAAGCAATTCATATGACCCCAGTATATGGTAGTAATGTAACTCTTGTTTAAGCAGGGAGGTATTTTAACCAGAATAGAATGTTGTTACTGAGGCAGGGGCCATGTCAATCTTGATACCTTAGGAGTAAATACGTAACCATAACTAGGGAAGGGAGTAAAGCAAAACCTCAGTGGACAATATATATGTCTAACCACATATTAGTCGTGACCAATATCATCAATAACCACAAATCAGTAAAACCTAACATCAAGTTATTCAATACCAGTAAACAGAAACCTAACATCCACTTAATCAATACCAATATCAGTAGGGGGAGCGATGAAGATGGAGCGACGTTGGTGGCGAGCGAAGAGTGTTCGTACGTCGCGACCGGAGGTGCATGGGGACCAAGCAGGCAACGGCGGGGGTGGTGAGGTTGGTGAGAAGTGTGGCGGCGGGGCAGGCGCTGCGAAGGGGATCGGGGTTTGGGAGTGGGTGAAGGTTACGCATGCAAAGCCAGGGAAGCGGTGCTTCCGCTGTGGAGTGCGAGGTCATGTCGCTTCTGCTTGCCGAGTGCCACCCCGGTGCTTTCTTTGTGGCAAGGTGGGGCATCGCATGTCTTCTTGCTGGACTTCTCGAGATTTTGGCGGTAACATGGATCGCATGGGGTCGCATCGCTCGGAGACGCGTCGATGTGATGAAGGTTCTCAAGGAGTCAGGGATTCTCGTTCGTTTGCGCAGGTTGTTCGTGCTGGTGGAGCAATCACGGAGGAGCTGGCTGTCGGTCTCGCACCGGTGGGAGGGGGTGCCGCTCATTTTCGCAGTGGTTCAGACGTGGGGTGTGGGTCGGGGGTTCCCCCCATCTTGGCGTTACCTGTGCTTGGGAACTTGGAGGTGGGTGATGTGGAGCGAGGGGAGCGTTTGCATGAGGAGTTGGAGGAAGGGGTGACGCTGCAGGGGGAGCGGTTGCATGGGTTCACGCCTCAGCAGGGGACGCATGGTGCTCCTACGGAGCACATGATAGCTGTGGGAGTCCTGCAAAGGCCTGGGGTCGGCTGGGAGGCGATTCGTGCTGCCACCCTCGGCTTCTTGGGCGCCGACTTCAGCGGGGACTTCATCATCTTGGACGCCTCTAGATGCTGTGTTCGTGGGCTCTCCCCGGAGCAACGGGAGAGCCTCCTTCGACATTCCGATGTTGCGGACGTCAAGTGGCGGCGACTGCGAGTTGCGGATGGTGCGGTCTCTCAGTCGGAGGTCTGCGTGGCGGAAGTGCGGGGGGTGCCATTCCTTTCTCGCACGGTGCGCGCCCTTTCCAAAGTTGTTAGTCGCTGGGGGCAAGTCTTGGCTGTTCTCGACGATGGCCTTGCGCCGGGCGCCGATTGGACGTGTGCGCGGCTCCTCCTCGAGTGCTCTCCGACGTTTCTCAAGTCTATGGTTGGCAAGGTTATCTTTGAGAGTATGACTTTCGGCCGCTGGACCTTCAAGTTGGAATTCTTTTTCATATCGCCGGTGGCGGCGCCGGGCTCTTCACCGTCTTCCCCGGTTGCACGCGGTGGCGGATCGAACTTTGGACCAGGGCTCGACGGTTCACCTTCTTCTCGCCACGTGTCCACCTTCAGGGATGTTTCCGAAGCGTCGCCTGGTGAGGGAAGTTCTCCTGGGCTGTCGTCTGAGCCCCCTTGGGACGCGTGCGCGAATCATGACTGTCGCGATTTAGTGGCATTGGACTTTCTCGAGGTCGATACGCATTACATAATTCCTTCTCTTCTGTCGGCGGATTCTTTGCAACTGGATTTCTCGAGGCGCATGACAAGGCTCCCTTTGTAACCATTACTCGGATCCGTTCCTATCGGTTTGTGGGCCCCTTTGCGGGTTCAGCTCGATCCGCTTCTACTATCGGAGCCTCTTTCTTGGACAACCGATTATCTATGTCCCCAGCCCATTGCTTCGGTGGCTTCTTCTTCGATGGCTCATCTGGAGGAAATTTTATCACCCCCTGTCATGCTGCCGGCTCTCTCCATGTCTTTCCAGGGGTCTCCACCTGCTCCGTCGACGCATGATGTTACTCCTCCAATTCTCTCCCCCTTATCCCAGGGGACTCCATCGTCTCAGGCTACGCCTGCTGGTGGAGGGACTACTGGGGGGTCTCCTGGCGACGTTCTGGTTTGTTATTCGGGGAGACCTAGCGTCTCCCTAGCTGCGGGGAGTTCTCCCCCCTCTCGATTTGGTAAAAGTTACAGTAGACGAGTTCATTCACGCCTTGGAGATCCATTGCTTTCTTCTTGTCAGACGTTGCGCGAGGCGGTGGCGGAGGCGACAGGCCTCTCTCTTATTGGGGGACGCTCTCTTGGTGTTTAATGAAGATTTTATCCTGGAATGTTCGTGGACTCGGGGTCCCTGATCGGAGGCGCGCTTTGGGGTCGCGTATCTCAGAGTGGGAATGCGACATTGCATTTATTCAAGAAACAAAGTTGTCGGCGGTGGATGAAACTATATGGAGGTCCTTCGGTGCTGGGAATTTGGATGCCTTTCGCTCTCTGGACGCGGTTGGCGCGGCGGGCGGGATCATTTTGGCTTGGTGCTCGTTGAGGTTCTCCTTCTCCTCTATGCGTGTTGGGAGACACTCTCTGTCTGTGGTTTTGTCTAGGACTGACTCAAACGCTTCAGTGGCATTCACTTGTATCTACGCGCCTACTTGCCATGTCACTCGGCGGGAACTTTGGGAGGATTTGCGTGAGGAGGCCTATGCTTTTGCGGATACTCCCTGGCTTTTTGGGGGGCGACTTTAATGTCACCTTGCTTTCTCATGACCGTCCTCGTAGCCGCGGGGGGCAGGACCCGGGCTCATCTGAGTTTATGGAGTTCATTCGGGATTTGGCACTGGAGGAGATGGTGCCCAATGACTTTACCTATACTTGGAGGAATAACGTTTCCAGATCGCGGATTGATAGATTTTTGGCGAATGTCTGCTTGATGGAGGCCTTTCCGTTATGCGCGGTGTCCTCTCGACCGCGATCTTTCTCTGACCACAACCCCATTATTTGGGATTCTGGGGAAGATCTTCGTCTTAGAGGGCTCTTCCGTTATGAAAGGTGTTGGCTTCTGGAGCCAATCTTCAAGGACCTGGTGAGGAACCATTGGGCACAGACCACGTATGTGGGTAGTGCTGCCCGCCGCTTCGATTACAAACTCACATCTCTCAGGAAACTTTTGGCGTACTTTAAAAAGGAATCTGGACCGGGACGTATTGTGGCTCGAAAGGAGGCTGATGATGTAATTATGCGGTTGGATCGTGTGGAAAACGAGAGGGATTTGCAACCGACGGAGTTGGCTGAGCGTGCTGCGGCCGCTGATTTGGTTAGGGCGGAGGACATGAAGAGGACGATTGAATGGCGCCAGCGTTCGCGGTTGCGGTGGATTAAGGAAGGTGATGCGGACACTGCATTTTTTCACCGGGTTGCCAGTGGTAGACGGCGATCCAATTCTATTACTTCTCTTATGGTCAATGGCTCCCTCATTCAGGGGGAGAAGGAATTGGGCGAAGCTCTGGGGGCACATTTTAAAGGTGCTTTTGGGCGCCAAGCTACTCGGTCGTGGAGGTGGTCTGGGCGTGGGGCTCCCACCCTCTCACCGTCGGATGCGGTGGCACTTATCAGACCATTCACTATGGAGGAGCTTAAGGGGGCCGTCAGGGATCTCAACATGGATGCTGCCCCGGGACCTGATGGGTTCCCCGTGTCATTTTACCGTGACTTCTGGGACGTGGTCGCTAATGATGTTATGGACATTGCGCGCGATTTTTGTGCGGGAAACCGTGGATTTGACAAAATCAACAGGGCTCTTATTGTCCTGATTCCGAAGTCTTCTTCGGCCAATCGCATCGAGGACTTTCGCCCGATATCTATCTCCAATGGCATCTATTTGATAATAGCTAAGGTTCTGGCCAGGAGGCTAGCACCCCTTCTCGATGCGCTCATCTCGCCTTCACAGGCCGCAATTGTTCGAGGGAGGCAAATTACCGATTGCTTTGCGGTGGTCTCTGAGATTATCGAGGCTTGGCGCAAGAATTCTACGAAGGGGATTCTATGGAAGATTGACTTTGCTAAGGCCTACGATAGCCTTGATTGGCGCTTCTTGTGGTCGGTTCTTAAGAGGAGGGGGTTCCCGCCGGCTTGGATCTCTTGGGTGCGGCGTTGCATGACCACGGCTTCCCTTTCCGTTCTTCTCAATGGGTGCCCGGCTGGGGGCTTCTTTCAACCTAGGAGGGGGGTGCGGCAGGGGTGTCCCCTCGCTCCCCTTCTATTTGTATTGGCAGTTGATGTATTGCCTCGAATGATTGATGGTGTGGCTGCAGCGGGTCTCACTCGCGGATGCTCCTTTGGGCCCTATCATGTTCCACTTATTCAGTTTGCTGATGACACGTTCTGCTTTATCGAGGGTGGAAGCTCCGACGTCTCCGGTATGGCTATTACCCTTCAACTCTTCAGCGAGGTTTCGGGCCTTCTCATCAACGGGAATAAGTCCAAGGTGGTTCCTTTTGCTATGCCGCAGGAGGAGGTCTTGGAATGTGGCCGGTTGCTGGGCTCTTCCCCTGGCGGGCTCCCACTCGGTTATCTTGGCTTGCCTTTGGCGGTGGGCCGCGCCCGGATTCGCGATTGGAAGGTGGTGGTGGAGAAGATGGAGGCTCGCTTGACCGGGTGGCGCGCGGCTCTTCTGTCCAGGGACGGTCGGTTGGTTTTACTCAAATCCGTGTTATCATCAAAATTAATTTATTTCTTATCTGTATGTGGTATGCCCAAGGGGATTCGGGTGAGGTTGGAAAAGTGTATGCGGGGCTTCCTTTGGGGAAGGAAGGGGGAAGGGAGAAGGGGGTGCATTTGGTGGGGTGGGCTGATGTTACGCGGCCTAAGCGGGAGGGGGGCTTGGGTGTGAGGCGTGTGGACGTGGTGAATGATGCCCTTTTGCTCAAATGGGCTGCTAGGGTTTGGGGTCGGGAGGAAAATTTCATGCTGAATATTCTGAGGGAGGCGTTGGGGGTGGACATGATCTCCGCTTCTTGGGGGCGACTCCCCGTTCAAACTTCTACTTTCTGGCGTGGTGTGATATGTGCTCTTAACCGCAACAGATCCTTCTTTAAACCTATGCTCGGCGATGGGAATTCGTTTCGCTTTTGGACTGATGATTGGACGGGGAGGGGTGCTCTCAAGGATTTGTACCCTCGTTTGTTCGCTTTGGTGGACGACAAAGACGCTACCGTGGCCTCTTGCTGGGACGACGACTGCTGGTGCCCTATGATTGCTGATAATTTATCGGATCAGCAATTGGACGACTTCATCTCCATGTTGGCTACCCTCGCGGACGCTTCCAAGCCCACTGAGGGTCGTGATCATTTGGCTTGGAAGGATGACACGTTCTCTACCATGAAGGCATACCAAGCTCTTATTACTCCCACTGTGGGGGATGACGCTACTTTTTTGCGTGATTGTAGATTCTTTTGGGGACTCAAGCTTCCTGAGCGCATTGGCATATTCCTCTGGCTGCTTCGGCGAGGTAGACTGTTAACTCGCGATCATTGTGCAATTATGTTTCCCAATGTTACGCACAATTGTGGTCTCTGCGACACGGAGAGGGAAACTATCGAACATCTCTTCTTCGATTGTGGCCGGGTTCGTGCTCTTTGGGAGGACCTGGGCTGGATCAATATCTCGACCTTTGCTTCTTTCTGCGAGAGCTTGGTGAATTCCAGGCGCAGATCTAGGAGGGAATTGCTGGACCCGATTGCACGCTTGTGGAGCATTTGGTTGGGAAGGAACGAAGCCCTATTTGCTAGGCAGCAGTTCTACATGGAGAATATATGTATTTCGGCGACGCGTTTTGTTGTTGATTGGTCTTCTGGGTAGCACGATCTGTATACGGCGGGGGGTATCTCTTCTTGGATGCCAAACGGGGTATAGTTTTGGGCTTCTGCTTTTCTTATCTCTTGTAAATAGATTTTACTTTTCTTTTTAATTACATTGGGGCGAACACCATTGAGTGTATCCCCCTTTTTTTGAGCGTCAAAAAAAAAACACCAATATCAGTAAACCTCAGTGGACAATATCAGCAATAACGACAAATGATTCTGTTCTATGTCAAACAGAAACCTAACATCCAGTTATTCAATACCAAGCACCACTCGCACATGCTCCATCAAGTCTTAATCAAAACCAACAATCTACCAATTCACACTATCTGGAACAAGGCATTGGAATCAAGTGGGTGATTGTGTAATTAAAAAAGTAAATCGACCAACGTGTTTGAATGTTTCATCTTCGCCAAAAGCACTCCCACATGCTCCGTCAACCACATGACCACAACCGATATCTAGCACTCCTCACAAAAAAATCAACTTCTGGCCTGTGATGAAATAGGAAAGGGGGAATAAAGTACCGACCAGCAGTGATGCCTATTGCATTTTCGACAGAAACACTCTTGCAGTGGTCCTATTTCATCAGTGTGGAGGTGTCCAATACAATGTGTTACAGAGGAGTAATATTTCGACAACAACACTCTTGCAGTGATCCTATTTCATCAGTTTGAACAGTGTGTCCACCATGCAAATGATCAGGTCAGGAATTACTATCTACTCGATATCAAAAGGAAATCATAAAACCTTTGAACATGTTGATACCATGTGAACATGAGACTCTAGTAACCAGAATGGCATAAAGTCATGGTTACAATTAAACTCTAACGACCACAATCAGTCGTCTCACTAAACCTTATTCAAGATTTATGCAAGCAAGGACGACGCAATGAATTCCAAAATGGAGCTCATGCAACAAGCTCTAAAAAACACATCTCAAAGCATCGAATGAATGGAATCCAGAGGGCTGATTCAGCCTGCGCAAATTGCAGGATGGTACCACCAATACATGATGAATTAGGACCACTGCAATCGAGAGTGTTGCCATCGAAAATGCAATACGCGTAGCATTGAAATACAACCAGTAGTAATGACATAACCACTGCAAGAATACGGAAGTTCATCACCAGAAATCGACAAGGCATCCGCAAATCCAATACACAACATGATTACCAAACTTGAGTCCATCAAACATGTAATCCAGTACAACAAAGAGAGGCACATGCATCATCCACGGTAAGAGCACATCGACATACCTTCCAAGGACGGCCTTAAGGCACCGCGATATGGCAGCCAACTCCTCCGCTCCAAGGACCACGCCGGCTGCAGCGAGAGTGTGTATGGCGAGAAGGACGGTCGCACACAATTTATAGGGGTAGATCTCGTCTTCTACCCTAACTTGCCTTCTTCCCCATCTCAGAGGTTTGGGAGATAAGGGTGGGGCTGAGGATTCGCACGAGCTGGCGTGGTAGCTAGGCATGCCTCCCTACCGATGGAGATGGCCATCGTCGAAGGGTAGTCTTCACCAGCGCGGCTGCCTCCTCTGCGCACGGCATCCTTCTGTCGCAATCCATGCGAGGCATCCTTCACGAGGTGTCGTCAGGCCTCCATTGACCACAGCCGTGTCCTCTAGCGGGGGCACAATGCCGGATTACTTGTGGTGATGGAGTTATGGCGGTCGGTGGGAGGAGGACGAGGGGAAAGCGGCGATGGAATCAGGATACCCTACTCTGTAGTGGCCGCGGAGTAGCTGCAAAGGCTGATTACTTTTGCGCAAAAGGGGGAACCCGAACTCAGGACCTTCGCCCCACCCCCACCCCCACACCACCTCCCGAAACCCCCCAACCCCTACACACCACAACCCAAACGCGGGGTGGGTCGACCCAACCCGCCCCACACCAATATCCAAACGAGCCCTTAGATGACACATATAGATCATCTATGACCCTTATATTACATATCAGTCATATCGAACATGTCGTTGTTAATGTTGATTGGTGATTCATCAACATTGGAATTGGAATCAAAGTAGTTAAGTTAAGCACACTTAGAACACATGTTTTGTTTATGAAAGACAATGAATGTCATTGAGATGAGTCATTTAATTCAAAAAATGTCCATAATAATTAATACGACAATATTTCTTTGGTATAAAGATTTATATATTCACAAAAATAAATGGAAAAAATGTAACTTAATGCAATATTGTAAAAGAGATTACCTATTCATGAGGGGTTTAGAATCAAGAGTTCCATGGAGGGCAATGTAGGAAATATCGATATCATATCGGTCCGCTTGGTCGAAAACGGCATAAAAAGTGATTTTTTTTCACGAATTAAGATCATCATAGTTATTAAAACAATAAATAACATACAAATACACATTTATATGCAAGAATGGGCGTGCATTTAGCATACAAATACACATTATGTCTCAAAAATCCATTGCTGTTAATGCTGATAGCTAACAGTTGTACTGACTGTTGAGATGTATTCTGGACCTGTGATTCTAACTCGATCAGCATTAGACTTGTTTTCATCTCTATTGCCAAAGAGACAAAGTCCACCTATTTAAGAACCGTCGTATGCATCACCTTGTAGCACCCCCTGTAGCACCATACCCTACCAGACAGGAGTCTCGCTGCCCGATCAACGAGCGTGGAGAAGGTGGGGGGGGGGTCAAGGGGGAGCAGGTGCGCTCCCTCTGCGGGGGTGCGTGGTAGTTCCCCCGACTTGAAACAAAATATATAATTCATGATGCTTTTTAATACTAGTAGTGATGAATCTCCATTTCATCACCTTTATTCTTTCATTTTGACCTTTAAACCCTAGCTAAATGCATGTAAATATCATTATTTTGCATAAATTAACATCTCTTAGTAATAATGTATAAAATACTGTATTTAAAGTCAAAATAAAAGAATAAAGAAAAGAAAAGGAAATAAAATGTCAAAGGTATTATGACCTTAAACTTCGAGACCTAGGAATCATGATGAATGGGTCGACAAGGGATAAAGTAGGGTGATAAGGGCCAAATATAAAGAAACCCTCATTTTTATTCTTCAATAATTCATTTTTGGGACCCATTTTATTCTTTATTATTTATAACTCAAATAAAGAAACTTTGTACATGAAAGTTGTAGATAAAAGTACGAAATTGATTTCGCACAAAAACAATAGACAATGTACATTCTACACTCAAAATAAAATTCCAAAATCCCAACTTACTAGACTCATATCTTCTCCGTATGAACTCAAAATTCATCAAAATAACTTTTAATTGTATCTAACTTTTTTAGCTATTTAATAAATGTGGTTTCACTTAATTTGGATTTAAGATGCAAAAGTTAGGTTTTGGACCCTTATTGTACAATATACCCGAATAAAATATTTATTTTATTTATTACGTATATTTTTCAAACTTCTATATTTTTATAATTTTGAAAATATTATTTATAACTTATGTTCATAATTAGAATACATTAGAATCATAGAAAATACACTCAAATAAAACAGTATACAAAAATACATAGATGAATTGCCTATACTTATTCCTATCTAAAAAGTATACATATTTATTTAAGTGTACAAAATACATCAGAAAAATATAACAAAAATATATTCAAGTGTATTTAAATAAGTTTTGAATATATAAAGTATGTATATAAATTAATAAAATATAAAATACAAAATAAAAATAAAATACATATTATATAGGTAAATATACCTATGAATATACTTGTAAAAATAAACATATAATAAATTAATCTATAGAAGTAAATAAAATACAGATTAAAATACTGCATAAAATTATAAACATTTTTTATTTTATAACTTCTATTTAATTAATACATTTATTATTTGGGTTTAAGGAACCTGCACTGGCGTGTGCAGAGAATTCCCTGCACCTGGCTTCCTGACCGTCAGATCAAATCCGAAATCAACGGTGGTTGAAGGTCTAGTCCAAACCCTCCCCTCCACAGTCCTCTCCTGTAGGGTGCCTCCTCGCCGCACGCCCTCTCCCTCACGAGCCCTAGCCGCTGCCGACCATTTCCCCCTCTCCTGCACGGCCGTGCGCTTGAGCACCATCATGCGTGTTGAACGGAGGAGAAGCTTCCCCGCACGCCGGCTCCCTTCCTTGTGCGCGATCAGCTCGCCGCCGCACTGTCCTCTCTCCCGTAGGGTGCCTCCTCCCTGCACCCACTCTTCCCATAATGTGCCACCTCCTCCCGTCACTGCGTCTCACAGAACCTCCCATCTTCACTGCATGCTTGGATCGCCATGCAAATATTTGTGGATATTTCTTTAGTTTGGAACGTTTTTCTTCTGTTGGATCGTGCATACTGTGATTTTAATGTGATGATTTATAATAATTGAACTTATGTATATATTCATTGTCAAACATCTTTCTGAGTAGCATAACATATGTATCTTATATTCTTTCTGCAGTATATACAGTGAACATGATTCACCATTTTTAATTCCTCGGTAATAGACTATCAAATGATGGACTATCAAATGTAATGGACTAATTTGATCATGATATTAAATATTGGTTATGAATATAGACATACATGAGGAAAGGAATCATCAGTAGGTCCTCATCTAAAGTTTCAGCATCCAAGCATCCAAACTGATGCACTTTAACATCATATATTTATGATGCATGTTCTTTGCTACTCGGGAGAAATGGAAATTTGAAGTAACAACCTGCAATGGAGATATGGGAGCATGGAAGAACTGCGAGGGGACACGTAAATCCGGTCCATATTGTACTAGTGAAAATAATACAACAAAGAGTGTAGACATACCTAAAAATCAAGCAACATGTAAAACAAGCTGCTACATTATACATAACTTCATCAGTAATACACTGTACTCAGAACTTGGCTTCAAACAGAGTCATGATCAAATTGCAAATTTAAAGAAAGCGAAGTGGTAATGATCACATAACATTGACGAAAAACTATGCTTTCTAGGGAATTATTCATTGACGAATGACCGAGCTACATATTACAACCATCTCTGCAATTCATTTTCCCAACAAACACATGAACAAACTATTTCCGTACAATTTACATTTCTCCACATAAAATTTCCAACAATTACACAAAAAACACTAAGAATCAATGATCTATCTCCCCCACAATGTGAAAAACATTGTATCAAAATAAGAACACAAATCAAATCTTCCTTCCATATTCTAATTCGGGCATACTTTTATAAAAACAGAGATCCACATTTGACCGTCTCAAAATCATTCCTTCTATGTTCATGATGAATGGCTCGTACTGTAATACATGCTCCCCCAACCTCTTCCTTATCTTCTCCGCCATGCTGGACGCCTTCTCCAACGACATCTCGGATTGGACGATTCCCCTCCAGGCAGTCATCCATTGCAGATTTGTTTATAATCCACTGAAAACGTGCACGATAACAGTTAATAATCCGCAGTATCCGAACAAGCTTATGGCCTTGAGGGTGCGGGAGAGAGGACAATGCAATACGGAGCTGATCACGCACAAGAAAGGGAGTCGTCCAGCGGGGAAGCTTCTCTTCGATCAACATGCTTAATAGTACTCGCACGTACGGCCATGCGGGAGAGGAGGAAGTGGCCGGCAATGGATAAGGCTCGTGAGGGAGAGGGGGGAGACACCGTGTGGGACGACGATCGCGCGAGGGACCGAGGGAGTGTCTAGGGAGAGGGGGAGACACCGTGCGGGGGAGAGGGCGTGCGGAGAGGAGGCGCCCTGCGGGAGAGGACTACAGGGGAGGGTTTGAACCTTTAGCCACAATTGATTTTAGATTTGATCCGACGGTCAGGAAGCAAGGTGCAGGGAATTCTCTGCACACGCCGGTGCAGGTTCCTTAAACCATTATTATTTTATTTTTGTATTATTTATCATTTTCAACCTATTTTGTTCGCTGGTGCGCAGACGAGGCCCAATGGGGGCATTCTTTCATAGACATGTTGGTCAACTTCCCTGACTCGTGCCCTAGCAGTGTTAGAATGGCTACACCCCTCTCTTCTCGATTTTCTGCTCCATGATTCACTGCCTAATGTAGTTGAATCCCTTCATGACAAATCTTGTCGACACATCGACCCATCACGCAGACCCATCCTCTTCCTTGTACATCTCTTGGTTCGTATGAAAACCCTCATCAAACTCCTCCCATGCGTCACTGTATATAGTCCACCCTCCATCTTTTTTGAATTTGGTTCCCCTTTTCCATCATTTTCCCCCTCGGAGCACCCTCGTGGTTGAGCTCTTCGTAACAGGATGAGCTCCCTGTGCTTTGCAGCGAAGGAGAGTGGCGTAGAAGGCATGTCCCAACTCTCGTCGGAGATTCGCTCCGGGCGACTCATCTCACGGTCCTCCGGCCGCTCGAGGTCAGCTTTCTTTGCTTATTTGGTAGAGTTTAATCCTAGTTTTTAATTCTCGTCTTTATTTTATGCTTTAATCAATAGATTTAGCGTAGTTTTAAGGTTTAACTTCGTCGGAGCTCTAGAGCTCCGACCATGATATTCACAGTACTACCCTGTGCTGTCCAACCCCTAGTCATCTCTTCTCCTTGCTCCTTTCGCTTCTCCACTTCCACGACCCATTTGATCCACCACTTCAGCCTCAGATCTGCAACTTGAGTTCCAAATCCACTTCCTCGTCGGACCTTGCCATCCACCACCATTTCTGCCTCGATACTTCACCAATAACAGCCCAGGCCCACTTGCAAATCCATCACCGTTCTTTTGAGCTAGTTTGCAGGTTTGGATGGGGCTATCTGAGGCCCGAAGACTTCGAGCCTTGGATCCCAAGAGCCCCTGTTGTCTTCGAGCTTCCATGACCTTTACCTGGGGTCTTGGACCATTTTAGGGCTTTAATCAGCTACGGACATCACTTCCGAGCGCGTGGGACACTTTAGTATCGAGAAAGAGGCTTTGGGGAGGGAGGATTTGATGATCGAAGCTCGGAGGAGGAAGAGTTCCTCCCTGTTCTTCGAAGAGAGCAGTCACCGTTCTATATGGAGAGGGGCTCTAGATTGAATGCCAACCGTTGGATCGACCCACACGTTGACCCTCAGATACTTCACGCCATCTAATCCGCGCCGTCGACCATCGAAGCTTCATCGCATCCCCTCATGCTGCCATGTGTCAAGTTGAAGATCCACAACTGCACGATCCCGTTCCTTTAGGGTGTAATTTAAACGTCATACCCCCATTTTTTGTATTTTTGATTCAGTTCGTAAAATATTTAAGATGTTTTATATTTTCTGTACTTTTTGCAAAAAGGTCCCTGAGCTTCTAGCTATTTGCATATCTGTCCAGTCCGGCTGACATGTGACCCCACGTGAGCTGGGCATTTTGCATGTTAGCCCTTGCGCTTTTTGTATTTGTAGTTTAGTATTTAAAATTCAAATATTAGTTGTAAACTTTTGGGTAATTTGCATTATAGCCCTTGACTTTTATTTTGATTACAAATATATCCTTTCTATTCATTTATTTTTTGTGTTTGTTTTCTATTTTCTAAAAATATCATCCGTGCTCCAAAAATTATGAAAAAAATAGGATAATGTGCCTGCTTGCTCGGTCTTCTACGCCATAACTGTAGTTTTGCATTTTAGGCATTTTTCCTATTTATTAAAAAAACCAAAATAGCACAGTTTAATTTCTGTTTGCTTTAAAAAAATCCAAAAAATACAAAACTTGATTTAAACATTCCAAAAAATTAGTATTTGTTTTTTATTTATTTTGTACATCCAGACCAAAAATCCCTAAAAATAAAAAAGAAAATCACTAAAAATTAAAAAGCTTGAAAATTCGTATAAAAACATAAAAAAACTTTAGAAATCCAAAAAAATTATTTCCATCTATGAATTTTCTTTACCTTTTATATCATTTATTAAAATTGATTTGGAGAAATTTTGACCATTTTTGTTATTTTTAATACTCAGATCAATTCGGCTTATTTAAAAAGTCATTGTTTTTGACTTTTTCTGATTTTAAAAATACCTAAAAATTATCAAAAATTTCCCAAAAATCACAAAAATAGTTGAAAAAGATAATAAATACAAAAACATTTTAGTTTACAATTTTTTTAGTTGTATTTATAAATATATTACCCTATATTGTATATATAATTATATATAAACCTTTATTATATATTAAAAATATAAAGAAAACAAAAAAAATCAGAAAATATAAAAAGAAAATAAAAAATATAAATTTAATATTAAAAAATAAATAAAAAATCTATAAATAATATATAATTAAAATCCACACAAAAAGACAATAAAAAGAGAAGAAGAAGGACTATAGTTTGCACATTATTGCACTGTCGATCACGTTTCATCCCTGTGTTCGACATTCTAAACGTATGCACACTTTTGTAGAGTTATAATAAATTTTAACCCCACATTTTATTTTGCATTTCTTGATCTATATTGTGGGTTAATTGTTGAATTATTCGACTTTCGTGAGCGGTCGCTTCGGCGACAGTGTCAGTCTCACCTTCTGTAGACTGCATTTGACTCTCGTAAAATTCGAGTTTCAAGCAGTAAATAAGTAGTGAAATGAAGCTTACAAGGGCAATATCATTGATATATATAGATATCGGTGAAATATGGACAATATCGATCGATATCCGGAAAATTTTGTACTGCAACCATTCAATTTCGAGCGATATGGATTGATATGGCGATATATTGCTGATATCTCACGAGATATCAACCGATATCTCGGGAAAAGATTTCTATATGAATATCGGTTCCCAAATCTCACTAATGCCAATATATCAGTGATATATTGCTGATATATCTCGATATTCCGACTGTGATCCCTTCCTCACAATAAAAACAACATTCTGATTTTTTCATTAACCTTGATTACTCAAGCCTTGCGGATAGTCCGTTGTCTTGTTTCACATGGGACCTCACACTATGAGTTTTAGGCACATGGTTCCTTAAGCTTGTGATATCTTCGTAGGCTTGTAGATGGTGTACAAGCATCCTAACTAAGTTTCCAACACGTCCACTAACTTATCCAATATCTGAATTCCATGTTTAACTCCAAGTGTTGAACTTGAATCACCATATCCAATTCGATCTCCTTATCAAATACCGACCCACGAAGATGTCATAAACCGCCCAAGTCCATTACCTGTCGATAAAAGTCCACGACGTTGTCTGGCATGAGTCAGGGCACCAATCACCAAGACCACCCAACCAATAGTCGGATCATGCCTCGACTATCCCTCACTCCTCCTTATACACAGGAGTATCAATTCATTATATTCCGCCTTCAATAACCACAATTTTTCGGAACTCCCCTCTTAGTTCTTCCATTTATAATACTAACTGACATTACTTATGCCAGTCAGCATCTGAGTGTTAATATTAAGTGAAAAAGCGAACATAAACTACCTTCCATGTCTACTTGGTTTGCACATTAAGTGCCAGTCTTAGGGCACACTAAGTAGTGGGGCAAACACCTCCTCAAGGTGTGCCAAGTAGCATGTCTCTCAATCAATGTAACTGTTGAGTTCGTGACCGTTTAAGTTTCTACCTTGGTCCCCATGGGTGCATGACCCTCACTTGGCAGCATCTACTCTACTACCCACACACTTCTTAAATTATTTAGGACGACATGGAAAAAAGAAACGTTGGGAGTTGACCATAAGATGTACCTCAGATCTAGAATCCCCCAATCCATTCGAATGATGTTCAAGATGCTCTCACTCACCAAGGCTCACCGCATCAAGTTTTACTTCAATTTAGCTCATATTGGACCCATTCCAGTCATTTATCAACCACGTATAGTTTATGCAAGCATTTATTATATATCATAGTGTCCTTCATGGGTCAACATCTTTTTTGAGTCAATTTTCCATTATTTTTAAGATTTATTGAGTCCACAGTCCCGGAAAGATTGATCATCTTACTTTGCTGATCGATCTGATTAATCAACATTGAGAACATGATCGATCATTTTTGGCCAATATAATCGATCAACACATTGCATGGCCTCAAATTTCAGCGAAATTTGGTCGAATTTTGTCGAATATCGATATCCAGTCAAAATCGAAATTCGACCGAAATGACCGGAATATGGGGGTCCTAGTACAAAAAATGACCGAAATGACCGAAATTTCGGCCGAAATTCCACCGAAATTCCATCGAAATTTTGTTTTGGTCGATACCGAAATGGTGACCGAAACCGACATTTAGGGCCTTTACACATTGTGCTGATCGATCAGACCTAAGACATAACTGAAAATAGCTCTGACGACATCCCGCGAAATTGCTTCGATGATTCAATCGCACCCTCATATTTCTGCTGTTACTTACATTTAGGGATGAGTGTTGAGTCGAGCTGGTCTGGCCCAACCCGAATCCTAGCCCGCATAGCCTGACCTTGCCCAAGCCCAATCATAACCTGGACCGGGCTCGGGCCTCGTTTGGAGGCCCATTTGTAGTTTGGACCGGGCCTGTGCTTAGGTCGGCCCAACCCATTTAGCTCGACGGCTCGATCCGATGGCTCAACCCAACTTCTTATGGTATTCACGAGCTTGAGCTGGCTTGTTATACCACAATATTATTCCGGCCTCGCTCGCCCATCTTCTGATTCCCTATTCCCTACACATGTTCTGGGCCTCGCATTCTATTTCTAGGGCTCGATGGCTCGCAACCTCGCAGACAACACCACCCACTCACCGGCACATCTCGCCCCCACAACACAAAGGCTCGCTTGTAGATACTTCCACCTGCTCGCCTTTCGCCAGTCACGACCCCACCCCCACAGATGCGGAGTTTCATGGAGCCATCCCCATCGACACGGAGCCTCGCGACCCCATCCCCACCGACCCGGGGGCTCGCAACCCCACTGCTCCAGATTCCCTCGTCGAAGCCTCCAGTTATGGAGCACGAGGACAAGGAGAAGAAGGCGACAATGGGGAGGCAATTGTCGTCGCCTACAAGCCTCATGCGGGAGCTCATCCTGTACGCGGCATGCATGCCCTCAGTTGCTTCGTCCTCTACGTGGCCCTCCGTCTGTTTAACCCCAACTGCGAGTCCTCCAAGAAGGCCGACGAGTATATGAGAGAGATTGCCAGACGCCTCGGATGGCCCCTCTTTGACACCAATCAATACGAGGTCTACATCCGATCCCCCTTAGTGCACTTCTTCTACTCCTTTCCTGTTTTGCTTTGGTTTAATGAAAAAAGTGTGCTTTTCCCCTGATTCCATTAATTTATAATTTGTTCGGGTATATCTGTTGTTTTCCCGTAACTCTTACCGGAAATAAAAATAAAAATATACAAAAGAAATGAAAACTTCATCTTGGGGTGGCACTTACACTATCTTTTTGTGTCCAAATTTATTGAGGAAAGTTCGCCTCGGCGGTACCCGTGGAAACTTATTCCACGGAACCCCCAGGCGAACTTATAATTTGTTAAGTACCCCAAGGAAGCCGTCACTTCAAGTCACGGCTTCGACTGGGGTTTGTTTACATGTGATTTATTTACATGGAAGCCTCCTCTTGAAGAGGCGGCTTTGGCCAAAACCGAAGCCGCATCTTCAAGCGGCGGCTTCCATGCGTTTTTTCCCATGTAAATAAACCCTAATGGAAGCCGTGACTTGAAGTGACGGCTTCCTTGGGGTACTTAACAAATTATAAGTTCGCCTGGGGGTTCCGTGGAATAAGTTTCCACGGGTACCAACCAGACGAATTTACCTCCAAATTTGTTGGTAGGATGTAATAGCATGCGATGTGGTAAATCCTGGTCACATTGACGTGGAATTCGAATCCATTGGAGGTTTGGAAGACATTAACCAAGTGTTGTACGAGCTGGTGATTCTACCATTGCAAAGACCGAGCTATGTATGCAGAATACGCTTCTCAATCCTCAGAAGGGAGTGTTGCTATTTGTACATCCTGGTACCGGGAAGACCATGTTGGCTAATGCCATTGCCATGGAATCTGGAGCTGTTTTTATTAAGCCTTAAAATGTCTAAGGTTATGACATTGATTTGGGTGTTGTAGTTTCTGATGACTTTTTATTTGCACCCATTTTAAAACATTAGTCATAAGTAGCTGAACTCAGCATGGCCATCTCGAGTAATTGAGGAGGGTTGCGTTAGATAGCAGACAACCATCACAAAACAATCGGAGATAAATTCTTAAATATTGTTTTTTTAAAAGCACTATTTAGGAGTTTGCCTCAAAGCAATCGGATCTTTTCAACATGGATTTAAGCAAATATTTGGATTTCATTGGGATCCGTACTAGCGACACATTGTATCATCTGAATGCAATGAGAAATTGGCAAGAGCCGCTACATCGCTGCCCGGATGTTGTTCAAAATTTGCAAGGGTTCTCGCAAGAGGAACACGTGCAAGTAAATAAGCTTGTTCCACTTCATTGCCGTCCGTATGCAATCCAAAGTTTGCAAGGGTTATCACATGATGGAAACATGCAAGTAAAGAAGTTAGTCCAAAAGAGGGTGCAAAATAAGTTGAGGATAGGTTGGAATATTGGCACTTTGATTGAAAAATCATTGGAGATAGTAGATACGGTAGAAATATGGAAGATTCAGATACCATGTCTCAAGAGAGAAAATGGATTGGAGAGAAAGCGTGGGAGATCGAGAAGACATGCTTTAATTTATGGTATTCATGTAAAGAGAGGGGTAGAAATGGTGTTGGAGTGTTGTTCATAAGGATTTGAAGGATAGGGTGGTTGGGATGCAAAGATTTGGGTATCGGATTATTTTGCTAAAACTGGTGTAGGAAGAAGTTATGAACATAGTCTCAGTCTATGCGCCTCAAGTTGGTTTTAAGAAAGTATTAAACAAGCATTTTGGGAGGATTTAGATAAGATTATGCAAGGAAATCCCACAAAGAGAGATGATTTGCTTAGGTGGACTTCTTAATGGACATCTGATAACCGATGCTTTAGGGTATGCTAGTGTTCTTGGAGGCCATTACTTGGGGATAGAAATGAAGAGGGAAATGAAAAGTGTTGTTCATAAGGATTTGAAGGACAAGGTGGTTGTGGTGCAAAGATTTGGGGATCAGATTATTTTGCTAAAACTGGTGCAGGAAGAAGTTATGATTATAGTCTCAGTCTATGCGCCTCAGGTTGGTTTTGAAGAAATATTAAACATGCTTTTTGGAGGTTTTGGATAAGATTATACAAGGAAATCCCACAAATAGAGATGATATGCTTAGCTGGAGATCTTAATGGACATGTGATAAATGATGCTTTAAGGTATGCTAGTGTTCATGAAGGCCATTACTTCGGGGGTAGAAATGAAGAGGGAAAAGTCATTTTGGATTTCGTAATAGTGTACAACCTTTTCATAGCAAACATTCTATTCAGGAAGAGGGGGGAACATTTAATTACTTATAAGACTGACCTGATTGAAACATCGATTACTTATCAATGAGGAGAAAAGATGGGATTTGTTGCAAAGACTGCAAAGTAATCTCGAGAGAGAGCTTGACATCCCAACATCCCTTGTTATGGATGTGCAAATAAAGGGGTTGGCAAAGAAGAGGATGGTTTTTGAGATCATTAGGACAATTGGTGGAATCTTCAATTGAAGCAATCAAGCATTTAGGAGAAGATTTTCGAAGACCTATCTTGGGATTGTAACAGATGTGCAAATGAGATGTGGGAGGCAGTAGCATCTTATATGCAGAGATGCTAAACGAGTCTAAGAGATGAGTTCCGTGACAAAAGTTGGGTTGGTGGTGGAGTGAAGGGATGCAAGAGAAGTTTAAAATTAAAGAGTTTGCTTTAAAGCTATGTATATGGATAGAACAGATGAAACTGCCACAAACTACAAAATAGTGAAGAAGGAAGCAAGGAAGGCTGCAAGTAAAGATAAGTCGAAAGCTTATGAAGTTCTGAAAAAATAGCTGGACTAGAAGGAGGTCCAGAAGGATATATTCAGATTGGTCAAAGCAAGAGAAAGAAAGACCAAAGATCTTTCTCAAGTGAGATGCATGAATGATGAGGAAGGACATGTGCTTGTTACTCCAAAGGGATATAGAGACCAAGGCCTTAAATGTCGGTTTCGGTCACCATTTCGATGACGACCAAAATAGAATTTCGATGGAATTTTGGTCAAATTTCGATCGAAATTTTGATCATTTCGGTCATTTTTTGTACTAAGACCCCCATATTTCGGTCATTTCGGTCGAATTTCGACTTCGACTGGATATCGATATTCGACAGAAATTCGATCGAATTTCGCTGAAATTTGAGGCCATGATAGAGACTAGTGGAAGCAGTATTTCCATATGTTTTTTATTGGGGAAGGGAATAAAGAGATTACTTTGGGAGATCTGGTTGGTAATGAATGTTACCTGAATCTTGCAAGCTATATACGGTTACAAAGGAAGGAAGTAGATGATGCTTTAATGGTTATGAAACCTGGGCAAGGGGTAGGACCTGATGACATTCCTATAGAATTTTGGAGAGTTCTAGGTGAACGGGTTTTGACTCGGCTTGTAAATATATTCAATGTTATTTGGCGAAGTAAGAAAATATCCGAAGAATGGAGGAGAAGCATTGAGGTGCCTCTTTATAAGAATAAAGAGATATTCAAAATTGTTCGGATCACATAGGTATCAAACTTGGGCGTGCAAACATTTAGATTTTGTTGAGGTTTTCCCGACTATCGACGCGTTGCATCGCCCGAATGCAACGAGAAGCTGTCAATGACTGTTATATCACATCCCAACTATAGTTCAAAATTTGCATGGCTTCTCGCATGAAGAATGTATGGGGGTAAATAGGCTGGTTTCGCTTCGTCGCCACCCTGATGCAGTCTAAAATTTGCTAGGGTTCTCACATGATGGACACATGAGTAAAGAAGTTAGTCCAGAAGAGGTTCCAGAGGAAGTTCCGGATAGGTAGTTGGGATATCGATGGAGATAGTAGATACGATGGGAAGAAGGAAGATTTAGATGCTGTCTCGACAAAATGGATTGGAGAGAAAGCAATGGAGATCGAGAAGACATGCTTTAAATTATGGTATTTATGTAAAGAAAGAGGTAAAATTAGTCTTGGAGTGGTCGTTCATAAGGATTTGAAGGATATGGTGGTTGAGGTGCAAAGATTTGTGGATCGGATTATTTTGCTAAAATTGGTCCCGGAAGAAGTTATGAATATAGTCTCAGTCTATGCGCCACAAGTTGGTTTTGGACAAAGAATTAAAGAAGCTTTTTGAGAGGATTTGGATAGGATTATGCAGGAAATCCTACAAAGGGAGATGGTCTGCCTAGTTACCGATCTTATTGGACATGCGGGAAAGGATGCTTCATGGTATGCTAGTGTTCATGGAGGCCATGGCTTCAGGGATAGAAATGAAGATGGAAAAGTCATTTTGGATTTTGTAATAGTGTGTGACCTTTTCATAGCAAACACTCTTAAAAAAGGAGGAGCTTTAATTGCTTATAAGACTGACCCGATTGAAACTTAAATAGATTACTTTGCAATGAGGAGAAAAAATCGGTTGTGTTGCAAAGACGACAAAGTATTCCTGAGAGAGAGTTTGGCATCCCATCATCCCTTGCTATTCATGGATGTGCAAATAAAAAGGATTGTAAAGAAAATGAGGCTTTCCAAGATTACTAGAACTAGATGGTGGAATCTCCAAGTGAAGCATTCAAGCTTTAAGGATAATGTTTTAGAAGACTTATCTTGAGATTGTAACGGAAGTGCAAGCGAGATGTGGGAGGCGGTAGCATCTTCTTTCCGAAGGGTACCCAAAGAGATGTTAGACGAGTCAAAGGGAGGAGTCCCATGCCAAAAGAAGGCTTAGTGGTGGAGTGAAGGAGTGCTAGAGAAGCTAAAAACTTAGAAAAGCATGTTTTAAAGCTATGTCTAAAAATAAAACCGAGGAAACTATCACAAATTACAAAATAGTGAAGCATGAAGCAAATAAGGCTGTAAGCGACGTTAAATCAAACGCTTATGAAGCTTTGTAGAAAAATCTTGACGCTAAGGAGGATCAGAAGGATATATTCTGGCTGGTCAAAGCAAGATAAAGAAAGGCCAAAGACCTTTCTCAAGTGAGATGCTTTAAGGATGAGGAAGGATACCCACTTGTTACTCTAAAGGATTTAGAGATTAGATGGAAGCTGTATTTCTATAAGCTTTTCATTGGGAAAGGAAATAGAGAGATCACTTTAAGATATCTAGCTAGTAGTGAAAGTTACTTGAATCGTGCAAGCTATAGACCTAAAAGGAACAGACAAGTTGACTAGTCATATTCACGATGAGATACCTTGGTGTATGTTATTTGCTGATGACATTGTGTTGATTGATGAGACTAAAGATGGAGTAAATGACAAGCTTGAGGTCTAGAGACATGCATTGGAAACTAAAGGTTTTTGTATAAGTTATGTTGAGACTGAATACATGGAGTGCGCTTTTGATGGAAGCAAAGGTGAAGGAATCGAGGTGAAGGTTGGTGATGATAACATTTAGAAGAGAGATTCTTATTGATACTTGGGATCTATTTTGCACATGATGGAGAAATTGATGGAGATGTTACTAATGGAATAAATGTAGGTTGGCTAAAGTGTAGAGGAGCCTAAACTGTTCTCTGTGATAAGAAAATTCCATTGAACTCCTCGATCCTTTACTCCGAAAGATTCGAGGTATGCTCGTCCAAAATCTCGAACAGTTCCGACCGACAAGCCAAGGTATGCTCGTCCTACACCAAACCTATGCCGAGTACGAGCATGAGAGGAACAGATGCTCCAGATCTTTCGTCACCTCCCCACATCTATCACAAGTGACACCCTCCCCTATCAATCGCCTCCTGCGTGCTTTGGTGAGGAGTTTGCCCAACCTAAATAACCATAGAAAGATCTTTATTCAGATCGGAATCTTGCTTCTCTAAATCATACGTAAGTCCACACCCATCTCCTCCTTCACTTCTCTGCCCCCCCCACTAAAAATCGATATGCCTTCTTGACCGAAAATCTGCCATCTCCCCATATAAAATGATCTCTTCCCCTTGACGATCCCTCCTGCCGCGCCATCTCTAAATGCAAAACCATGAACTCCTCGACCCTTTACTCCGAAAGATTCGAGGAAAAAGATGGAGGCCAAGAGCCTATGTCCCACGTCAGCTGCACCAACTCCTCTTTATCCTACGCCAACTGCGTCAGCCTCGAGTATCACTCCCCCAACAGTCTGTCCCCCATCCAGTCGTCCTGCCAAAAATGAAAACTTGCTCTGTTTCCAAGACTGGGCCTCAACTTAATTATCAGCACCACAATCACCTGCGTAATGCCTCTCCACAAAGATGACGGAAGACGCCTAGTGCCTACCTCCAACGACATCGAGATCCCGTAAATCTTACTCAACAGTCTGCATACCAGGTGAGGTTTGAAAAAACTAAAAATGCAACGAGGCGTGGAACCGAGGCGAGGCATAGCCTCGAGGTGATCAAGGCATAAGCCTCAGTTTAAAAGGATAAATACCTATAAAACTACAATAAATATATACTAATGAAATTATATATGTTCATACGATATATATCGCTATAATATACGATGAAATTATATAGATAGGAACATCGAAAGAAAGATTTACAAATGTATATGTCTTTTTACTAATTTTCCATCCATTCAGATAATGAATCTGTTGATATTCTCCAGAATTCTAACCATCTAACCCAAGTTGAAGAACCATTGTATTTCTATTTGGATATATGGATCTGTTTGTATGGGAGTAGTACATATACTCCCCTTGAAATCTCTCTTGTTTGTCCTTTTCGATATATTACATAACTCATAATGTGACAACTCCTTAAAAATAAGTTTACAGGTAATTTTTCTATGATTTTTTTTGAAGCCAATAAAGGGGGAGACACTCAATGGCGTTTACCCCTGGAATTTATTAAAGGAAGGAGAGGAAAAGGGAAGTACAAAAAAATGCGCTCCGCGCTCCAGGAGCTTAGCAAGTCCGACACCTGTAATTTTACATTTTTCAAATAAAATCTCTGACCTGCGAACAATAGAGCATTCCTGGCAAGCCAAATTGCCCAAATCATAGCCAGTGGCCGCAAACAAATCCTTTCTTTCCCGCCAACCTGCCGCCACCAGATCGCCACAAAATGCCCCCACGTCCATAGTGCTGATCCAACGCAGGGATGGGTCATCCCAAAGGGGCGCCACCCCCCGACAGGAGAAGAAAAGGTGCCCAGTCGTCTCAATCTCCTTATCACAAAATGTCTTTACGTCCGTAATGTTTTCTATGATATTTGCGAATTCATATGTTTACGGGTATAATTTAAGAGTTTTTACATAATACATGTTTAATGGTAAATATGAACATGAAAGCGGCAAACTTAAGCATTCATCTTGTATATTTATATCCTAAACAGCTAGACCTTTATAAACACTTAAAATTTCTAATAGGATAAATGATTTACATAAAAACTAATCTGAAAATAAAAATGCCTCGAGAACTGCTTCGCCTCTGCCTCGACCGTCTTGACCAACTGAGGCGGTTGCCTCTTAGAGACCTGCTGAGGCAACCGTTTTGGGGTGATTCTAGGCCACCTTGACGGCATGCCCCTCGAGGTGCGTTTTTTTGAACCATGATACCGGGCCCTTCGAATTACCCCAAGGACACATCACTCATTTGGCCATGAATGCCTTGTTTATCTCCTCCACTCGCGGGACACCCAAGCCACCCCTACTCTTCGACGATGTTACCCTACTCCAATCTACTAGGTGCATGCCCCTCTTGGATTGCCCCCCATCTGACTAAAAAAACCTCCTCATCAAGGCTTCCATACTCCCTCACACCTCAATAGGCAATGCCCTTGTAGAGCAAAAGAAAATATGGAGGCTGAAAGAACATGCTTTAGGAGAACCAGCTTCCCTCTCCTTGACAACATCCTCGCCTTCCCCCCGCCAGCTTTCCCTCCAACCTCTCTAGTAACCCCCTCCAATCCCTCATCTTGTGTTTCCCCGCCAACAATGGCAAAACCAAATACGTGATCGCTAGCATGGTCGCTAGGCACTACAACACCATCGATGTGCACTGCACCTTCTGATCAGAGAGCTTTAAAGGAACCACCTCAGACTTACCTCTATTTAACCGGAGCCCCGATAGCTCCCCAAAAATATCGATAATACACGACGCTCTCTTGATCTTGTTATCCGCAGCCCACAAAAATAGAATAGTGTCATCGGCATACCGCAGAAGTTGGATGGATATGTCCTCCCTTCTATAGCCCGAACACCAGCCCCTGGATCTCGCCAACCTCATCATAACAACCAACACATCAGCAACGATAACGAACAAGAGCGACGCCAAAGGACAACCCTGCTTGATCCTCCGTTGAGGTTGGAAGAAACCCCCTTCCGGTCTGCTGTTGACCAACACTGTATGCGAGCTCGTCATCGCGCACCGCTTGATCCATGTAATCCACAAATCCATGAAACCCCTCTTCTCCAGAGAGACCCAAATGAACCTCCAATACACACAATCATATGCTTTCGAAAAGTTAACCTTCCAAAGCACACACCCTTTATCTCGTTTCTTCTCCAGTCTATCACCATCTCTGAAGCCAACACCAAACCATATGTTATCTGTCGTCCCAGCACAAATGCCATCTGCTCCGACGAAATTATCCGATCAAGCACCCCCTTCAAGCGATTCACGAGGATCTTGGAAATGATGATGTATAAAGTGCTAGATAAAATAATCGATCTATAGTCCTCCACCCTGGTCGGCACGCCATTCTTCAGCAACAAGAAAAGAAGCACCGTGTTAGGCCTTTCGATTCTCTGATTGCCCTCTCGGAACTCTAACAACTCCTCCATCACATCCCGCTTCACCATCTCACAACACTCCCAATTGAAACCCACCGAGAAGCCATCCGGGCCTGGTGCCTCTTGCACATTCAGCTGAAAAAGCGCCCTCTTTGCCTCATCCTCAGTGAATTCTCTGATCAACATGTCTGCCTCCTCGTCAAAAATCTATGACACTCCCCTCCCCTACCATTCCCATCCCATCCGCGATCCCCTTCTCCCAAATGCCTGGAAATACACTCGTAGCGTTGTCCCCACCTCACAATCTCCCTCTACCACCTCACCACCAACCTCGATCGAGTGGATTAAATTCATCCGCCTCTTCCCACTAGCCACAACATGGAAAAAACGCGTGTTCGCATCACCCTTTTGCATCCACCGCTGCCTGGACAACTGTCTCTAGGCCACCTCCTCATTCTTGTCCATGTAAGAATCTTATCTACGTACCCGCTTCTCTCCCAAGTTCTTCCTCCCCCAAAGGTCGTTCATCTTCGAGCATGTCTAGTCTAACCAAGGAAGGCTGTATCGATATCGATATCGTTTCGGTTCTCCCGAAAAAGGATATATCGAGATATATCGCTGATATATCCACGATATCGGTGGAAATGTCGGAATGGTTCAAAAAAGCAATTTTTTTGCCATTTTTCAGAAATTAACGTCATCCAAGATATCAAACCAACAAATATCCTACAAATAAACACTTATATCACACATTTCGGTCATTTATAGACCATATATTTCATATATCGGTATTGCACATATCGGTCATATCGGACATATCGATATTAATATTGATTCTTGACTTATAAATATTAGAAATGGATTTTATTCAAGTTCTTATAACATGAAATACTATAAATATACACCTAGAAAATACATATAGATAATTTATGAGGACTATGATCCTTATAATGCACATATCAGTCATGTCGAACATATCGCTGATATTGTTAGTTATTGACATACTATATATATATTGAAAATGGAGTTCATCTAAGTACTTTGATTACTAAATAATTTACAAATGTACTCTTACTCTCTTAGATAACACATATCGATCATCTATGAACCTTATATCACATATATCAATACGACCATGGAAGGCCGTATCGGCGATATATCGCCGATATATCGGTTTCGACAGGGTAGGGGTTTCTATATTACCCAGTATCTCCTTTTACAGGGATATCGGCGATATATCGCCGATATATCGGCGATATATTGCCATATCGGCTCATATCGGTAAAAAACTGACTAGTTTCTGTAGAAAAAATCCTGGATATCGATCGATATCGTCGATATATCGCCGATATCTCTATATATCAATGCTATTATTCATGGAAGATTAATTCAACACCTAGTATTAAAACACATATATCTAGCTACACCTAGTATTAAAACACACAATGGTTTATATATATTTTGTTTCGGGTCGGGGGCGTTGCCCCTGCACCCCCGCAAGGGGGGGGGGCAACCTGGGCCCCCCTAGCCCCCTCAGGCTCGCTGACCGGGCAACGAGACCCCCGTACTGGTAGCGTATGGTGCGACAGGAGGGTGCATTAGTGCATACAATGGTTCTTCAACTTGGTGTATATTTACAAGTTATTCATGTTGTAAGACTTGAATGAAATCGATTTCCAATATCTATAAGTCAATTCTTCAAAAACAAAATATCTATAAGTCAAGAATCAAACATTAATATCGATACGTTCAAAATGATTAATATATGCGATATAAGCTTCACAGATTTATCGATATGTGTGATCTAAGAGTATATTTGTAAGCTATTTAGTGATCTAAGAACTTGGATGAACTCCATTTTCAATATATATAAATCAACAACTAATTAATAGTACCATCGATATTTCGATATGATCAATATATGCAATATAAGGATCATAGTCTTCACAAAATGATCTATATGTGTCATTCAAGTGTATATTTGTAAGTTATTTAATGTTATAAGAACTTGAATGGAATCCACTTCCAATATCTAAAGGTCAGGAATAAACATTAACAACGATATGTTCGATATGATGACTGATATGTGCGATATATGGTCTATCAATGACCGATATGTGTGATATAAGTGTGTATTTGTAGGTTATTTGTTGTTCTAATATCTTGGATGATCTTAATTTCTGAAAAAATGCCAAAAAAAAGCTTTTTTGAGCCGTTTTCGATATTTCCACCGATATCGTCGATATATCATCGATATATCCCGATATATCCATTTCCGGGCAGACCGAAACGATATCGATATCGATACGACCTTCCATGGATACGACGGTAATGTTAGTTGTTGACCTATATATATTGAAAATGGAGTTTATCCAAATTCTTAGATCACTAAATAACTTACAAATATACTCTTAGATCACACATATCGATCATCTATAAAGCTTATATTGCATATATCGATCTTTCGAACATATCGATATTAATGTTGATTCTTGACTTATAGATTTTTTTGAAGAATTGACTTATAGATATTGGAAAGGGATTTCATTCAAGTTTTGCAAAATGAAATAACTTGTAAATATACACCAAGTTGAAGACCCATTGTATGCACCCTCCTGTCGCACCATACCCTACCAGTACGGGGGTCTCGCTGCCCGGTCAGCGAGCCTAGGGTGTTGGGGGGCCCAGGTTGGCCCCCCTTGCAGGGACAACGCCCCTGACCCGAAACAAAGTATATAAATCATAGATTGTTTTAATACTAGGTGTAGCTAGATAGGTAGTGGAATCAAGCTTGCATGAATAATAACATTGATATATAGGGATATCGACGAAATATCGGCGATATCGATCGATATCCTTTATTTTTTGTACTGAATCCATTCTTTTTTGACTGATATGGGCCGATATGGAGATATATCGTCGAAATATCGGTGATATATCGCCGACATTGTTGGACATGCGAGCCTACGACGAGCCATTTTGCAATAAATGTTATTGCAAATATTATTCCCTGATCTGAAATGAAGAATAACTAATTTGCATAATAGGTCCTTAGTACAATTAGGGTTATGTACCATGGCCATCTTGATGATCATACAGTTGTTGATTCAAATATTGAATCATAGAGGCTGATGCTTGGATGAATATCTAAGGAGTTAGATAGATGACTCATCAAGCATTATCAAATGATTGTTAAGTGATGATCTCCAGCCTGAGTAGGAGATGTCAATCCTTTCTCATTTGGTTGATATCTGATCGACCTCTTGATGCAGGTCCTCTGCATAGGAATAGTGATTCGGAGGTATCAGATTAGGTTATTCAAAGAGTTGACTTAATAAGATCGAGATAACCAAAGACCTATGTTGAATACTGTGACAACATAGGCACACATCATCTGACCAGAGACAGATGTTTTACTATATGTCTGAGTGTGTACATTTGGCAGACCAATATATTGATGACCTAACCAAGGTCTATACACCGGCGAGCTGGTGTGCATGTAAGGGTATATGAGTAATACGATCTCTCAAAGAGATCATACAGGTTCACATTGAACCGGGAGACATGAGCTCACTCATGAGGTATTGGGACCGATCAAATTCCATGCATGGTCGTCGTTCTTTGGAAGCATGACAAGAATTTAAAGGTATGATATATGCTTTGAGAAAGCATATGATCGATACCGATTCCCAATAACCAAGATTGAGAAACTTGGTGATCAAACCCTGAAGATAACAGTGTAAAATTGATCTATATCTTCAGGTTGATCATAAGTCTTCCAGTATGCAGGATGTACAGGTGTTAGGAATACCTGAGGGTGATTTGAACATTAACGATTGTATAACTATGACGCTTCCATTCCGAGGGAGTGATGAAACAAGTTTGGATTTTAGATACTCCTCTCAGTAGAGAAGTAACCCAATCTTAGTCCAATTGTTAGACATTGATCTAAATGAGATTCAAATTTAATGAGAAGATTAGATTTGCGGTCTTGATTTAATCAAGCATCTATGAGAGGTCTGTGAGATCTGGATTTGAGATGAGATCTCAACATCCAAGTCACTATACGTGGAACAAAACAATCGCCCTGTCCTTATCTCCAAGTATCTGCGGAGAAATCGCATTATTCTTGAAGGAGTTCAAGAATAATTCCATAGTTGAATTATATCTGAGCATTAAGAGAATGCTAATTAAATGTGATTTAATTATCTTGATGTATGTGGAAATTATCCAATATAATTAAATGTGATTTAATTATTGTGGATAAGAATAACGTGGATAGCAATATCCAATTATAGCAATATCCAATTATTCAAGAGCGTCAAAAAAATCCAATTATTCATATTATATTATAAATGTGATTTATAATGTATTAGAGAGAGCTAATTGTAATTTATATTTGTTAATTAATTATTGATGTGCATTGGATACACATTGCACAATTAATTGAAAATGTAAATTATATTTTGTTTTGGGTTGTGAATGTGATTCACAAATTTTCAATGGCAAGATTGCAATATTCTCAAAATTAATTATGATTTATTTTTGAAGAATAAATCACAACAAAAATTGTTGGATTAAATAATAGAGATTTCCATGGAGATATGCAATCTCATGAAATCTCATGAGATTGCTCCCACTTGGAAACAAGTGGACGACCACCTTGACCAATATGGAATTGGTGGCCGTCCACCATATTCCGTGGGATATGCAATCTCCATGTTGGTTAATCTCCTTATTTGATTGATGTAATTTAGGATTGATTTATATTTGATTTATCAAATATATTTGATCTAAATTAAATTATTAGTTGTTGGCTCTTTACCAACAACAATCTTGACCATTGAATTAGACATAAATCAATCTCATCCATTTATTTTATGTGTCCGTGGATTGAGATCTATGGATCACAAATTCCTATAGATAGAGAGGCATAACATGCTCTCTAGGGTTATGCTTTGGAAGCACATCTCTCTCTCTCTCTCTTATTCTACACGCTAACCTCTCTCCCCTCTCCATTTGTGGCCGTCCACCAAACCCTAAAGAGAAAGCCGTCGTCGCCCTCGCCACCGTGCCGCCGCTTCGACGTTCTTCGGTTCTCCGTCTTCTTGGAGTGCTACGCTTGCGAAGAAGACGTTCGATCTCGTACGACGAGATCAGGAGTTCACCGTGCTTGGATCAACTCGTTGGATTGTGAGGATCTCGCGACTCATCCCCGCGCTCGTAAGCTTCTTCTCCGACGATCGGACTTGAGACAGGAGGTCTCTTTTCGTAGAGACTCGATCAACCACGCTTCAAGATGTATTCCTTTATGCTTGTTGTGGTTCTACATGAAACGATCTGAGAATCGTTCTTGGATCATGTTGTTTCATCGCATGAAATTTTTTCAAATTCCGCTGCATAGAACAACTAGTTCGACTAGTCGTTCTTCGTCGTATTCGATACGACGCTCACGCTTCCGTGATGCGCTTGAGGATTATTCCATATCCTTCAGATATCCCTGTAGAAAGATATACACTCCGATTTCGATACCCCCAACCTCTCGATACCGATATATCTGAGAGACTGCTTTGAGAGAGGTACCCTGATGAGGTCTGGCTTATTGGAAGGGATTTCAACGTGACGCTACACCCGGAGGATAGGCCTCTTTTGTGCGGGGGTGCGGATGTGGGTTCAGAGTAGCTTATGATGTTCATAACTGATGCGAGCTTGTAGATTTTTGATGCTGGTGGGTGCTGCTACACTTGGAGAAACGCTAGGTTGAGGTCACGAATTGATCGGTTCCTGGTGGGCTCTGAGCTGAGCTCACTTCGACCACAATTTGATCATTTGGTCTTCCAGGGAGGATGCGGGATCAGTTGGCAAATCAGGTCGCATTTCTTCGCATTCTCCAGGAGGGCAAGAGGGGCGGGCTGGGGGTGGTGTGTGTGGAGGTTGGGGTGTATCTCCCCCAGGAGGTTGAGGGCCTGATGGTACCCATTTCAGAGGAAGAGGCTTGGTGGGCTCTTTAGTAGCTGAATGCAGATGGGGCCCTGTGCTCAGATGGTTTCTCGGTGTGTTTCTTCTGGGAGTTCTGGGAATGTGTGAAGGAGGAGGTGGTAGCGGTCTTGCGGGAGTTCGAGGAGGGCAACCAGGGCTTTGACCACCTGAACAATGCGCTCCTGTTTCTGCTGCCCAAGCGGGAGGGGGGCGTTCGTGTAGAGAATTTTAGACTTATCGCTTTGTCCAACACAATCTACCTCTTTGTTGCTAAGGTCCTGGCGAACCGCTTACGAAGTGTTCTGGGGGCATCATCTCTTTTGAGGAGACAACTTTTGTGCATGGTAGGCATATGACAGATTCTTGGGTGCTGGCTTTGGAGTTGGTGCTGGATTGGAAGAGGGAGAAACAGAAGAGGATCCTTTGGAAGATGGATTTCTCTAAGGTCTATGACTGCGTTGATTGATGCTTCATTTGGCAGTTGCTGCAAAAGAGAGGTTTCCTTGACAGATGGATTGGTTGGATGAAGAGGTGCATCACAACGTCTTATTCGGTTCTTGTGAATGACAGACCAGAGGGGGATTTTTTTCTAGTCCCAGCGAGGGGTGCGACAAGGGTGCCCGCTAGCACCATTTCTTTTTGTGATTGTGGTGGATGCACTGGCCGTGATGATGAGGCTGGCAACGGCTGGCGGATTTTGTGTTGGGTACATGAGAGATAGCACTTCCATCCCCATTCTGCAGTGTCTTGCATTTTCCAGAGGGATCTCTTTGGACAGTATACTTGGGACTCTCTTTGGTTTTTGGACGGTTGTTGGTGGCGGAGTGGAAGATGGTAATTGATAGAATGGAGAGTAAGGTGACGGGTTGGAAGACAAGAGAGCTCTCTAAAGGGGAAAAACTGGTCTTCTTCAAACACGCTCTATCTGCTATCTCAATATTCTTCTTTTCATCAAGATTTATTCCCGTGGGGGTGCGACAGTGGCTGGAGGGGATGATGAAGCACTTCTTTTGGTCAGATATGCGACAAGAGGGTGGGGAAATGCACTTAGTGGGCTAGGACACGGTGACGATGACGAAGAGGGAGGGAGGCCTTGGTGTCTGCAGTTTGGAGCTCATGAATAAGGCTCTGCTGGTGAAGTGGGCCCTCGGGATCTGGAGGAAGTCTGATGACCTGGTTTGTAGGGTGATGGGAAGCATCTATGGGTCAATAGTTCGTGGAGAGCAGAGGAGTGCATGCATCCATCATCGCTTGGGGGGGATTTCTGGTGTTATGCCTGAGCTGGGTGTTCTCGTGAGACCGGTGCTGGGCGATGGGGCACGACTTTGGCTTCTGGAAGGATGATTGGTTGGGGTTGTGTCCTCTCAGTGAGAAGTACCCACGTCTCTTCGCCATTGCAGGGGACATGAATGCTATGGTGCATCAGGTTTGGTCGGCGGGATCTTGATGGCCAACCTTCGCTTCTGCTTTGTCGGACCAGGGGGTGCAATGAGATCGTGACCCTCTTGAGGGATCCTGTGGATGTTGATGGCCACACTTCCATCCCCATTCTGCAGTACGCCGGCAACACAGTTATGTTCATTGACGGTGATCCGAAGCATGCGAGACATGCCTTATGTATAATGGATATCTTTGGGGAGTTTTCGGGATTGAGATTGAACAGAGATAAGCCCATGCTCATCTCGTTGGGAGTGACACAGGAGGCGGCTCAAGATCTTTGCCGTGTCTTGCATTTTCCAGGGGGATCTCTTTGGACAATATACTTGGGTCTCTCTTTGGTTTCTGGACGGTTGCTGGTGGCGTAGTGGAAGATGGTAATTGACAGAATGGAGAGTAAGGTGACGGGTTGGAAGACAAGATAGCTCCCTAAAGGGGAAAAACTGGTCCTCCTCAAACACTCTCTATCCGCTATCTCGATATTCTTCTTTTCATCGAGATTGATGCCCCTGGGGGTGCGACAGAGGCTGAAGGGGATGATGAAGCACTTCTTTTGGTCAGACGTGCGACAAGAGGGTGGGGAAATGCACTTGCTGGGCTTGGACACGGTGACGATGACGAAGAGGGAGGGAGGCCTTGGTGTCTGCAGTTTGGAGCTCATGAATAAGGTTCTGCTGGCGAAGTGGGCCCTCAAGATCCGGGGGAAGTCTGATGACCTGGTTTGTAGGGTGATGCGAAGCATCTATGGGTCAATAGTTCGCGGAGAGCTGAGGCGTGCATGCATCCATCATCGCTTTGGGGAGGGATTTCTATTGTTATGCCTGAGTTGGGTGTTCTCATGAGACCGATGCTGGGCGATGGGCGCGACTTTGGCTTCTGGAAGGATGATTGGTTGGGGCTGTGTCCTCTCAGTGAGAAGTACCCACGTCTCTTCGCCATTGCAGGGGACATGAATGATATGGTGCATCAGGTTTGGTCGGCGGGATCTTGATGCCCAACCTTCGCTTCTGCTTTGTCGAACCAAGGGGTGCAATGAGATCGTGACCCTCTTGAGGGATCCTGTGGATGTTGATAGCCCCGACGAGGGCATGAACCATTTTGCTTGGAAGGAGGGGAGTTTTTCGATGAAGAAGGCATATCGGTCATTCACCAAGACGAGTGTGGTTATTTAGGAGGAGTCCGCTAGGGACTGCATAATTCATTTGGGCTAGCAGGGTTCTTATATGGATTAAGGTCTTCATGTGGTTGGCGAGACACATGCGGATGCTTTCAAAGGCACCGGGGGCAAGGCTGCTGGGTACTGGGGAGATCCTATGCGATAGATGCGGCCTTGAGTAGGAGGATTCCGAACATCTTTTATTGGATGTTGTATCTCGATTACGATATGGGAGTGGGCGACTGTGCCATGGCTTCACTCCGTGGATAACACGTCGTACTGGAGTTCAGTTAGCGCGGCTGGAAGTTCTCAGGAGGACGTAGCTGGTATTTTTGTCCTACTTTGTGTCATTTGGTGTGCTAGAAATGAGAAAATCTTTCCAGGACGTCCGTTTCTCCGTGAGAAGGTTTTGGGGCACTACATGGCAATGGTGTCGTTGTGGCATATCATGTAATTTCTAATTTCTGATAATTTCTAGTTGTAGTATATCTGTAATGTGGTTTTTGTTTAATAAAATTGCGATGGGTTCCAATCTTGGGACTACACGCTCGTTCTCCTAAAAAAATCAATTGACCACTCCTTCTGACCTACATTGCACGTTTACCTGGTGAGCTGCGAGGGACGGACTTTGCCTTCGAGTCTGAAGTGGATGAACCTTGTCACCTTTTTTTTACTGGTCTCAAAATACCATTTGTCTTTTACTTTTTAAAATGCTACCGACGAATAGAAGTTTTGCACCTACACACTATTAATGTCTATAATATGGGCCTAGTGTTTATTCATAACCTTGCGTCACTCTAAAAACCATCTTAATATTTTAGCAGCATACATGTTGCATGGATAGTCGTTCCTACTTAATGTGGGAAAAGGCTTTGCTGTTGTTGTACATGCTGCATGTGTGAGTTAGGGTGTACATCTGTAGAAATTGGTTTTGATAATGGTACTTGGCAACTGTGGATTAAGCTGTAGTTTTTTGGTATTATTTGGACTTAAGATCCATTTAGATGCCATGGGCACTGTCTTATTCATTCATCCTAGATGTATATGATGTATTTTTTATTAGTACTTGTTCTGGCTGCTGAACAGCTGTTTACTGTTATAGTTACTTGCCACATCTGAACTGGTCCTTTAATCTGATGTCTGTTGAAACTCTGCAGCTTCCTTGACCAGTTTATTTGGGCATGTGGAGGGTACGGAAGAAAATATTCGTGAAAAAATTATCATTTTCTTGAAAGAGAAGGTAAGGAGGAAAATACAGGTGCCATCTCATGGCAATGATATATTTCTATACTTCTCTTTGGATGCCCTCTTTTTCAGGTATTCCCTCTCAAAGCTGAACTGTTAAAACCTCAAGAACAAATGGAGAGACATGTGACAGATCTAGTTAAGAAAGTACGTGATTATGGTACTCTTGTTGAACTGTCAACATTCAGATCTATTTTGTGAGGACTGCTGGATCTTTTTACCATCATCTGATTTATAAGTCCTGTTGATATCTAGAGTTTGCAAGATGTAACTGGAGCAGAGTTCAAGATGTTCATCGACTTCCTTTCTAGCTTGAAATTATTCGGAGAGGGTGCTCCTCCTGAACGTGTGCAAGAACTCATCGAAATCATTGAAGGGCAGGCAGATCTTGTTGCACAGTTTAATGTAAGTGGTGTTCTGGTTAGTTTATGACTGTTTTAATAGCAGTGTTAATCATTTAGTTGTATTTTTTTGGATCACCTGGCTTGTGTGTTTTCTGGCTGTGCTTCTAATTTCTACCATTTTCACAGATCGGTTATGCTTGTCAAATAAAGCTGTCAATATAATTAGAACTTTTTTTGGAGTCTTAGATATATAACTTTGCCTGATTGTGGAGGCGATGTCTTCTTTCCTTCTCTTACTGCTGTCTGCAGAGGCATTAAGCTTTTGTAGTGGTAGTTATTGTAATATGTGTTCTAGTTTAGCTTAACCTTGTCTCAAAGAAATTATTTAACGTTGGGGTGTGTACATCCCTTTCCTGAAATTTCTCCTAATCACTTGGTTGTGCCTGTAATTTATCCAAATTACACGGTAGTCTTGTGATCTCGTAATTACATAATCAAGCTTTAGGAAAGTGGTATGCATATGCGTCCGGATAGGTCACTGAACATTAAATAAGCGGTATGCGGGAGCATATGCATGGTATATACGGTTTTGTGCAGTTTTCTAATTTTTGATTTAAAAATAAATAAACGTCTATAAATAATATTGCTACTGAAATTATGTATTAAAATCTACTCAAGAAGATATAAAAAATAATTCATGTTAGATGGTTGAGTAGATGCCATTAAGTGTCTAACATTTAATAAAAAATATTTAACAATAACAATTTACATATTAATGATTCATAATATCAAAACTTCAATACACATACATGCAGTTTTGCAATACATGAACAAAATATCAATCAACATATATTAAAATTTTAGATGGTACATTGCATATACTCATGAAAATAATACATGAGAAAAACATAAAACATTGCATATACATAATGGAATAATGCATTGCAATTGAATACAAATGCATTGCATATTGTTACAACTGATGGAGGAAGAAACGATGCTACGAAGGTAAGCACCCGGATGAGAGGATTGGCAAGTTGGAGCTGTTGGAAACTGAGCCACCAAGTTACTTGAGCAATATATGTGGCATATGTGGAATATGTGAGGCATATGCACTTAGGATGCATAATGCACCGATTTATAAAATCATTTTGATTTTCACCAAGGTTTAGAAAAGCAGTATGCGTATGCGTTCGGACAGGTCACTGAATAGCGATTAAGCGGTATGCGGGGGCATATGCAATGTTTATGCAGTTCTACGTGATTTCCTAAATTTTTTATTTTAAAATAAAAAAATATCTACAAAAGTGACTACAATTGAATTGAGTTATGAGTAACTGTGGTCCAACAGAAGATCTAAGAAAAATGACTTTCATGTAGAGCTTAAACAATCTCTATCAAGCCAGTATCAATACTTCAATAGAAAAGTTAGCACACATAATAGTTGTCAACACCAACCAAAATATGTAAGTATCCGAAAGGAAATCGAAATTCAAAATAAATAACATTAGTATTGTACTAATCGAAATAACAAAAAAAATCTGGAATGGTCAAGTGACAATATTCTACTGAATACAAAGTAATTCTAATCTAGATCATCATCATCAAATTCCATTAGGATATTGTCTTCATCTTCATCTTCACTCTCTTCCTCAGATGTGAGTTATTTAAGATCGACAATGAGTTTGAACCGATAGCATGCCTTTGACTTCTTCTATGTTGAACCAAATCTTCTGTCCCAATTGCATTAACCACTAAGTTCCACGTTAGCCCCGATCCTTGGAATACCTCATCATCTCGTTCATCTTCTTCACCAATCCAATCTCTCAAATGAGTTCTATCATTTGTAGTGAATGTATCCTTTCATTTTTTAAGATGACGATCCCTCAACTTGGCATTGAATCTGGCATATACCAAGTCATTTAATCGATTGAAATCAAACCATTCCTTTTCTTCGTGTGGATTTACAAAATAACCATAAATGTATCATTAGCCACCTCATTAATGATGTGTAACATCCGACATGTGGCACCATTTTTTTAGCCTTACCGCCTCAAAAGTGCTCCAATTTCCTCCACAATCCAAGGAAGAAGCTGTTTACTTTAACACTTTCATTGTCATTTCCTTCAAATGCGACGTTTGCATGCCATGCAATCCTCACCAACGACCATTTTCTAGAATAAATAATTAATAAATGTTAAACATAAGTCTATGAATTCTATTGAGAATTTATACCTTAATTGAAATCATTTTCAATGACTGACCTCTGTATGACAACCAAAGGTTTGCCAAATAATCCTTCTGTCCATTCATATAAAGGCAGCTCCTTTCTAGTTATGATATCTTGGATCTCTAAAGTGAGATAGAAAATATCCATATCCAAGAGCAAGGCCCTCCCTTTGAATTTAAGCATTGTCTCTATTAACGAAATAAGGATTCAAAAAAATGCAACAAGGTGGAAGGGGCTACCCAACATTCTATTTGACTTTGAGTCAATGACATCAACAAAATGTTTGTAGGACTCTTCAACATCTTTAAAAATGCTCATGATCTCTTTTCTTGCATCTTGCAACTCGTCGTATATAAACCCCATAACCAACCTCTTATCTCTATAAACAATCCGCATAACATGTACCAACAGAGAAAATTTTCAAGGTCAAAGATATTTGAGTCCAAAATGAAGGAATCAGAACAATGACTGAAGCCATTTCACCCTTCTTCGTCTTGTGCCATTTACAAGCTATCCATTCATCAGAAGAAAATATAAGTCTCAACTTGTCCTTCTCCATCACAGATTGCAAGGTGAGATATGTGGTAGTAAATCTTGTTGTTCCCAACCTCGCTATATCATCTTTTTGTGTAAATTGTCTCATCAAGCTCAATGTTTTTGCATGACTGTATATGAAGACAATCGATGTTCTTTCCTTTGTGATTATAGTTTTCACTGTCCACTCTTTACCGATCTCTTCTAGCATAATATCGATGCAAGGTGCTGTACATGAACTCTAGAAGATTCTTGGGTACTTGGTTATCAAGATTCTGCCAGCAACCATATTGGCATTGTTTGAAAAAACACGCCTCGAGGCGCAAAGGCGCACAAGGCGAAACAAGACGTAGGAAAAGAGCCTCGATGCAACCGCCTTGGACCCCTGGCTGAGGCGAACACCTCGAATGACCGAGGTGGTCTAGGCGATGAGGCGGGGCGAGGCAGTACCTGAGGCGTTATGGATTTACTAAACATTTTTTCAATAAGTAATTGGTTCTATTGGTTGTTTCAGATGTTTATAAATGCCTAGTTTTTGAGGATATATTAATACAAGATGGATGCTTAAATTTGGCTCTTTTTTTATTCATATTTACCATTAAATTGGGTTCAACAGAACATATGGTTAGGATTCAAATCATATGATTCATATCAACATCTCAGATATCTTTAATGAAAACTATAGCCTATGACTCCCTTTTTGATAAATGTTTTAGTGGCCATTGATTTCTTTTTTGATTGAGTAGAGATTTAGTAGAAAAGGTTTATGGATTTGACATATCCTTTTTCATGCTCTTATCTCCATAATTTCATCATATATTGCAATGTTATATATTATATGTCTGTCAGAATAATTTATTTCATCAAGAAATATATTTGTTATACTTTTTGTAATTATTTTCCTATACAAATTGAGGCTTATGCCTCGACCGCCTTAAGGCTACGCCTCACCTTGCCTCCAGGGAAAACACCTCATTCCACCATTCATTTTTTCAAACCTTTCATATTGGTGGATTCATTGTCTATCACTACTTGGACTGCTTTGTCGGCCTAACTTCCTCAATGGACTTATCCACTAAGGAAGCAGTGCAGTCGACAGTATGTGAATACATAGACGAGTCAATAGAATTCAGAAAACTAGTTCCAAGCTCACAGTTTACGCAAATATTCATGGTGCTCTTTCCTCTCCTATCAGTCCAGGCATCCTTCATAATGGAACATCCAAAAGTCTTCCAACAATCACGATGCAATTGCAAGAACTCTTTTGTTTCCTTGAACTTGTTCCTTCAAAAGAGTTTTTGTAAGTTCATAATATGTTGGAGTCTTGTACATCCTTCCATACTGCCCAATTGCTTTGCACATTCGAAGAAAAGGAGTCACTTTTGACAACATTGAAAGCGATGTCATTATCATAGAATTACTTTGCCATGAATGAATTCACACGTGCACGTTCCTCCTTGGCAAATGTATCTTTGATTTTTGATTGAAAGAGGCTCTTCGTTGGTACATCTTCTGCTGAAGTTCGAGGAATTTTTCCATCCTTCTCTCCGTCAGTCAAGCATTGATTAATCTTAATGGAGACTTGACCTTGAATGTCTTTCATCCTCGCGGTCTTCTCATTCCTTTTCACTTTAATTTTCTCCATGCTGTTTATAATTTCTTTCATCACCTCAGAAGCCACCTCGGACAAGATGCTGTATTTCCTTTATATGAGCCAAATGTTACTTTATGCGATTGATCTCTCTGATCACAACCTTCCGATATAAACGGTAAGTAATCATGCTAGGGGTACTTGGATTCACTAGAAAAGCATACTTCCATCCCAGACCATTGGATCCAGGGGGAACAAAAAAACTCCGCTGTATCGCTCCTCTGAATAGGAGGCTCGTTTCCTGGTTCCAGGCGTAGGAGAAGAACCACTATCAGATGGTAGTCTGGATGCCATAGTTGCCTAACATTCAATCTTAGAACATAATCAACAAAGTACTATATGATCTGAATTAATATATAATCAAAATAATACAACTAAATTTCATATCTTGATTCCTAAACATTATTTGTACATATTTCATACACAGTTCGTAACAATAATTTCACAGTTCACACTTCAATTTCAACCAGTTATAACACTCAAGTGTTTCATGACCAATCTAAATAGTATGGTTTTAATTACAAAGCTTCTAATAACGGATCACAATGTCAAATCAAGTGACTCATAGCAAAACTTAAGGTATATAATGTAGAAACTTGTTTGGATATTATTATATAACAGTAGTTAAATAATAGAAACACTTTATATATATTGTGGAAACAAATTTGGATTTTATTCTACACAGTCAATGGTTAGAATTGATTTGTGCCAAAACATATTAAAAATACTACAACACAATTTTATAGCCGGGACCTCCTCCTATGCAGAAAAAAGAGTTAGGGTTTTATTTGATAACAAGCATCTACATAGATTCTGTCTTTGCAATTTAGTCATGAATATGAAAAAATTGACATACTTCAACCTAGTAAATCGAATGTTCACGAGACTTACAAGTACCATTTTATACACAGTTCGTAACAATAACTTCACTGTTAAGCTTAGATCAACAATAACACACATTTCATACATAGCTCACACATTTCAGAACAATAAAATGAAATTAGTGTCTCAAAAAATCACACAAAAAATAACAAGATAAAAAGTGAAAAAATGGTTCTTGGGTTAGCTTACAGAGGTTAGATGGAGTTGGGAGGTGAAGGACCTTCACATGGAGGAGATGGGAGCTTGGGAGGCAGAGCATCACCTCGTGGAGACAGAGGGGCTTTGAGCTGGGAGGCAGAGGAGCTTCCCTCGATCTTGGAGGTGGAGCAACTACGCTCGGAGATGGAGATGGGTCGCTCGGAGGCAGAAATGCTTCCAGGCGGCGGTGAAGGCGGATGTTGGAGGAGGCGAAGGTTTGAGGAGAGGATTTGTGCCCTATCGAGGTTCTCTGTTCGTTGGAGAAATCTCACAAGAGCTGGAATCGGGTTTGCTCTAAACCCAATCATTTCCGGATCTTAAGATCCGAATCCGATTAACTATCCTTCGACTTAAGCGGGCGCACGTAGGCATATGCGACCACACATCTTGCATATGCGTCCTGCATAAATGCAATGAGCACATAATTGTGGGCTTCATGAAAGCGGAGCACTGAAGGTGTCACACACGCATATGCGGCTGCATAGACTGATTTCGTGAACAGTGATTTTCATGACGCACCAGCATATACGACCTGCGTGGTCGATTTCATGAACACTGTACATAATATGTACATAGTGTTCCTGTGTTCTTGCTCTGCATTACACCATTAGACTTGGTGTGAAACCATTAAGATTGAAGGTAAGGCCGCATAGGTCGATTTCGTGAACATTGATTTTCATGACGCACTAGCATATGCGACCTGCGTGGTCGATTTCGTGAACATTGTACATGTACATAATGTGTACATAGTGTTCCTGTAATCTTGCTCTGCATTACACTATCAGACTTTGTGTGAAACCATTAAGGTTGAAGGTAAGAGCTAATAAGAAAATAAAATAAGTAAAAAGAAAATATCCATGTTTTTATATTTTTCATTTTTTGCCATCTTCATCTTGCCTTCCTCTTGGCTTCCCCCCCTCTGATGAATATGGAGAGGATGTTTGGCAGCATCGTCGTCACGGTGATGCTCATGAAGGTGTTCCGACCCCCCAGAAAAAGAGCTGATCATAAGTGTTACCTTTATCATGCGCGGGATGCTGGCGTAGCTTATGCTGCTGGGGCTGACAACAGATGCCGTGGTCGAAGGTGGAACTTCGGGTTTAGGCTGGGGGTTAGACTACATGTCACGCCATATGGTGGTGCTATCATTGATGCTTGAGGATGTGACCCTGAAGGCGGAGGAGGTGGCAGAAGCACAGTTGTATATTGCCAGTGAGGAGTCCAAGCATGTTAGCAGCCACAACTTTTTGGTGAATGGCACCTTCACCATTATTCAAATGTTCCATTATCTCTGATGCACATTGGATTATACTTTCGGGTCACACGACTGGGGATATCACTTTTCATCCACAATTTTACAGCTATCGTTAGCCAAAGCATTATTGTGGAAATCTACTTTTGAAATGATTTTCTTGAAATTATGAATATCATGCTTACAAAAATAAGTTCCAGATTATTTGGATTTGCGAGCGAAAATAAAGATGCATGATTTATTAAAACTTTAGTCCAATTTGAGTTAGGTGCCCTGCTTCTGGAGAATGCCAATGACCTAATGGCTTTCAGGACTTCAATGAGAGGTTAGAGGGAGAAACCTCTAAACTCCTGCTTCAAGACATCTCTAGCAATTGCAATTTCCACATCCCCAACTATTCAATTTTGCTGCCACTCGCTCTCTGAACTACACCGTAAAATTGCTGGTTACAGGAAGGCCTTGAAGAATGGGATGTGTCGCGAGTTGCCGCTTGACCTCCTGCGTGGCCTACCCACCATGAGCTTCTCTCTGGCCAACCAACCAACATTTCTGCCCTCGCCATTTCCCTTGAGGATGACTACCGAAAGCATTGTGACAGTAATGCAGTCATGCACAAGGTTTTAAATCTCGATTTCGATTTCGTTTCAAGATCTCGTAAAAATGAAACAATTTCAATTTCAAGGAAATTTCGCCAATTCGGCCAAAATCAGTCTAGATTTGTGAAGGAAGGGTCCATATTGAGATTTCGATTTCGGTTTCGGTGGAGTGTCGAAACTGAAATTTCAACGAAATTTCACGAACTTTGAAGCACTGGTTGGGCATCCTCATTGTAGCAAGAGAAAAAGGAAGAGAAGAGGGAGGAAAGGATGAAGCAGATAGGGCAAATGAAAATGAGAATAAAAAGGTCTAGGGTTTGCTTTGTTATTTATTTCATTTGTTTTTGAACCTTAATGCAATAGGGCTAAAGGTGTAAAAACATATTGAGGTAACATGGTTTATATGTATTTGCGTGTGTGTCCGCATATCCATAATATGTTATTGTCATAATATGTGATTGCCATAATATGTGATGTATCGACAATTGGAATTCACTCTGTTATATGCCTCTCCCTTAGTTAAGTTCATTATGCCAATTTTGACTTCGGATAAGTCTTATGAATGCAATTCAATAGCAACAAAGCCTTTTCCCACATTATGTATGGTGGGCTACATGAATTCTTTGCCTCCGTTCAGATCTATCTCGGATCATTCTCGGGCTTAGATCCAAAAAACTAAGATCCCTTCGTATAGTCTCATTCCAACACTTCTTGGGCTTTCCTCGCCCTCTCTTAACCGACTAAACATCCCAAAACACACATCTCCTAACTGGTGCATTAGATGAACTCCTTTGCAAGGCCAAACCATCTTAAGCGATTTTCTCGCATCTTATTCTCGATTGGAGCTACACCAACTTTCCTTCTGATTGCATCATTTCGAATCCAATCTTTACGTGCGTGTTCACACATCTACCTTAGCATTTTCATTTCTGTTACTGCCATTCTCAGCACATGTCTATGGTTCACATGGCAACATTCAGATCCATAGAGCATAGTAGGTCTCACTCCTGCTTTGTAGAACTTTGATTTTCAAGGGAATTTTCTTATCACAGAGAATAGTAGAGGCTCCTCTCTGTTTTAGCCAACCTACATTTATTCTATTAGTAATATCTCCATCAATTTCCTTATCATGTGCAAAATAGATCCCATGTATCTAAAAGAATATCTCTTCTAATTGATCTTCACCTCGATTCCTTCACAGTTGCTCCCATCAAAAGTATATTCGATATATCCTATCTTAGCCCTACTTATATGAAAACCTTTAGTCTCCAATACATATCTCCAGGCCTCAAGCTTCTCATTTACTCCATCTCTAGTCTCATTAATCAAAACAACATCATCATCGAATAACATACACCAAGGTAACTCCTCCTGAATGTGACTTGTCAACTCATTCATAATCAAATTAAAAAGGAATGGACTCAAAACCGAACCTTGATGCATACAAATGTTGATGTCAAAATAATCAGTCTTCCCAGACTTTATCCATATATAAGATGAAATCCTATCATACATATCCTTATGAGGTTAATGTATATGACATGTACTTGTCTCTTCTCCAAAACTCTCCACAATATCTCCCTTGAGACATAATCATAAGCCTTATCCAAATCAATAACATATGGAGGATTTTCCTTTTAGCTATATAAATCTCCATTGTTCTCCTCAACAATTGAATAGCTTCAATAGTTGAGCGACCTGGCATGAATCGAAATTGGTTATCTTTTACTTTGGAAACTAGCCTCAACCTTCTTTCGATCACACATTCCTAAATTTTCAGTGTGACTCATCAATTTGATACCTCTGTAATTTGGATAATTTTGAATGTCTCATTTGTTCTTATGAAGAGGCACCACGATGCTTCTCCTCCAATCTTCAAGTATTTTTTTGCTTCGCCAAATAACAGTGAATAAATTTATTAGCCAAGTCAAATCACTCTCATCTAAAACTCTCCAAATTTCTATACGAATGTCATAAGGTCCTACACCTTACACAGGTCTCATAACATTCAGAGCTTCCTATACTTCCTTTGTATTCGTCTATGGCTTGCATGATTCAAGTAACTTTCGCTACTAGCTAGATCTCCCAAAGTGGCATGATTGCTTGGAAGGAAAAAACGCTGTCTGGACCCCTGAGAAATGTTTGCTGCTGCGGGATTTTTCAAAAAAATGCAGGCCCAGTCCATTGGCTTGTGGTTGATGGCATTTTTAATGAGAAAATTCTTCAAGGTTTCTAGGGTAAAGGAGATGGCAGTGGCTTTTCTGGGATTCGTTCAAAAATGAGAAAGCAGTCATTATTCAGGCTTTCATGGCATAACTGAGATATGAGCCGCAGACTTCAACATGTAGATCCTTTGCCAGTCTAAGTTTCTTTTGGTTGCCATTCTATCTGGATGATTGCATTTTTTTGATAAGTGAAAAAGAAAGTTTTCTTGGGAGGAGACTGCTTGCATTATGAGGGCAACTATTCTGTTTGTTGATATTTGTTGTTGGTCTTGTATATTGTTCTTACTTCTCATCTGCTTGCTTTATTAAGGCAGCTATTCTATTTGTTGATATTTGTTGTTGGTCTTATATATTGTCCTTCTCAATGAGTTAGAACAAGTGCTGAAAGTTATTTCTTGAGCTCGCAGAAGGAATTGGCCTAGGAGTAATACTGGTGCGGTATATGATTGTCTTCACCTTCAAAAAGGATGACGTGCCTGGTGCAAGGAGTTTACCAAATGAGAGGTTGCTATTATTGCTGTGGCACCTGGAGAATGGGTAACACCCTAAGGTGGTGCAGGTTGTTATCTTTATTATATTTGTTATCCTGCTGAAGACGGAAGAGGCATTGAGGTGCCTGCCAGCTTTGAGCAGGGCCATAGGTGCAAATGGAGTAAAAAAAGCTGCAGGATGGTGTTAGGAATGGGAGTTAGATGCAATCTGAAAGGGATCAATGGATTAAAATGGCCTATATGTGGGCCCATTTTCTCTTTTCTGTTTTGATAATTTAAATTTTTGTTCAAGCAAACATGATAAATGAAGCACCCACTTCAATGATCTAGTGGTAGTGCAGTATGTCTACAACCCAAAAGACCAGGGTTCAAATCCCCCCTGTGGGGGTTGCATTAGGTAGCTGGCAGCCAACGTAAAAAAAAATAGTCGAATCTTTTAACATGGATTTGAGCAAGAATCCATGTAGCCAACCCTACTTGAAGTGGGAGAAGGTTTCGTCATTTTTTAACATGAGAAATGACGATGGAGTTTGAAGTGGCTAAAAAGGTCGAAAATGGTGACATGCAGGGCTAACAAATATCTGTCAGCACGTGATACTTATCTTTGTGTAATCCTATCTGATATTGTATCGTGAGGAAATTAGGAAGCTGCCAAGAGCTTGGGTTGGGCTAGGGTGTCTGAAGTTACCCTTTACATATGGTGTATGTCTGGTTGTTTCATAGAATGTCAGTATTGCACTTACGCAAGTTCGTACACTCAATTACTAGTTGGGAGAGGTAGGTGTGCTTATAGCATAGGGAGAACGTTGTTCGATGTGTCATTTCTGCTTTGGCCTTAGGATTTGAAATGACATCATTGATAAAAAACTATTTTTTAAAATTTCATTCACCTGATTGAGCATTGGGGTTTTGATTACTGGGATTGAATAGACAAAGATCTATTCTTCAGGAAGTTGTATTTTTGTATGTTGATGTTTTTGTAGTGTTTTGGAAGCTTATATACAATGAAACATATTCATAAAACATGATTCACAGTGCTGTGGGATGGACTATCCTGAGTTTGCCTGTTTGTTGTCCGGTTGATTGTTTTTTAGAAGAGGTTGATGATGACATTCAGGTTCGTACAAGCAATATGAAGCGGGAGAGGCAAGTGTGCTTATTGCACTGGGAGATGTGTACTTCAGATATTCGATTTCCGCTTTGACCTTATGGGCATTACTTGAAGTTCGGAATTGAAGTGGTATTGTTTGAATAAAAACAAGTTTTTAGATGCCATTCACATGAATGGGCAATATGGTTTTGACTACCTACCAGGATACGACTGCAAAATATCGATTCCCCAGAATTTGTGGTCACGAATAATGATGGGTATTAAGTGCTTTGGCAGCTTATGTTCATGATGAACAGTTTCATCCAACGGGATTTGCAGTGCCATGGGGTGGGTGGTCTTCGGTTCCTTTATTGTTTGTTTTGACGGTTCTCAGTGAAATCATGGTAGTTAGGTCCTGGGTTCCTTTGTGTTCTTTTTTGATAGTTATCACTGAAATCATGGTAGTTAGAAAATTTTGCCACTTGTCATTTTGGTCTGGTCACCTACTCACCATGAGCTTTTACTCCCTTCACCGTGATAGGGTTGCCTGTTCTATAACAAACAAGCATGCTTAATACTGCAATGAATTTTTGTTCTATACCGTGGTGCTATATGAACTTAACATGCACCAGCTGTCTGCTAACTGGGTCTATTGGCATCACACATCTCTTTAAAGAGTGGAAGGTGGGATTAGCTGAGAATGCCGATTACCATTGCTTCCTAGCAATCCCATTGTTATGTTCCTCTTATGGTGTATCTGGTGTTTTCCCTCTTTTTCTGAGAAAGGTGAGGTCGAACACCAATCCTTTTTAGTCTTATATTCTGTAAGGTTTGTGTTATTATTCTCTAATGCTTTTGCTCAATTTTATTTGTTGAGGTACTGTTCCCAGATAGTTTTATTAGTAATGCACCGTTTTTTGCATTCAGGTGGCAGATGTTGATCACATCGATAGGCTAAATTCATGCATGTTCATGGCAATTCCATATTTTATGGTAAGTTCATTTCTGAGTTTCATCTGTTTTTTGTTTATTGTTTTAAACAGTTTATGGTTCTATAATTTAATTTTTTGTCTTTCCAGAGAGGTGCATCAAGCAGCAAGTTTCTCTCCTACTTTAATAAACATATTATTCCGGTTTTTGACAAGGTAGGGTTTGATTACGATCTACCACATGCCCTTTAGTACCTTGTACAAATTCCATTTTAGCTTGAATCTGTTTACATTGTTTTAAATTGTCAAGTAGTAGGATCGTAGTTAAGAGGCTTTTGCATATTGTTGAAGACATGATGGCTGATAGACATCGAATGTTTAACATTTGAATTTTGTGCGGTCTAACATAAATCTTTTAATATAAAAGAGTCATGCATATAGAGACACGCTTAGGAAAAGTACAGGTGGACAAAGCGACAAGTGGGTAGTTCTTTTTCTTCTGAAACGTAAGAGGTTAGTATTGCCAACAATTGTTGTAATCTTCTTAATCTGAAATTTTTTGCACAGGAGCAAATGATGACAAGGGGTGCTTTGAATCTCATACTCGAGGCTCTAAATAAATAGCCGCAGCACTAGAACCAAATAATCAACTAAAGCACCATGTAAAAACATAAATCTTATTAGGCTAGTAGTGCATAAAACATTACATTCGCATGCATCCGTGAGCATGCAAATAAAATAAATGTGGCCATTAAGCTGTTACAACTTTGGGGAAGTTACCGTTATAAATTGTTTCACAGACAGTGATGTAGCCATATGTACTAGACTGGATTCCAGTTGATGGGTTAGTTTATAAGTCTGTAGTTTGAAGACAGTTTTTCTGTAAGAGGGAGCTTGTTTGTTTTTATGCTCGATGGATCTACACTTGAATTAATGCATCTTTTTGTTGGTCATGGAAAATTTTAGACCCGAGGACTTGCGTCTGGTCTCCAGAGAAGGCCTTTGGTATTGTTCAGATAGAATTCATATTGATAATGCCGAAGATGAGAAGGGTGCAACCATTTTAGATATAGGACTTCATACATGAGTTATCACTTGTATCTGATCTTATATTGAGATGGTCAACTGCTATTGGTAAGATAATCCTTCAACAAGGACTCTAATATATATATTTTGATGCCAAGTTATTACAACTTGGAGGAATGCTGAAGAGCAGGTGTGCAAACATGGAGTTAAGACTCAATATTGATGTTCTTTTATCAAGTTGGAAAGTGGGCATGCCGACAACATGTCGGAATATGGGTAAACGACTTAGAAAAGATGAAAACCAGTAAATTTTGAAAATTGATGGGTTCTGCTACGTTTTAAATGCATAATAATATAAATTTACTATTTTCCTACATTTGTGGACATGGATAAACTAACCCATTATTATGAGATAATCGTGAAAATTGGTATGTGGTTTTCAATTGAGGTGATAAAAATAATAATGATATGCAAAGAAAAACAAAACAGTTTTTTGATTCAAACAAAAGAATGTATTGAAGTGATGGTTCATGATTTGTCATTAATCCCTTGAATGAAAGTCTTGTTGGATCAAAACTTGGTCCATGCTTTCCTTGGTCGTGCTGATGTCTTGTTTCAGCATGTTCATGATAGTTTACGCTCTTGATAAAAAATGTTAAGCGCATCCCATTGCATGAATATCTATTGTCAGGTCTCATCAACATATAGGTCTTGACGAGTGACTCGAACTTTTGATGATGCAGTAGAACCTATTCTTGCTAACTATGTTGATGGGAGCCATGTCCTCTTGGAGCAAGTGGGGCTTGTGATGGTGGAGTAGTTGGAGCTTGTGATAGTGTGGTTGAGCGTGTCGAACATCTTCGCTTGAACCATAATCAGGAAGAAAACCTTACCCATGTTTTGGCTCACTATATATATAGTAAGATTCTTCCATTCTGTTACGAACACTATATTCATATCCATGATCGAGAGGTAGGGTGATTAATCTTGTTGGAAAGTATTGAGAAGAAAATGCTACCACATTGATATGTGATTCTTGTAGATTTTATTGGGCCTCTTGATGAATTTAATCCATAAAGAAAGGATGAGGATGATGCATCATCATCACCCTTGTACTAAGAATCACCCATTTTTACACTAAGAGATCAAGATGAAGAAATCAAATCCTCCATATGATCATTACTTGGAAGATTTTCATAGGACCCAATATAATGACCACAACCACTTTTAGGATGCATTTCATACCCATAATTTCTGTAGGATGCACACTAATAGTTCATGTTTGTAAAATTCATGTCTTCCATGTTCGTATCTTAAAGAATCTTTCATGGCACGCTTGTTTGCGCTCTTCTAGTTGTAGTCTCAGTTTGGAGGATACATAAAATTATTGTCCTCAGATGGTTTGTCATTGTAAACAAAGTGCTAAGGTTGCAAAAGTCGGTAGTTGGTCAGTCGGGTCACTGATTAAGGATTATTTAACATCAATAGAGCTTTAGTCGGTTTTGTATTTTTAATTATTTTAAATATATTGTTGGGAAACGCGAATGAGTTATTTATTCCATAGCCCTAGGCTCTCTTATATAGGAGAGTAGCCTATGGGTAAATTACATAAAGAGGATAACAAGAAAATAAAATAGCGAAAAGACACAATAACTAAATATGCGTTAACACTCCCCCTCAAGATGGAGCATAGATGTCAATCATGCTCAGCTTGGAAGCACACTTCTGAAATGGGCCACGTAACAATGCCTTGGTGAATATATCTGCAGTCTGGTTCTCTGAAGTAACATGGGATGTGATAATGAATCCTTTCTGAATCATATCACGTATGAAGTGGCAATCCACCTCAATATGCTTGGTCCGTTCATGGAATGCAGGATTGTTTGCAATGAACAAAGCAGCCTGATTATCACACTCCAAGTTCATAGGAAGTGGTATATCTAAGCATAAATCTGTCAGCACCGCTTTCACCCACATCATCTCTGTAGTAGCCTGGGCCATAGCCCTATATTCGGATTCAGCACTGGATCTAGCTACCACAGTTTGCTTCTTGCTCCTCCATGAAACTAGAGCATCTCCAACATAGACAGCATACCCTGAGGTGGACTTCCTATCCTTAGGACATCCTGCATAATCTGCATCTGCGCATGCTGAGACAGAAATCCCCTTTCCTTTCTTGAATAGCAGACCTTTACCTGGAGAAGATTTGAGATATCTAAGTATCATGTGTATTGCATCCATATGCACCTGACGTGGTTGCTCCATGAACTGGCTCACACGGCTCACTGCAAATAATATATCTGGCCTAGTGATCGTGACATATAACAATTTGCCTACCAGCTCTCTGTATCTTCTCCTGTCAACCTCCTCTGTGTCATCATCATACAGCTTCATGCTAGGGTCCATTGGTGTTGTGGCAGGTCGACACCCTAGCATACCTGTCTCACTCAGTAGATCTGTGACATACTTCCTCTGTGACATGACTAATCCATACGGATTTCTGGCAAACTCCAGCCCCAGAAAATATCTAAGGACTCCCAAGTCCTTGGTTACAAACTCGGTCCCCAGCCTTTCCTTTGCCTGCTTAATGCCCTGGTCATCATCACCTGTAATCAAGATATCGTCAACATAAACCATGATTACAACAATACCTCTTGCCGTCTTCTGTACAAACAAGGAATGATCAGCATTGGAGCGTTTATATCCTTGTTTCTCAAAAAGGTCTGACAGCTTCTGGAACCATGCTCTGGGGCTCTGCTTAAGGCCATAGATAGCCTTATGTAATCTGCAAACCTTGGAACACTCCCCCTCAACAGCAAAACCTGGTGGCTGTTGCATGTAGACTTCCTCCTGCAGGTCCCCATACAGAAAGGCATTCTTCACATCCAGTTGATAGAGTGGCCAGTCCCTAGTAACTGCAACTGATAAGAGGATCCGCAGAGTGGAATGACGAGCCACCGGGGAGAACGTGTCAAGGTAATCTACTCCATATGTCTGGGTGAATCCCCTTGCAACCAGGCGTGCCTTGTACCTGTCAATGGAGCCATCCGCATTATGTTTCACTGTAAATACCCACTTGCAACTTACTGGGTTGACATCCGGTGGTATAGTAACCAAGCTCCATGTTCCTCTAGACTGAAGTGCCGCCATCTCTTCCTCCATGGCTAGCCGCCATCGAGAATCCTGCAAAGCCTCATTGTGGTTCCGTGGAATATCTGTAGCTGAAAGTGCCAATGCAAATGTCCTGAATGGTCCAGATAGCCTCTCAAACGAAACTGCTGCTGATACTGGATACTTGGCACAGCTTCTCTTCGGCTTGCGTAGAGCGATTGGAACATCCAGATCCTCTGTGGTATCACCATGCTCCTGTAATGCATCCTGCTGAGAAATGTCGTCAGATCCATCAACATTAATATTTTCATTACATACCATAGGCGAGCTAGTTGACTGGTCAGGACCATGAGCTTGATTCGGCCGCCGGGTGTAATGGAATGGTAACGGGGAAATTATTGGTGGCGGTGGTGGTGGTGGTGGTGGTGGTAATGGTGGTGACGGCTGTGATGTTGGTGGTGACGGCTGTGATGTTGGTGGTGCCATGAATACGGTATCAGGAGATAATGGTGGTGGCTGCATGTTCCCGGATTCTGAAAAATACATAATGGATTCAAAGAATGTAACATCCGCACTGATCATATACCGCCGACGCACAGGGTCAAAACACTTGTACCCCTTTTGGGTTCTGGGGTACCCCACAAAGACGCACTTGACAGCCCTAGGAGAGAGCTTGTCAGAACCGGGTGACAACTGATGGACAAATGCGACAGACCCAAAGACGCGAGGGGTAAGAGTGAACAGCTCCTTGTCAGGATATATAATTGAGAAAGGAACCTGTTCATTCAAGACAGACGAGGGCATACGATTTATAAGATAACATGCAGTAAGGACTGCATCACCCCAGTAGGTATACGGGACATGACTCTGAATGAGAAGAGACCTTGTAACGTCAAGAAGATGACGGTGTTTTCTTTCTGCAACCCCATTTTGTTGAGACGTATGAGCACAGGATGTTTGGTGAACAATCCCTTTTGAGGAGTAGTATTTGGCTAGATTGTTGGTGCACAACTCTAAGGCATTGTCAGATCTCATAATTTTGACCGTTGTGGAAAAGACATTCTGAATCTCATTTAGAAAGTGAATAATAATATCTCCAGCTTCAGACTTATTTTTCATTAGAAATACCCAAGATGCTCTAGAAAAATCATCGACAAATACAATATAAAACCTGTGCCCCTGATGATCGGGAACACGACTCGGACCCCAGACGTCGACATGAAACAACTCAAACTTGGAATTACTACTCCGACCTTGACTACTGGGAAAAGACGACCTGTGATGTTTTCCCAACTGACATGCCTCACACTGGACAGTTGTGTGAGACAGACTATAGGGTAGGACAAGACGCAACTTCTGAAGCGGTAAATGACCGAAGCGCAGATGCCACAGGAGAGGAGATACTTGTTCTGCGGAAGAGGCTGTGATTCCGGCAAACGGGGTCTGGTTCAGACGATAAAGGCCTCCTTGCTCATAGCCATGACCAATCACGTTGCCCGTACGGATGTCCTGAAAAATCAATGAAGATGAATCAAAAATAGCTCGACAATGGAGATCCTTCGTAATCTGACTAATCGACAACAGATTCATGGAAAAATGCGGTGCATGTAAAACATTCTTGAGCTGCATCGAGGATGTCAATCTAATCTCCCCCTGACCCGTGATAGGGGAATGAGTGCCATTGGCAATCACTACTGTCCGTCCTGGAGGGATCTGAGTATATCCTGTAAGAAGACTCTGGTCGCCACATAGGTGATGTGTAGCGCCCGAGTCCATGATCCACGGCAATGTAACTGATCTACTACTGTGAAGAGCAAGTGTACTACCTGAAGTACTCGTAGAAGCAGAAGCAGAAGCAGCGGTATCAGTATGATTCTCTGTCGACGGTGCTGGGCCAGAAGGTGGTATAATGCCCCTGAGACGGGCAACCAGATCATCAAATCGTTGATCCAACGTGGATGCAGACGGGGGCTCTATCTGCTCAGCAGCTCGTGCAGATGCAGGAAATCCATGCTTGGAGTAGCATGTGTCTTCAGTATGGCCGACTCTGTGACAATATGAGCATGTTGGCCTAGTGCGACCACCCCTTCCACGGGGAATACGTCCACGGCCCTGGTATTGAGAACCACGGCCTCTGTTGGCTGCCATGGCTGAGGGATTCTGACTAGTGGCTGCTGAAGGTACAGTAATCCTGCTCAATCTGTGAAAGGCTTCCTCCATGGGAGGAATAGTCGAGTTCGCCAAAATCTGTGAACGTGCTGCCTCATACTCTGGATCGAGTGCTGCGAGAAACACACCCACCATTGTTGCATTCCTGTATGTCTTTTGCTGTTCTGGTGTGGCTGTAAGAGGCATGAAGCTATGGAGCTTCTCAAACATTCCTCTCAAAGATGTATAGAGAGAATGTAATGGGCGGCCATTTTGCTTAATTGTGAATATATCATGTTGAAGTTGCAGGATCTTCGTCTCATTCCTCGCTTGAGAATATGTTGCTGCTAGGATATCCCACATGTCTTTGGCTGTGGGCTGATGAAGAATGTCATTGGCGATTTCAATAGCCAATGTGCCAGATAACCACACCTTTGCATATGCATCGTCAGCCTCCCATGAGGCATGGACTCCAGTCTTCTCTGCAGGCTCGGGCTCTGTGAGAATATGCTTCTTGCCCGTGGACTTCATCATACTCATGAACTGCATTGCCCACAGTTCATAATTCGTGCCATCCATCTTGACAATGGGTGCTGGACCACGGAATGCACCCATGGATGGAATATCTGCCTTGTTTTCTGACATACTGGATACTGAAGACTGGAGCGACCTGCAACCGATAATATTTGTCTACAATGACATAGACGGGATGAGTTGCATGTGTAGACCTCAAGCAACTATCCCCATGGACCTACGCACGCTACGATCCGCACACGTACCGGTTTCTATTGTAGAAACCCTAGAGAACGCTTGTAGAAAACCACGAAACACTATGCGCACAGCACAGCACAGTTGCACTGCAAGATGCACGCTTGCCGCACAGGATGGTGCACCGCACAGGACAGGAGGCGCACCGCACTATGCGCACAGGATGCGCGCTATGCAGCGCAACAATCACCGAGTAGCGCAAGGAGAGGCGCTAGGCGATCGGCAGGCGAGGCTCTGGGCGGTGAAGAGGCGGCAGGCGAGGCGCTAGGCGATCGGCTCTGGGTGATCGAGAAGCACCAGGCGATCGTGAGGCGCCAGGCGATCGCGAGGCAGGCGATCGTGGGTTCAGCGAGAAGCCACGGCGCTCAGCGAAAAAAAACGACCCCACGGCGAGAAGCCCTAGGCGCTGGAGCAGCGATCGGGGCTGGGGCTGGGGCCTATGAGCGATCGCCGAGAGAAGAGAGAGAGAGGAGAGGCCGGCGGGTGGGGCGGGGTAGGGTTAGGGTTTCGAGAACTCCGGTCTAGGACCGTCGCTCTGATACCATGTTGGGAAACGCGAATGAGTTATTTATTCCATAGCCCTAGGCTCTCTTATATAGGAGAGTAGCCTATGGGTAAATTACATAAAGAGGATAACAAGAAAATAAAATAGCGAAAAGACACAATAACTAAATATGCGTTAACATATATAAATCATTTTTATGTGTATATTCTACGTATTTACGTAAATAAAACAAAATATTTAATTCTAATCCAACATTAATCATCTTAGATTAAGTTTGTTGTATTAAAAAGCAGGAAAAAGATATAAAACAAAATCCAGTTGCAAACAGAAATAGAACACAGTCTAGTTGCAAAAAACGATCTCAAAAAATGTTATTGCTTAGTTCTAATCGTGTCAGACACACCTCTCACTCGACTTAACGAACTGACTAAACAACCTAGTCGGTTGTTTTTTGCGTACAAAGCGCTGGTAAAGCCTGCATCTCTCACGGATTTTTCCTTATCATGTACTATCTTGCTTTCCAGATTAGCTCTTATATGCTCTTTGATTACTTTGAGACACTTGGCCCGTATAGCAACATTTTTGTATCGCTCAAATAGATATTGTGTGAGTCTTTTGATTCTTCATTAAGTTTATTTGGGTTTTTATCACTTGTTCCCTTCCTAACGTCTACAATATCACTTATGCCCCTGCCTTTTTTGTAATATCAGTTGTGTCCCCGACTTCTTACAAAATTCATAGTTCTTCCCTTCTGCTAAAGTAAAGTAGGGACAAAAGTGATATTACAAAAGGATAGAACTGTGAATTTTGTTGTAAGAAGTCAGGGGAACAACTGATATTATAAACAAGATTGGGGCAAGTGATATTGCAGAAGTTAAAAAGGGTACCGTACAAGTGATAGAAACCCAAGTTGTTTTACACAAGTTTTGCATTAAACAAAATATTATTGTGTATAAGTATATCTGCATCCATGTCTTTGGTCTTTTATGGAGAGCCCATGTTAGAGCCCGATCAGTCACTTTCAGATGAAACCATATCACTCACAAGAAGGTATCATACATAATATACACTATGCTCATTCAAAAATGGAACCATTGTCATAGCAACTTTGTAATGATTTATGAATTTGATTCGTACAAACTAAATTAATTAAAGGCTAACTTTCGTGTCCAAAGTTCCCATATGCTCCACACTTATAGTCTACGTCCAAATAATTCATGTTTTTCGTGTTTGGACTTGGTAGGATCTTTCACGAGCAGTTTATATGCCTTCTTTTTAGTTGTAATCTCAAATATCATGAGGATATATAAAATCATCATCGTCTAATGATTTATCAATTTAAGCAAAGCCTTTTTGAAAGCATCATTTCTCTTGCATTTTCCTTGTCCTTTATCATCTTGCCTTCCAAATTAGCTCTTGTATGCTGTTTGATTTCTTTGAGATGCTTGGTTCATATAGGAACATTTTTGTGTTTTCCCACAAGATGTTGGTATCTTGTGATTCCTCCTTGGATTGTTTTCCCCAAAATATGCATCTGGTCTTCTATTTGTTGTCTTCAAATATATTGACAAGCAACCATTTGATCTCTCCACTCTCCTATCAAGACTTATTGTTAGAATCTGATCAGTCACTTCTAAATGAAATCACTTCTAAATGAAATCGCTCAAGTGAAGGTAATATACATAATATATAATATCTTCATAAAAAGTGATATATTCGAAGTCACAACTTTATATTGATCTTAGTATTTAATTTATGTAAATTAAATTAATTGAATCCAATAGGTGTTGGAAGGGGACTATCCGAAGGGATCTTAATTACGTCGATCTAAGCCCGAGAATGACCCAAAATAAATCCGAGTGGAGGCAAAGAATCCATGTAGTCAGCCCCACTTAATGTGAGAGAAGGCGTTGTTGGTGTGAAATTAAATTAATTAAAACCCAACTTCTAAAGTTATGAATTTATTTTAGTAAAATAATTTTTCTAAAATGTATCAATTTAAAAAGATTAGTATCTAACTGCATAAGAATATCAATTTCTAACAAATTAACAAAATGTAATTTCTCTTTGATTATGATGGTGATGCATCGGTGACTTAGTGTTGTGGCTAGCACATCGATGATGATAAAGTCGGCATCGAACCAATAAATTAAAGAACAATATAAACAACAAAGACTAAAACAAGCAAATGTGAGTATGATATTGCTTGTGGAACCTGCCAAGAGAAGATCCAACATCTCTTTCTCTATTGTGGCTGGAGGAGTGTGATCTAGGTGATCTTGGATGTCTCTTGGGTGGATCTCTCGTTTCTGGAGAGCTTCTAGGACTCTTGTGGAAGTCCATTTCAAATAGCCTTCAGATGTACCTGTTTTGGTCGATCTCTTTGCCGTGGACCGTTTGTATTTCTCGTAATGGCATTATTTTTCATGCAGAGCGATTATACGAAGAGTGTGTGATTCATTATGCCAGGACTCTTCCCGTATCCTTGCTCTTGTAATATTTCTACTATTTAAGTTAGGGATTTTTACACAAATAACATTATATAATTTGATAGTTATGTTGAGTCCTCCATAAATTCGAATTACATACCTCTGTAATCTATGGACTTCATTGATGCAATTAAAAATATAGCAACAAATATAGCTTCATCCAAGTCTTTCGAGTGATGCAGACCAGTGTACTAGAGCGGTAGGCATGCTCATTACCTCTATATTCTACGAACTTCACTGATGTAATTAAAAATATAGCAACGAATATTGCTCCGCCTGAGTCTTTCGAGTGGTGCGGGATAACAAACATCGTAGACATTAGTCGAAGACACAGGAAACTATCCAATTTCACGAAAACCTTTGACATCACATCCTAGTCTTTCTCAGCCATACGAGCTAGGAAGTAGAGAGTTCAAGTCTAGGTCAAGACATTACTTCACTGGCCAAGAACTGACTGAAGCATTGTGTATTGTCAAAAAGAGCACATACTACCCAACCATGGCATATCCCATCCCTCCCTTCTAGTTCCTGCTCAACCTGAGGTTCTTTTCTACCACTTGCTTGCCGATGACATCCGTAGGCTTTAGGCTTGTCCCTATCATAATGCATATTGATTGCTATATATATAAAGCAACAAGGTTGGTGAAATAATGTCTTGCCAGCTGAAAAAAGCATGACACTTGCCCCCCTATATAAATGCTTAAGGTCTTCCATCAGAGGAAAAAGCCTATTTGCGATTGAGATTAAAGTATCTGGTATTACAAGAATGTTACGAAAGAGGAACAATTTGTGAAGGGTGAAGTCTAGATCAAAGAGGAAGATCCACAACCAGAAGCAAGGGCGTAAGCAATGCTCGGGGGAAGGAGGGGTAGTGAGAACCATAATGCTCGGGTCCCATCTCATTCAATATATATTTATTTTTCTTCTAGTTCAGGGTCTGGGAGAAAACTAATGTCAGTCAACCACTGTCTATCTTGACTTCGTTACCAAGGGTGTCTGACATCATGCTCTTTTCTTCTATTTATAATCTCTTAATCGCTTTAATTGCTCGACTGAGGCCTCTACCACTACCTATGTACCATGTGCTTCCTCTACACATGCTTTCTTCGTTAGCTACAGTAGTAGCTCGATCTTCTGCTAGCCTTAAACCTGGTCAAATGGTCTACACATACTATCTGTTTAAAGAGGGAAGTCAAGGACAGAACCATCGAGGTTAAATCCAATTCCTTCGCTTCGTGCTAAACGTCGGAGGTCGTCCTACTTTCTAAAAGAAAAAAGTCCCTCTGCCTCAGCCCTTGCCACGTCATCTATATGGTGAGCCAGATTTCTTTTCTGGACCAGGAGTCACAATCACTCCTCAGTCCCCTCGTCGATTGAAGGGTGTATTCTTGAGAAATAATGAGAGTTTTCGTTGTTGGTGACCACCTAAAGGTGATCCACCTGATTTACGTTTCAAAAAAATCACAGATATCAGTAAAGGATGACAAATTTACCCCTTTTATTCCGTTGTATGCAAATAATATCCTCTTCATTTCTCCTCCTTTCATCTCCACCATCTCTCTATCTCCTCTTCCGATGTTGCTATTGTAAAATCAAAATACCAAACAAATTAAGACTTGGGAATATTGTCCATGCCTTGAGGGTGACGGTGTATAGAGAAAATTTCTGGAAAGAGCTACACATAGATGAAACACCTTCAGGTGGAGGTTGTGGAGTGTGGAAATGGATTGAACAAGCTTTGACTAGATCGCCTACGAGGTCACGAGTCGGACATAGGCATGGGTCTGCATTGCCCCCATCCGTACTCTCTTCCCTTTCCTTCGGTTCAACCACCTTCTCTTATCGACCTTGCCACCCCGTACTCGACCCTGTCTGCAGACCCATCACCGGATACACTACTAGTACTGTTGTCCACCATGAACATCACCGATGACGTCGAAGCTGCTACTATAGCCAGAAATCTCTTCTTGGATTTCCTCACGGAAAGCTCCGCCACCTTGTTGGACGAGGCGTCAGTGCGACTCAAGGATGGTGGGGCAATGTTTTGCTGGAGAAGCTCGAACAAGGCCTTCCTACCCGCGCCTTGCAGATGCTCGAGCTGTGGAGGAAGCAAGAAATGTTGAAGTGAATAAAAGGTACGATTTTTGGTATCTCCCCGGGTAGTTTGTTGCTGGAGACGTTGAAGTAACGAAGACCCACCTTGTGCAATGCCAAGATTTGCCATGTGAGCACGTTATCCTGCACGGGCATCGAGGAGCAAGTAGAGGCATGGGAACTTGGCTAGGGAGGTTGGATTGTGGCAGGACAATGAGGTTCTGGCGAGCACGACCACCTTGAGGCGGTGGACTATGGAGAGGAACTCCGGTATGGTGTTAGAGAGGTGGTTATCGCTGAGGTAGAGCAACTTGAGGTTAACGAGAGGGTAGTGATCCGATATTCTGTCGCTGATGGCAGTGTTGCAAAAGTCGATTTTCGATATTCACTCAGAGGGTCATTGAATAGAGAAAAATCGATATTCGAGCGACTATTCCGAGTTATTCAATTCTGTATTTTTACTTATTTTAAATATAGATTTAATTCTAATGCATATATTCTTATATATATATACATATATGGCCATGAATTAATAAGAATCCAAAATAAAAGTACCAATTGACGAGATACAAATATGAATCTTTGACATTTCTCGTAATATTGCTATAAACGGTAAGCCTCAGAATTAAAAAATAAAAATAAAATAACATAAATTCAGTAGTTGGCCAATAGTCGGCCAGTCGGCCGAATAGTCGGACTGACTATTCGGTCAAACCGACTATTGGCTGACTATTTAGTGTTCAGTTGAGGATCGCCCGTACTGCATAGTCGGGCCGACTATTCGATATAGCCGACAAACTATTGCAACACTGGCTGATGGCATTTGACTTGAAGCTCAATCGACATAATTGGTCGAGCTTCGATAACCGCTCTGTTGGTAAGGTTCCTGTGAGGTTGAGGTACTCTGCCACTAGCTTCCATACACAACCTTTGGGAGTTCACTCACGAAGGGGCCTAGGAAGATGGGTTTCCTCAATGGTGACCCCTCCATCTCGTGAACCAGCCACTATCCAGCTTTTTTCTGCCTAGAGAAATGTCCAGTGAGGAATCTGGGGAGGCATCGATGGGATTGTAGGAGGAAGAGGTTTTGGGGAAAGAAGAGTACATGTGAGATAGAGAGGGTATCATGACAACAAAAAGTGTACTAAGCCTTCTCCCACTATAAGTAGGGTTGGTTACATGGATTCTTGCTCAAATCCATGTTGAAAGATTTGACTATTTTTTACGCTGGCCGTCGACTACCTAACGCAACCCCTGCAAGAGTGGGATTTGAACTCTGGTCTTTTGTGTGGTAGACACACTGTACTACACTGTATCAGGGCAACAAAATAATTAAATTAAAAAGCATTAACCATTGGATTTGATTTGTTAAGGTTAATCCATGGGAATGTGGGAGTTAGTTGAGTAGACTAACTGAGTGGTCGGGATTTGAAACGGAGTAATTATTCCGGGTTCTAAATGCAATTTGAATTTATGGATGGTTCAACACGTAGTTATCAAATCATACTTGGTTATGGGTGTAAAAATCCCTTTAAGTTAATATAATTGGGCATGTACTTTATGCTTGCGCCCCCTTTTTGCATTAAAAAGGACAAGTCAAATATCAAATATAAGATGATTAAGGATTAAGAAAACAAGAATCAAGAAAAATTGAGAAATCTTTTGCACTTGGGAGATCATACACAAACTGTAGATCTCAGGTGTCTTACAATAGAGAGAAAGAAGACTCGTCAAATAAAAGAAAAAATATATTTTAAAAAATATTGAAGCAACAAGATAAGGTGAAATTAGGAGAAACTTTGTTTTGCAAAAAAATGGAAATTAAGAAGGAATTTTCACATTTAGGTGAAATTTGATGAAATTTGTCAATGTCAAACCATTAGCGATATGGATACAGAGTTCTAGAAATCGATAGCATGCGGGGTTTCGAAATCAGAGGGCTACCGAAACTGAAACATTGGCGAATTTCTGCGAAATTTGATGCTGTCTAAAGCTATCGCCTAGACTACATCATTGGCCCCTTTGTTTCACCCTAAATTAAGTAGGTTATACATGCTTTAATATAGTGATATCTATTTTTTGCATCCTATAATACCTTTTTTAATCAGCTTCCAGAAGAGAGAAAGCCAGATCTGCTCAGAACCCTGGCTGGAACGTCTCCCTATGCATCAGCACAAGATTCTCGGCAGCATCTCCCTTCTATTGTCCAACTTGTCAAGGTAGATTATCCATAGAGAATTAGCTGATATGTCTTATATCTTCGTTATGTTACAGCTGGAGCTCTTTTTTGTGCTATAACCTACTGAATAAATGCGCTTGTGGGAAGTTGTGCATATATGTGAGCCTGCATTTCTTGTCTGCTTGTAAATGTTAAAAAGTTCGGAGTAATTTATGGTATATAGCCTTTCCTGGGGCCTTCTTGTCTTGGTGCTGAGAACATGTGCTTTCGCTGGGCACTGCAGGAATCAGTTAACGATAATGGAATTGTTGTATTACACTGACTGATGGCACTTTCCGGTCCTCAGACGGAATATGATCGTAATATAGTGGTGATGCAATTATTAATGAGGAAGCTTTTTGGGCGAGCACCCTAGTGGTGTTTCGTCCTTTTTTCTTTCAAAAAAATAGAGATGTTGCTGTCTCCAACTGAAAGGGTCCATTTAACATACTGATATAATGTTTGTATACACTATAAAATTGCTTTTATATGTGCTGGTGGATGGTAGTGTTTTTCTATTGTCAGTGTCATGGTCTCACCCATTTTATCTTTTTTATTTCGTGTTTTTTTGCACCCATCAGTGATAGTAAAGGAACCATCTTCAGCTATATAGATGCTTCTTTTAGATTTTTGCCTATTTATGGTAAATGAATAGCCAAGAACTTATAACTAGGTAGCTGCTCCATTGTGGTTACTTCAAATAAATTATATTCAGATATTAAATATAATTACCACATTCTTTTACTGGAATTGACTAACTGCTGAACGTCTATTATATGTAATAGGAATGTGAGGATTCAGATCTGGCAATTCGTGAAACATGTAGGCATTGTTCAAATAGGTTATTAGGTATATGTTGGCTGATTTTATTTTACACTCCAGATAAACTAGTGAAATAGGGAAAACCTGGTGGAGAAATTAACTCGAGATGCCATTCTAGTTAAAGGATGGGTAAATGGATCCTTCCAAGATCCATTTACCACATCCAGAGTTTAGTCCCACATCTATCAGTGGTGGGACTTGAAGAGTCTGTGGAGGCTATATAAGAAGCCCCAGACCCCATGTATCCAGTGAGAAAGTGCAATGCATACATCAACCCTTTGAGGCCTTCTCTCGTGGTTTCATCCCGCTCCTTAGGGAGTAGGGTTCCACGTTAAATCCCGTGTTCTTCAAGTTTTATCTTTTTTCTATGATCAAGCTTCCGCTTTTCTTATTTTCTAACATGGTATTAGAGTCATGTTTATTTTCTAACATGATATCAGAGCGGATTCGATTCTCGAAGTGCTATTTTCATCATTTGTTCGAGATTCGATTTTGATGTTTTATTTGTAAAGATTATTATCTATTCATGATTGAGATCTGTCCGGAGTTTTTGAAAACCCTAATTTCTGCCTTCGAAGTTCTGAAGATTCTTGAGGTTCCATGCAAGGCATCAGGCCGCCCTTCCTACAAGTTTTCTTGGCATGGCCTATGTTTTTTAGATCAATTTCCACAACAGATCTTGGCATGGCCTATATTGCCACTGGTTGCTTCTGCATCTTCATTGCCATTCTCTTCGCTTTGCTTCACGTCAAAAATCCCAGGTGACGGCGGTACCCAGGTTACCACCCCCCCTTCGATCGAGCCCCAGGCGATGCTCCTCTCCTCTAGCAGCAACATGTGGTCCTCCATCATGAGGCAACACTCCTGCGCATCTGTCCTCGTGTCGCACGCTCAAGCGCGCATGCAGCGCGATGTCACGCCCAGGCGGCGCCCTCACTTCGCGAACCTCTAGGCGACGAAACCCTTGCTCCTCCAGGCCCCTTCGTGCCTCCTGGCGGAGGCACCTCTCCATCGTGCGACTCTAGGCGGTGCTCGGAGCAACCCTTGCTCCTTCGACCTCCAGCCGCATATGGTGGCAACTCCAAAAGGCGATCTCTTCCTGATGCGGAAACGATTCTCGCGGCGTCGAAATAATAATAATTTTTTTGTGGATTTTGGTAGAAGAACGAGATGGGTTGAGAAGAGAAATCGGAGGGATTGAGAGGAAGAAAAACTCGTCGGAACGAGGGGTTTGGAGAAGGAGAACCACTACCTCTGCTGCCACACCCTCTGCACCAACCATCTCCACCGGACAAACTAAGGTGGGCGCACAGTCAAGCATCAAATCGGGGAACTCTATATCCCGCACTACTACTGGAAACACAAGTTCACAACCCCGACCAGTTTATGCTGGGTCAGGAATTCTCGGGGCTCGTCCTACAGTAGGACCCGATACTTGTTTCAGATGCCTTCAGAAAGGGCACCGCGCAGCAGAATGCCCAAACCCTAAAGTTAAACCCGCCCACTTATGCACCGTCGACGACCCTGAATACCCCGACCCTGACCAACAGGAATTTCCTGAAGATGATCCGACCACGTTGACTGCTGACACCATGGGAGCCGATGACTATGAACCTCTAGGAGTGGAGGGAGACGAATCCGGTCCGTTCCTAGTAATCGAACACGACAACCTTATCGCCCCCGACAGCGCACCCACAAGCATTCTGCTCACCCCCGCTGTCCACGAGGCTGATAGCTGGCTACGACGCAGCATCTTCCGAACCACCTGCACCTCCGGAGGACGACGCTGTTCACTGATCATTGACGGAGGAAGCGTTGAGAACTTCGTTTCACAAGAAATGGTAGATAAGTTGAGTCTGCCAACACAACCACTCGAGAAACCGTACAACGTGGCATGGTTTCGAGGTGGTACCCAAATCCGGATCCACCGTCAAAGCCTCGTTAGCTTCTTCATTGGTCCTTCATATAAGGACGAGGTGTGGTGCCATGTAGCCCCTATGGATGTATGTCACATACTTCTAGGGAGACCGTGGCAATTCGATCGGGACACTGAACACCGAGGAAAACTGAACACTTATACCTTTCTCATAGACAAAGTTCGGGTAACCCTCAAACCACAACGTGAAGCCCTTAGCCCCCGCCAAGTGGCTACCCTTCGAGCCACGACCGCCCAAACTAGTATTAAGGCTACACCTTCAAAGACTGTGACCTCGGGCTCCGTATTGTTGATGGAAGCCCAAACGTTCCAACGTGAAATTCAAGAGAGCTCTACCATCTATGCGTTAATGGGATGTGAAGTGGACAACCAAGAGACCACTACACCTAAGGTCCCGCCTGAGATTAAGCCCATAATCCGAGAGTTCGCTGACATCCTGCCTGAAGAATTGCCCGAATGACTGCCCCCGTTGCGAGACATTCAACATCACATTGATCTAGTCCCTGGAGCCAGCCTGCCTCACTTACCCCATTACCGAATGAACCCAAGCGAGCATGAAGAGATGAACCGGCAGGTTACCGATCTGTTGCGACGTGGATATGTTCGAGAGAGTATGAGCCCCGTGGCGGTTCCTGCTCTGCTCACCCCGAAGAAAGATGGCACATGGAGAATGTGCGTGGACAGTCGTGCTATCAACAAGATAACGATCAAATATCGTTTTCCTATTCCACGCATTGACGACATGCTCGATATGTTATCAGGTGCCAAATTGTTCTCCAAAATGGATCTCCGCAGCGGCTACCATCAGATTCGCCTCCGACCCGGAGACGAGTGGAAAACTGCTTTTAAAACCAAAGAAGGCCTGTACGAATGGATGGTCATGCCATTCGACTTGTCTAATGCCCCAAGCACCTTCATGCGAACAATGAATCATGTTTTGCGACCCTTTATTGGCAAGTTTGTGGTCGTGTACTTCGATGATATCCTGATCTACAGTTTGACCAAAGAAGACCATTTATCTCACTTGCGACAAGTCCTGGAAACCCTGAGAGACCAAAAACTGTACGTCCACCTCAAGAAATGCTCCTTCATGTCTGACACAGTTCTCTTCCTAGGATACATTGTCACTGCGGATAGACTTCAAGTTGACCCCTCAAAGATTCAGGCCATTCAGAACTGGCCCATACCCAGAACCCTCACCGAAATTCGCAGCTTTCTAGGGTTAGCTTCTTTCTACCGACGTTTCATTCGGAACTTCAGCACTTGTGCGGCACCGTTGGTAGAATGCACGCGGAAAGGCGCACCCGCCTGGACTCGTGAAGCAGAAACAAGCTTTCAAAATCTGAAACATCAATTGACGCATGCTCCTGTTTTGGCACTCCCCGATTTCACCAAAATTTTCGTGGTCGATTGCGACGCCTCACATGTCGGGATTGGCGCTGTCCTAAGCCAAGAAGGACGACCTGTCGCCTTCTACAGCGAGAAATTGAACGATGCCAGATCACGGTACTCCACTTATGATGTTGAATTTTATGCCGTGGTCCAAGCTCTCAAGCATTGGAGACATTACCTGATCCAGCGTGAATTTATCCTTAACTCTGATCATGAAGCCCTGAGATATTTGAACTCCCAGAAAACCCTTAACAAGCGTCATGCCAAATGGGTTAATTTCCTCCAAGAATACACCTTCCACCTCAAACACAAAGCCGGAACCCTGAACCGTGTGGCCGACGCGTTGAGCCGGCGAGCACATACCCTGACCACAATGACCGTCAGCACGACAGGATTTGAAACTCTCAAGGACCTCTATCCTACTGACCCTGACTTCGGTCAAATTCATGCCGACTGTGTTGGTACTGGGCAGGACCCAACAACCACTTTTGTTCTTCATGAGGGTTTCCTATTCAAAGGCCACCAACTGTGCATTCCTGCCACGTCCCTTCGTGAGAGCTTAATTGCAGAACTACACAACGGAGGTTTAGCTGGACACTTTGGAAGGGACAAAACCTTGACCCTTCTCCAAGAGCGCTTTTATTGGCCGCAGTTGCGAAAGGATGTAACAAAATTCGTACAGAAATGTCAAACATGTCAAAGATTTAAAGGCCACCGGCAGAACACTGGACTGTACACACCTCTGCCCATTCCTCTGCGACCCTGGGAGGATATCACCATGGATTTTGTGCTAGGGTTACCCCTCACTGTGCGAAAGGTTGATTCTGGTACGAAAATTGCAGTGGTACCCTCCAATTGGAAAAAAACTATAAACGTAATGTTGAAGATGATCCCATGGGAGGAAATTGAAGCCCAATTCAAGGATGATTTCTCCAACTATCCACCTACATCACGCAATTCGTCAGGAGCCGAATTTTTTAAAGCGGTGGAGATGGTTGGTGCAGAGGGTGTGGCAGCAGAGGTAGTGGTGATCGCCGTGCGCCGTGTGAGGTTCCTGGATAATTTCGCTTCAGCCCTTTCAGCTCTATCATGGGCAGCGTCTACTGTTTGACAGTCACACATGTACAATTCATCTTGGATGTTGGTTCGTAATCCATGTGTGTATCGAGCCACCAGTTGCGAATCGCTTTCTTTCAAGTTGTTCCGAGCTATCAGAACTTGGAACTCTTCAGTGTAGTCCCGAACAGTGCGTGTTCCCTGACGGAGGTTTTGTAGGCGATTGTACAAGTTCTGTCGATACTCCTCCGGAAGAAACTTATCCCGAAGTTTCTGTTGCATCCGTGTCCAAGAACGAATGCGTTCTTTTCCCTGACGATGGCGTTCCTCCTGTAGATGTTTCCACCAAAGTAAGGCAAATCCTTTCAGCTTTAACGTGGTAAACTTTACTCTCCGTTCGCTCGGCAGTTCCTTCCAAATAAAGAAATGTTCTAACTGATCCATCCAATCAAGGAAGACGTCCGGATCGCGTCGTCCATCAAAGTCGGCAACGTCAATCCTTATTCCCCGGTCCCAATTAGGATCTTGATTTTGATTGTGTGGTCTCCCTCGCAACTCATGCTCTCTCCTTCTATTATGTTCTTCAGGTCGATGCCTACGAGGTATTCGGTACTCACTCTCCTCGTCACCTGAAGATGGCGGCGACTCCAGGTGTAGGGATGGTTCATTGCTAACATCGCTTTTAGAGCTAGGGTCAAAGACAATCGCGTCACGTTCATGATGTCGGGGATTGCGAGGGTTATGATGTCGCCCACTTGCCGTGGAAGAGCGGCTAGTGTCCCTTCTACCCTGTTCCCGTCGGTACTCCCTATCCATTCTGTCAAAATTCAAGACCTCCAACTGTTGAGTGTTATTGGCTACCGTCCTCTCTATGTTTTCTAGACGAGTGTTAGTGCGACGGATTTCCTCACCCAAGTTTGCTATCATGGCTTCCAACCGTGCCATGGGATCGGGACGGCGAGCCATAAGGGTCCGGTTTTCACAGATCTAGGGACTCAACAAGTGCAATATGATGATTTTTTTGGGTGATTTGTTTTTTTTTATGCAATGAATAATGAAGTGCAAGTGAGTGCAAGATCTTGTGGCTCTGATACCAAATGATGCGGAAACGATTCTCGCGGCGTCGAAATAATAATAATTTTTTGTGGATTTTGGTAGAAGAACGAGATGGGTTGAGAAGAGAAATCGGAGGGATTGAGAGGAAGAAAAACTCGTCGGAACGAGGGGTTTGGAGAAGGAGAATCGCGGAGATCGCGTGGAGGGAGAGAGAGAAGGAGAGGGGATAGAGATAACAATCTCAATTTTTACTTCATCATTCACTGCCTAGAACAATGGGCTAGCCTCTCTTTATATAGGAGAGAGGGTTTACAAAAATAGTAAATAAATCAAATTAACAACTAATTTAATCCTAATTGACCTCTAACTACCTTAATTGGACTCTAAATTATTTAATTGACCCGAATTACATTTAAACTCTACGAAATAAACGTTGAGATCACAGACGATCTCAATTATTTAATTAGACCAATACGACCGCTAAAAACGTAAATAAAATTGATTATTATTTAATTAGATAAATGTGGCCCCATAATTCGGGGTCACGCTGCATCACTTCCAAACGGGCGGTGCAGGCACAAGTACAACAGGATGCAGTGCTCCCCATCACCAACACCTCGCGCCACCCTTTTCAAGCAAACCACCACCAACCTCCGCCAAGGCCCTAAATGTCGATTTCGATCACCATTTCGGTGATCGACCGAAACAGAATTTCGGTGGAATTTTGATTGAAAGTCGATGAAATTTCGGTCATTTTTTGTACCAGGACCCTCATATTTCGGTCATTTCAGCCATTTCGATCGAATTTCGATTTCGACAGGATATCGATGTTCGACAGAAATTCGACTGAATTTCGTTGAAATTTGAGGCCATGGCCTCCGCAAGGCCCCATCGGAGAGGGGCTCCAAGCAGCGAACTCTCCCCTCATCTCTAGGCGGCCGCATCCCACGGTGCCTCTTCTCATGCAGGTGGCGGCTGTCGGGGTCGGGGGGGCTCTCGAAGGAAGGGTTCCCAGTTGGGAACCCTAAATAAATAAAGGCCACGTCGGGCTGTTGTTGTGAATGGGCTGCAATTTAAAAAAACGAGAGAGAGGACATGCCCAAGTGGGCCGGGTTTCCTTTAAAAAAATCCTATTGCAACGTTCTAGCCCAATGGGATCGTGTTAGAAAAATGGGGAGGGCATGTTTTAAAAGAGAGAGAAAGGTGATGGCTATAAGAAAATGATGAATGAAATAGCCAGAAAAAATATCTTAAAAAATAGGAGAGGCCCATAAAAAAGGGTTGATTGACCATCAATAAAAAAGGGGGAAGAGGATATGCATTAAAAAATAGGAGGGGCTGATCTAAAAAACGAGAGAGGTTGCTGCATATCTAGGCCCACTTTGGGCGGATAGCTTATGTTTAAAAAAAGAATTGCACGGGAAAAATATGAAAGAATTTATGAACCCCCGAGGATCCGGGTGCCCGTTTACGACACATTTCGCGGCTTTCCATTCACTAGAGATCGCATAATTTATAGAAAAATAGGGAATTTTTTTTTGCATCATCATTGGCATCTGACATTCACATTTATAACCACAAGGTAAAAGAGACAAATAGCACCAAAATCTTATTTATATGATTTTACAACATGTACAATGTCTGTCTGTACATACAACATCCCAAAAATTTTACTGAAGAGAAGAAGCATTTTACAAAATCAATTGAACTAAAAACTGTAACAAAAACTACATACCGTCTGGTACAGACCTTGTCTCCTGGAACCCTGTATAGCTACTGAACAACAGACTCCTTTCCTGCCATGCGTGAAAGGAAGAAAAGGAGTCACAATTGTGAATACAAACCCGTAGTTTAAAAACAAATAACAATTTTTTTTAATGTGCAAAAGAGAGCAAGTAGAAAGGTGGAATAACTACAATTTACATCTACTTGCGTAAGTAAAAGGGTTTTCAACTGTTTGGTATTAAGTTCATTTGTTCTCCCCTTTTTCCCATTCATCCCATATATATATATATATATAAAGTTTAGATGACAAACCCTAACATATAATGATTTCCTGTGTTTTAAGATCATGATTTTGGGTCTTGGAGATCATGTTGCGGAACTTGAGGGCACATATAAATGCTACCTTCTTGTCATTGAGATCATGTCATGGTTTCCGATGATGGACTGATATAATGATGACGGATTTGATCCTTAATTCTATTTACTCCTTTTAAGTTAGTGGATAGTCCGTGGTCTTGGTCTGTGTGTAACCTCACACTATGACTCTAAGGTATTAAACTACCTTAGGGTTGGGGGCCTCCGTAGGCATGCGGTGTTGTGTAATGCATCCTAACTAAGTTCCCAACACGTCCACTAGCTTAATGAGATTTTGAATCAAATTATAGACACTCCCAATCACTCAATCTTAATTATAATTTCTTCCAAACCTTAACTGTAACTCTATCAGATGTAACTCTCGATGTTTTAATTGTAATCCATTCAACCTCAAGTGCAACTGCCTCAGATGTAATTTTAAATGATGTGGATATAGATATGGATGATCTAGATATAGAATCGCCAAGTCTGTTTGGCGAAGGTAAACTCAAGCGGTGAAGAAGCCTACAAATGGCTCTTCCGTCTCGCCCTCTAGTTGGAAGGACGGTCCAATAGAGGGATAGGTCTACTCCCCAACTACGCCACTGAGACGGGTGAGAGGGACTTCCCGGAAAAGTCACTCTAGAAAAACAGCCCGACCGGTAACGGGCAACCGAGCTCGTACGTAAAACAGAAAACCAAGGATCCCCCGCCTGGGTATCTTAAAAGACAGGGTCAGCGGAATGGTCTAAAGTCGGGATCCCAACGAGGGCGTAAAAACACTGCGAGCTCGCGTAAAAACCGAAAAGAGACTGGGATCCTAGACCCGCGCACTTGGCGGCCGCTGCCCTAACTGGACTTCCTATTCTCCCGCCAGTTGAGGGTCACCGCGCCCTCGCACGGTCAGGTGTAGAAGTCACCATGATCGGCATATTTATCAATCAGCACTGATTCTTAAGATTTTCACTGGCTTGACTATCTAATCTTTCTAGAGATCAAGTCGATAGATCTTGGGGTTGATGATGATGGGTTTCTTATCTTGCCGTTTGTTTCTGTCAAATTTCTCAATATTTTCACTTGATTCCCAATAATTTATCTTGATCATTGACTTATAACTCGATGGATGCATGGTGAAAATATTACTTATTTCATGTATGGCCAGAAATATTGGACCAAAAGAATTATGCTACCTCTTATTTGGGTGTTAATTGAGGTGGCTATAGTGTATGCTAACTCATGATCAAAATTCGTGATTTTTAGTCTCAGACAAACTATTAAAAATATTTTGGACAATGATCTCTTTAATGGTGCAACAATGTTTATCGTGCCACTTGTGGATGCACGAGATTCTTCAATATTATGATCTTTTAGCACACATTGTGGTGTCATATGTCAAAAGTCTCCTATGAATAATCTAAAATTGCAGTCATAAAGGCTAAGCATGTAAGAAGGAAAAACAAGCTTGTTGTTTTATTTATCAATACAATTTTACTCTCATAAATCAAAATATTATAGTTCGTAGTTGGTTGACACTTCCACGTTATGGGTTAAGAATTCAGTACAAGAAAATTTTGGACTATCTTGATTCGTTTGTACAATGGAGTTACTTGGTGGTTCTAAGTATTAATTATGGGTCAAATTCCGGAATTTATAAGTACAAAAGATTATAGGTATTGTTCCTTCAAAAGATGACATTTTTTATCAAAATATCGGAATATGTAATATATCCTTACTAAATTAAGCCAAGCATGTATTGTCATGATTCACAGAAGTTAGTTGCATGATATTTTCAAATTAAGCCAAGCATGTTTGAAGCAGAAACCTTATATGTCATGGGGTGATCTGCCTTAAAATCTTATTGCCCTGGGAATAAATTATTCATTTGCTCATTTTTTATTTTAGTACCGAAATCAGGGAATCAAAAGATCAATTCAATCACATGACATTATTATAGTTAGTAATATCCTTCCAAGTTTCCAGCTATAAAATCCTAAGTATCCTACACTAGACCTATCATATTGCATGCATGAATTTGGGGGTCAAAATAGTTAGGAAATCATGCATGGCAGCAAGAACTGAGGGTATGGGGTGTACGGCTATTTGTTTTCATGTTATTGCCAACATTCCAGAGTCCTCTTATTTTTCTGGAATGCTATATATATATATAAATATAAAATTAAACAACAGATTACAGGTTGTACATATTAAAAGAGAAATGGACGTATGATCCATGGAAATATCCCTGACTGAGTCAAATACCAATAATGAGTTGTGGATTATTTATTAAGTGGATCACATGAGTGATGTGAAGACTGAAGACCAGTGCTTTGCTGCTGCATTTTATTCATAAAATGATATTAAATAGTTAATTTCTGAAACCAAATTTACTGTATAACAGCAGATTTCAGATTTCAGATTACACTAAGAATCAATATTTAACTTCTGTAATATAATTTTTATAACAACAGTTTACAAAAAAATTGATAATTAAACCACTACTTCTAACATTTTATTCATTCAAGGCATCAAGGATATGAAATTAGCATGCATGGCAGCAAGAGAAGGGAAAAGGAGTGTACCTTTTTATTCTAGATCTCTCCAAAAATGGAGGTTAATTAGCTTGCATGCTATGTTTGCAATAAGGTGTGGCAGCTCCTAATTGTTTGTTTCTTGGGAGAAGGAAGAGCACAACAGGGAATGGGGGCTGCAACAACATATTTAGCTGATGGAAATGTCAACAGCAAGAGAGGGTTGGAAGGATGGTACCTTTGAATGATCTCCAAATAGGAGGTCACAAGTACGATGGCTGAAGTTTAACTCCCAGATGTAGCTGCTGGTTCCAGTAGCTCAATAGCAAACAATAATGGCTTTAAGAAGAAAATGGAAGGTGGTTGGAACTCTTCTCACGTTTGTGGAATTGAAGAGTTTTTAGAGAAAATGAGAAGGGGGTTTGGGGTGATACTTATAAGGTGGAGTGGGGTCTTCATAGGCTGACAAGTGGAGGTGGGATTTTTACAAGTAGTAGAAGGAAAGAGGGCCGACTGTTCCGGAAGCTGTTACTGTAGCATAGTAAAAAAAATTATTTTTATTTTGGTCAATTTCTCTTATTTATATAAGATACAAAAATCGTCCGCATTCGCGCCTCGCTTGTCGGATTCCGATGCGAAATGTCTCGTTTTGATCGTCACTGAACGACGATCAATATGAGTATAATATTGATATACTTTCGATCGGGTTTTGAATACCCGAAATTTTCGGATACGGTTTTTGTTTAAGATTAAATTTTGTATTTTAAAAATATCAAACGACCTCCAATTGACGAACGGTCGATTCCGTTGGTCTCGTGTCGTCGAATCGGATCTAATGATGGTCTTGGTTCGTTTTATGGTTTCTGAATTTGCGTCGCGGCTTTTTGCGGCGCGCATTACGAAGCGACCGATTTTTGGTCGATTTTGTCCAAACGACTTTTGATTTACAACCAGTTGATCGTTTTAGGTTGTTTAGTATTGACCGATAATGTTATTGGGTTCATTGGACCCAAAATCGGACGAGATCGGGTTTGTTGAAACCCGGATGTTACAATTATAAAAACCTCAAAGGGAGTCTCGTCCTCGAGACTCGGGTCAAGGTCATTAGGTGTTTGGTTTGGATGACATATGACCATAAAAACCTCAAAGGGTTTTGAACCCATAAAAACCTCAAAGAGAAAACAAGCCATATATTTTAACATATATCTAATTACAAGAGCTTGTTTTGATTTTTACCTCAGAAAAGCTACGGGTATCGTGCCCGCATGTCGGCTTCGGTCTCCCACCTCGCCTCTTCGACGCTGTGACGGTGCCACAAAACCTTGATCAATGAAATCTCTTTGCTGTGAAGCTTCTTCACAGCACGGTCAAGTATCTGGACTGGCCTTCTCTTCATAAGTCAGATCTGGCTCCACGTCCAGATTCTCATAACTGATGATGTGCCGAGGGTCGTGCACGTACTTCCTCAGGTTGGATACGTGGAAGACATCATGGATAGCTGAAAGATGTGGAGGAAGGGCTATTCGATAAGCCACTTTCCCCACTCTCGCAAGAATCTCAAACGGACCCACATATCGCGGTGCGAGCTTGCCACGAGCACCAAATCTCTGTACTCCATTCATGGGAGATACACGGAGAAATACCCAATCTCCAACCTATAATTTATAGGAATGTCATTAGTATGAGATTAAGTTGAACACATATATATCATAATTGAGTGGATGAGGAGAAAATAATTAGATTACCTGAAACTCTAAGTCTTTCCTCCGACGGTCTGCATAACTCTTCTGGCAGCTCTGTGCCGTCAGAAGCCTCCGTCTCACAAGATCAACAGCTCTCGCAGTTTCCTCCAAGAGATTTACGGAATATAAAGCATGATCACCTAACTCACGCCAACTGAGAGGTGTGAGGCATCTCCGCCCGTATAGGGCTTCGAATATTGCCATGCCAATACTGGAGTGATTGCTGTTGTTGTACGTGAATTCCACCAAGGGTAAATGGTCCTTCCAGGACCCTTTCCACTCCAAAGTGCATGCGCGAAGTAGATCCTCAAGCGTCTGAATGGTGCGCTCACTCTGCCCATCTGTCTGCGGATGATATGCAGAACTCATCCTCAGCTCTGTCTGTAGTACTGACATAAACTGGTGCCAATAATGAGATGTAAATCTCGAATCCCTGTCAGACACCACCTCTCGTGGTATACCATGCAGCCTGATAATGTTCTGCACATAGAGCTTGGCCAACCTAGATGGAGTGTAAGTCGTGTTGACAGGTATGAAATGGGCTGACTTGGTCAACCTATCAACAACGACCCATATAGAATCATGGCCACCCGGTGTCTTCGGCAGACCTGTGACAAAATCCATAGAAATGTTCTCCTACTTCCACTCGGGAATGGGGAGAGACTGCAGTAATCCTGGTAGTCTCCTGTGCTCGACATTGACCATCTGACAGGTCATGCATATGCTAACATGTTGCGCCACATCGCGCTTCATTCCATCCCACCAGAAATGTCGACGCAGATCACGGTACATCTTCGTACTGCCTGGATGGATAGATAACCGTGAATTGTGTGCTTCATCAAGTATGTCTCTGCGAAGCTGCTCGTCATTGGGTACAACGACCCGTCATGCCTTCCATAAAATAGACTCCATCACAACAAAGTCGTCAAATTCGTCATTGACGGCGCGCATGTATCTATCATGAATCCAAAGATCGGTCTTCTGGCCTTCTACAATACGATCCCAAAGACTGCTGTATCGTGGAGGCACGGCGGTAGCAATGGATGCGCTCTCCTGAGGATGCCAATCGGTCAAAGCAGCAAGCGTATCCCATGTATATAGCCAGTTCGCCGTACCATCAGCATGCGCTCTCCTGCTAAGTGCATCAGCCACCACGTTTCCCTTACCGGGATGGTAAGAGATCGTGCAATCATAATCCTTCAGCAGCTCGAGCCATCTGCGTTGTCTCATGTTCAACTCCTTCTGATCAACGATGTACTTTAGGCTCTTGTGATCCGTGAAAATCTCGAAGTTCACCCCATATAGATAGTGGCGCCAGATCTTCAAGGCGAAGACCACTGCCGCCAACTCCAAGTCATGTGTGGGATAATTCCGCTCGTGCGGTCTCAACTGCCGTGATGCGTAAGCAATCACCTGTCCTCTCTGCATCAACACTGCTCCTAGACCTTCTCCAGATGCATCTGTATAGATTGCATAGTCCTGAGTGCCTGAAGGAAGAGCAAGAATAGGCGCTGTAGTCAACCTCTCCTTCAGTGTCTGGAAGGCCTGCTCACATGAACCGTCCCAAATAAATGGGACCCCCTTCTGCGTCAGTCGTGTCAGAGGGCGAACAATGCGTGAAAATCCGCTGACAAAGCGTCTGTAATAGCCTGCTAATCCGAGGAAGCTCCGAATCTGAGTAACTGTCTTGGGCTGCTCCCAAGACATAACTGCATCTATCTTCGCTGGATCAACTGCAATGCCTGCTCCAGAAATGATATGCCCGAGAAATGAGACCTGGGATAACCAGAACTCACACTTGCTCAACTTGGCATATAGCTTGTGCTCCCGTAATGTGTCCAAAACAATCCGTAGATCATTCGCATGATCCCATTCATTCCGTGAATAGATGAGCACATCATCGATGAACACCACTACAAACTTGTCCAAGTATGGACGGAAGATACGGTTCATCATATCCATGAAAGCCGCAGGTGCATTGGTGAGTCCAAACGGCATCACCACAAACTCATAGTGTCCATAGCGAGTCCTGAAGGCTGTCTTCGGAATATCCGACTCGCGAATCCTCAGCTGATGATAACCTGAGCGAAGATCGATCTTCGAGAAAACCGAAGATCCCCGGAGCTGGTCAAACAAATCATCGATACATGGCAAAGGATAACGGTTCTTCACCGTTCTCTTGTTCAGCTGCCTGTAGTCAATACATAACCTCATGGATCCATCCTTCTTCTTGACAAAAAGAACCGGAGCACCCCAAGGTGAAGTGCTCGGTCTCACGAATCCCAAGTCAAGCAACTCCTGCAACTGCACCTTTAGCTCCCTCAACTCGGCACGATAAGGTGCCATGGAGATCGGCTGTGTATCTGGCAACAATGTGATCTCGAACTCGATCTCTCTCTCAGGAGGTAATCCTGGTAGCTCATCAGGAAACACGTCAGGGTATTCTGAGACTACTCGGATGTCCTGTATCATCGGCTCATGGTCAGATACCTCCCGAATAAATGCAAGATATGTATCACAACCCTGATCAACAAGTCGCTGAGCCCGCAATACTGAAATATACTCCATGGTGGAGTCATGCAAAGTACCCTCAAAAGTGAACTCGGGTAGATCTGGAATCCTGAAGACAACCGTCTTCTTAAAGCAATCAACAAGTGCATGATGAGTGGATAACCAATCCATGCCCAAATCAAGTTGAACTCATCAATCTGCAGAAGTAGACAATCTGCGATCATCTCGTGACCGCCAATCAGTACGGGCAAGTGCCTGACTATCAGAGATATGACAAATAACTGGCCACCTGGCCCTCGGATGTGATATGGAGACGATACCGTCTCTGCAACTCTATCTAAAGAAACAAGCAACCTCGAAGCAAGGAAAGAGTGTGTCGCGCCAGAATCGAATAAAACATGGAAAGGTCGGCCCAAGACTGAGACCATACCTTTCACCACAGTAGCCGCTGAACGTGCCTGCTCCTCAGTAACGACATGTAACTGTCCCTGCCTGGCTGATGCAGCACTAGATCCAGCCACACTCTGCGTCTGTCTCTGCTGCTGTCGCCTAAAATTGGAGTTCCTACCACGGAAACTCCCTGAACGCTGTGTCTGAGGCTGTGACTGTGAAGGCTGTGGCTGAGGCTCACCAGAAGCCTGTGGGCACTGTGCTCGGTAATGTCCCCACTCGTGACATCGATAGCATCTGACTGGCCTGGTAGGTGGAGTAGCTGTGCCTGTGCTCCGAGCTGGTCCGGCTGGTGGTCGGTCTACTCGCTGCGACCCAGATGGTCGAGCGGACTCTGTGCCACGTCTGGCGAGTGCTCCTCCTAGAGTAGTCGATGGAGAAGAGTGAACACTGTCTATGAAGGACGAACCTGTGGGCCGGAATCGTCTGTCTGACCTCCGCTGTTGAAATGGTCGACGTATCGGTCCAAAAGATCATCGCGGTCTAGGCGCTGCTCCAGACGAGCTCCCGAAACGTCTCCCCCTGATGTCCTCGAACTTCTCCGCAGCATCGGTAGCCTCGGAGATGGAAGTGATGTGTAGCCCTGCCAGCTCCTCTCGCATGCCGCCAATGAACCTTTCCAGATTCTCCTCTGGAAATGCGCCAGCCGCTCGTGTATGTCGTGACAGCTCTGTGTATCTGATAAAGTAATCCCTGACTGTCATCTGTCCCTGACGAAGCTCTGCAAACAGTCGGCGCTGGGACTCCTTCCACTTCGCAGAAAAGAAGTGGGCTCTGAACCTCGTCTCGAAATCGTTTCAAGTAGGCTCGCGGCCTAACTCGGACGCTACGGCCTCCCACCATCGCTCGGCGAAGTCTGTCAGTGAATACTCTATGAAAGATAGCCACGTGTTTCGTGGCGCATGAATCGCCCTGAGCACCTTCATCACTCTCTTCAGCCACTGCTCAGCATCATCTGGTGGACCTGTGCCCTCAAACAAGGGTATGTTGGCCCGCTGATAAGAAGTGAAGACCGACTGGTGCCGGTGAATGGCTGAATACTAGTGTGCATCCTCGTCAGCAAGGTCAACAGGGTCCTGCTCCCTGTCTAAGTCTGCATCCTCCTCAGCTCCATGCTCTGGAATGCTCTCTAGTGGATCGTCAGGATGAGGCTGCTCCACCTCAACAGACTGGTGCTGGTCCTGCCGTGTTCCATCCCGAGATGGATGTTGTACGTGAAATCTGACAGATCCTCAAACCTCATCTCTATGTCTGTCTGCCTGTCAGCAATCTCGGTCTGCTGGGCCAATATCTGCTCCTGCTGGCCTCTCATAGCAGCCTGCTGCTGCTGAAGATCAGTAAGTGCGCTCAGTATGCGTGCCAGCTGATCAGAAGTATCCTGACCTGGTCGAGATGCCATGGCTCTGCATGAGAACCATAATTAGTCATAAGGATGCCCTAGACAGATATTTATCATAAATGCTTTTCTCTTCTTGGGATATAATATGAAAATTAATGAAATTGGTGACATCTGTGGTTATAGAATATGAATGTCATATTTCCCTTCTCGAACTTACGACAAGTCGGAAGATTGTCGCTATTCGAGAACTTAATGCGATCGGAATTGTAATATTGCGAATGTGCGTATCGGGGTACCACTGCTCTGATACCAAATTATGAACCCCCGAGGATCCGGGTGCCCGTTTACGACACATTTCGCAGCTTTCCATTCACTAGAGATCGCATAATTTATAGAAAAATTAGGAATTTTTTTTTTGCATCATCATTGGCATCTGACATTCACATTTATAACCACAAGGTAAAAGAGACAAATAGCACCAAAATCTTATTTATATGATTTTACAACATGTACAATGTCTGTCTGTACATAAAACATCCCAAAAATTTGACTGAAGAGAAGAAGCATTTTACAAAATCAATTGAACTAAAAACTGTAACAAAAACTACATACCGTTTGGTACAGACCTTGTCTCCTGGAACCATGTATAGCTACTGAACAACAGACTCCTTTCCTGCCATGCGTGCAAGGAAGAAAAGGAGTCACAATTGTGAATACAAACCCGTAGTTTAAAAACAAATAACAATTTTTTTTAATGTGCAAAAGAGAGCAAGTAGAAAGGTGGAATAACTACAATTTACATCTACTTGCGTAAGTAAAAGGGTTTTCAACTGTTTGGTATTAAGTTCATTTGTTCTCCCCTTTTTCCCATTCATCCCATATATATATAAAGTTTAGATGACAAACCCTAACATATAATGATTTCCTGTGTTTTAAGATCATGATTTTGGGTCTTGGAGATCATGTTGCGGAACTTGATGGCACATATAAATGCTACCTTCTTGTCATTGAGATCATGTCATGGTTTCCGATGATGGACTGATATAATGATGACGGATTTGATCCTTAATTCTATTTACTCCTTTTAAGTTAGTGGATAGTCCGTGGTCTTGGTCTGTGTGTAACCTCACACTATGACTCTAAGGTATTAAACTACCTTAGGGTTGGGGGGCCTCCGTAGGCATGCGGTGTTGTGTAATGCATCCTAACTAAGTTCCCAACACATCCACTAGCTTAATGAGATTTTGAATCAAATTATAGACACTCCCAATCACTCAATCTTAATTATAATTTCCTCCAAACCTTAACTGTAACTCTCTCAGATGTAACTCTCGATGTTTTAGTTGTAATCCATTCAACCTCAAGTGCAACTGCCTCAGATGTAATTTTAAATGATGTGGATATAGATATGGATGATCTAGATATAGAATCGCCAAGTCTGTTTGGCGAAGGTAAACTCAAGCGGTGAAGAAGCCTATAAATGGCTCTTCCGTCTCGCCCTCTAGTTGGAAGGACGGTCCAATAGAGGGATAGGTCTACTCCCCAACTACGCCACTGAGACGGGTGAGAGGGACTTCCCGGAAAAGTCACTCTAGAAAAACAGCCCGACCGGTAACGGGCAACCGAGCTCGTACGTAAAACAGAAAACCAAGGATCCCCCGCCTAGGTATCCTAAAAGACAGGGTCAGCGGAATGGTCTAAAGTCGGGATCCCAACGAGGGCGTAAAAACACTGCGAGCTCGCGTAAAAACCGAAAAGAGACTGGGATCCTAGACCCGCGCACTTGGCGGCCGCTGCCCTAACTGGGCTTCCTATTCTCCCGCCCAGTTGAGGGTCACTGCACCCTCGCACGGTCAGGTGTAGAAGTCACCATGATCGGCATATTTATCAATCAGCACTGATTCTTAAGATTTTCACTGGCTTGACTATCTAATCTTTCTAGAGATCAAGTCGATAGATCTTGGGGTTGATGATGATGGGTTTCTTATCTTGCCGTTTGTTTCTGTCAAATTTCTCAATATTTTCACTTGATTCCCAATAATTTATCTTGATCATTGACTTATAACTCGATGGATGCATGGTGAAAATATTACTTATTTCATGTATGGCCAGAAATATTGGACCAAAAGAATTATGCTACCTCTTATTTGGATGTTAATTGATGTGGCTATAGTGTATGCTAACTCATGATCAAAATTCGTGATTTTTAGTCTCAGACAAACTATTAAAAATATTTTGGACAATGATCTCTTTAATGGTGCAACAATGTTTATCGTGCCACTTGTGGATGCACGAGATTCTTCAATATTATGATCTTTTAGCACACATTGTGGTGTCATATGTCAAAAGTCTCCTATGAATAATCTAAAATTGCAGTCATAAAGGCTAAGCATGTAAGAAGGAAAAACAAGCTTGTTGTTTTATTTATCAATACAATTTTACTCTCATAAATCAAAATACTATAGTTCGTAGTTGGTTGACACTTCCACGTTATGGGTTTAGAATTCAGTACAAGAAAATTTTGGACTATCTTGATTCGTTTGTACAATGGAGTTACTTGGTGGTTCTAAGTATTAATTATGGGTCAAATTCCGGAATTTATAAGTACAAAATATTTTAGGTATTGTTCCTTCAAAAGATGACATCTTTTATCAAAATATCGGAATATGTAATATATCCTTAGGGCGTGTTCGGTAGGAGGTTAAGGGGGAATGGAATAAGAGGAATAAACCCCCAACACGGTTCCCCGTGGTACGACTATTCCCCATTATTTCATCTTATTTCACTCTTATTCCTATCTTTATCCCACCTTACCTACCATTATTTCAGCTTATTCTCCTTATTCTTATCCTCCAGCCGAACGGAGAATAGACCCTTATTCCCCTTATTCCCCATCCTTATTCCTGCTTATTCCCCATCCTTATTCCTTCTTATTCCTGCTTATTCTTATCCTCCAGCCGAACGGAGAATAGACCCTTATTCCCCTTACTAAATTAAGCCAAGCATGTATTGTCATGATTCACAGAAGTTAGTTGCATGTTATTTTATAAATTAAGCCAAGCATGTTTGAAGCAGAAACCCTTATATGTCATGGGGTGATCTGCCTTAAAATCTTATTGCCCTGTACTGGAATAAATTATTCATTTGCTCATTTTTTATTTTAGTACCGAAATCAGGGAATCAAAAGATCAATTCAATCACATGACATTATTATAGTTAGTAATATCCTTCCAAGTTTCCAGCTATAAAATCCTAAGTATCCTACACTAGACCTATCATATTGCATGCCTGAATTTGGGGGTCAAAATAATTAGGAAATCATGCATGGCAGCAAGAACTGAGGGTATGGGGTGTACGGCTATTTGTTTTCATGTTATTGCCAACATTCCAGAGTCCTCTTATTTTTCTGGAATGCTATATATATATAATTAAACAACAGATTACAGGTTGTACATATTAAAAGAGAAATGGACGTATGATCCATGGAAATATCCCTGACTGAGTCAAATACCAATACTGAGTTGTGGATTATTTATTAAGTGGATCACATGGGTGATGTGAAGACTGAAGACCAGTGCTTTGCTGCTGCATTTTATTCATAAAATGATATTAAATAGTTAATTTCTGAAACCAAATTTACTGTATAACAGCAGGTTTCAGATTTCAGATTACACTAAGAATCAATATTTAACTTCTGTGATATAATTTTTATAACAACAGTTTACACAAAAATTGATAATTAAACCACTACTTCTAACATTTTATTCATTCAAGGCATCAAGGATATGAAATTAGCATGCATGGCAGCAAGAGTAGGGAAAAGGAGTGTACCTTTTATTCTAGATCTCTCCAAAAATCGAGGTTAATTAGCTTGCATGCTATGTTTGCAATAAGGTGTGGCAGCTCCTAATTGTTTGTTTCTTGGGAGAAGGAAGAGCACAACAGGGAATGGGGGCTGCAACAACATATTTAGCTGCTGGAAATGTCAACAACAAGAGAGGGTTGGAAGGATGGTACCTTTGAATGATCTCCAAATAGGAGGTCACAAGTACCATGGCTGAAGTTTAACTCCCAGATGTAGCTGCTGGTTCCAGTAGCTCAACAGCAAACAATAATGGCTTTAAGAAGAAAATGGAAGGTGGTTGGAACTCTTCTCACGTTTGTGGAATTGAAGAGTTTTTAGAGAAAATGAGAAGGGGGTTTGGGGTGATACTTATAAGGTGGAGTGGGGTCTTCATAGGCTGACAAGTGGAGGTGGGATTTTTACAAGTAGTAGAAGGAAAGAGGGCCGGCTGTTCCGGAAGCTGTAGCATAGTAAAAAAAATTATTTTTATTTTGGTCAATTTCTCTTATTTATATAAGATACAAAAACCGTCCGCATTCGCGCCTCGCTTGTCGGAGTCCGATGCGAAATGTCTCGTTTTGATCGTCACTGAACGACGATCAATATGAGTATAATATTGATATACTTTCGATCGGGTTTTGAATACCCGAAATTTTCGGATACAGTTTTTGTTTAAGATTAAATTTTGTATTTTAAAAATATCAAACGACCTCCGATTGACGAACGGTCGATTCCGTTGGTCTCGTGTCGTCGAATCGGATCTAATGATGGTCTCGGTTCGTTTTGTGGTTTCTGAATTTGCGTCGCGGCTTTTTGCGGCGCGCATTACGAAGCGACCGATTTTTGGTCGATTTTGTCCGAACGACTTTTGATTCACAACCAGTTGATCGTTTTAGGTTGTTTAGTATTGACCGACAATGTTATTGGGTTCATTGGACCCAAAATCGGACGAGATCGGGTTTGTTGAAACCCGGATGTTACAGAATTGCTGAGAAAAAAATGATGATTTAAAAAAACAAATTAAGGAAAAGTCGAGAGAAAAATGATGCAATCGGCTTATGTGTTGTTTTCCCCCATTGTCTTATCTTCTCCCAATTTTGTCGATGCCATTGAATTTCGACAAGTATGGGAGGAAGGGGGAGTATTGTGTATATTCACAGGTCTGTTCCAGATTCAGATGTTAGATTCCAGACCAACCAGATGTTCAGACTATACAGTTAGTTTCAAACTATACGGATTGGTTCATAGTCCAAGTTTGTGACACTCCATCTTTGAGTGTCCCATTTCCTTCGAGTTCTCTAGAAAGACTCCTTTTCAGATGTGCACATATTTGCCATCCTTTGTCGTGGTCCCCATCTTTTGTTTTTTGGTCAGAGTTTTCATGTATACCATAGGGACTCCAGAGTAGATATCCCATTCCCTATCCCATTTGAGCTAGGGTTTTCATGTGGTAGGGACTCCAGAGTAGAGATCCCATTCTCTTAGCCAGTATGGGGAAATTCAGTTCTCCGACGAGGAGACTTTTCAGACTCCATTCTCCAGCGACCGTGGACTCCGACGAGGATGTCTCCTGATGCAAACGGATTTTCGCGGCGTCGATAAAATAATATTTTTTTGGTGTGGATTTTTGGTAGAAGAAAGAGAGGGGTTGAGAAGAAGAACTCGTCTGGAATACGAGAGGTTGAAGGAGGAGGACCGCGGAGATCGCGTAGAGGAAGAGAGAAAAGAGAGAGAGATAATGAGATAACTCAAATTTTTGTTAATACTTGACTGAATAAAAATACTGGACCCTCATCCCTTTATATAGGAGGGATGGCATTACAAAAATAGTAAACTAATTTAATTTGACCACTAATTATCCTAATTGGACTCTAACTAATTAATTGACCAAAATTAAAATTAAAATCTACGAAATAAACGTTGAGATCACAGACGATCTCAATTATTTAATTAGACAATTTCGACAACTTAAAAACGTAAATAAAATTGATAAATAAATATTTGGCCCTATGTTTGGGGCCCACGCTGCATCAACTCTCTGCCGCTTTAAAAAATTCGTCTCCCGACGAATTGCTTGATGTAGGTGTGTCGTTGGAGAGTTCATCCATGAATTGTGGCTTCAATTTCCTCCCATTCGATTCTTTTCAACGTTACGTTTGTAATTCTTTTCCACCGAGGGGTATGACTGCAATTGTTCTACCCCTTCATCTAAAAGATAGCCACAATATAATTTGATTGGCAATTGGCCCCTTTGGTAAATTGTCTTGTGAGGAGGGGGCGGCCTGAAAATGTTCCAAAATATTTCACCCCAACTAAAATCCCTGTTAGGGGATGAGATTGGAATATGGGACTTATGGAAATTTATTTTGCAATTTTTCCCATTAACCATCCAATCCCCAAATCTCAGGGATTCGGTTCCTGGAGATGTCGATAGGGTTCTCTTCCACAAAAGGCGGCGGCGTGACCTCGGAACCCAAGGGCGGTGCCGACCTGGACGACGCGGGCTGGGGATCGTGGTTGCGGGCCTGCGCGCGTGGGGCTGAGGATGATCGCGCGGGGTTTCTCGCTGGAGGCGGCGCGCGGTGCCGTGGCGGTCGTGGGGGGGGCGAGCTGAGGGGGTTCGATGGGAGGGTCAGGCGATACCGGGGGCTTTGGCGGGTGGGTTGCGAAGGCGCAGGACGAGGGAAGGCGGCGCTGGGGAAGAAGCGGGCTGGGGTGAGGGTGTTCGGCGAGGGAGAGAACAGGTGGTCGGGGTAGGGGGCGGCTGGCGGGGTTGGGAGGGTGATGGGTAAGGGGTTGGCGTGAGGGGCGCTGGGTGCTGGTGGACGGGGATTGGCGCGTGGGGTTAGGGCGATGGCGGGAGGAGGGGAGGCCTGGGGAGAGGTGGCGAGAGGGCGAGTGGCGCGGGTTGGTGGGGCATCGGAGGCGGCAGGAGGGGTGGGTAGAATCACGCCCGGGAGGGCGTATGGCGCTGCGGGAGGGGTCACCAGCGGGGCTGGGCCCTGGATCGGGGCCGCCGGGGTTGGGGAATGGCCTGGGAAGCCCTGCGAAGGAGTTGTTGGGAGGGTGGGGCTCACCGGGGTTGAGTTTGGCGGCGACGGTAGGTCCGAAACCTCCTGGACAGCAGCCTTTTCATTGATTTTATCTTCTAAAACGGTATGGACAGCGGCCGGGTCTTCATTTACGACGACGTTTTCTTCGTCAAAACTCGCGGTAGCGGCTTCGGTGGTTTGACGGCTTCGATTGGGCGTCGCGGTAGGCCTCAAAGAAGGCCATTAGGTTCCGAGACATGGATTGGAAGTTGTTCTGCAAATCACGCATCATGTCCCCCGTCTCTTTGAAGGTGGCGTCGATGGTGGAGATGGCTCGTCGTGTTTGTTCGGACGAACGATGATGCCGGTGCGAGCGTCGGGACGGATCGTTAGATCGTGAGGACGATCTAAATGCCATGCTCTGATACCAATTGATGCAAACGGATTTTCGTGGCGTCGATAAAATAATATTTTTTTGGTGTGGATTTTTGGTAGAAGAAAGAGAGGGGTTGAGAAGAAGAACTCGTCTGGAATACGAGAGGTTGAAGGAGGAGGACCGCGGAGATCGCGTAGAGGAAGAGAGAAAAGAGAGAGAGATAATGAGATAACTCAAATTTTTGTTAATACTTGACTGAATAAAAATACTGGACCCTCATCCCTTTATATAGGAGGGATGACATTACAAAAATAGTAAACTAATTTAATTTGACCACTAATTATCCTAATTGGACTCTAACTAATTAATTGACCAAAATTAAAAATTAAAATCTACGAAATAAACGTTGAGATCACATGCGATCTCAATTATTTAATTAGATAATTTCGACAACTTAAAAACGTAAATAAAATTGATAAATAAATATTTGGCCCTATGTTTGGGGCCCACGCTGCATCATCTCCGCAGCTTTTCAGTTCGTCCGTTTCGAAGATGGAGCAGTTGTCCACATATTGTGGTGGGCCATAGTACTCCGGTGATGAGGCTCATTTCAGTTGCAGTGACTCTGACAGACGCAATACAAAGCACATGCTCTCCGACGATGGGACTTAGTTTGACTCACACTCCGGCCCGTTTGTCCTCCTTACATGCACGACATGAGAAGCAACGTCGTCGACATCCGTCGACAGTTGTGCACGTTGAGTCGATATTGTCTGTAATGTCTTGTATTGTGAATTTGAGTGGTTTCTTTCTATTTGTTCAAGCTAAGAATTGCATGCTCCTGCTTGAAGGGGAGTGTTAGAGTAGCGTCATTCATATGTAAGATCCTCATCCAGATTTTAGTCCTACATCTACCAGTGGTGGGACTTGGAGTGTCTGTTGAGGCTATATAAGAAGCCCCAGACCCCCTGTATCCAGTGAGAAAGTGCAATGCATACATCAGCCCTTTGAGGCTTTCTCACGTGGTTTCATCCCGCTCCTTAGGGAGTAGGGTTCCATGTTAAATCCCGTGTTTTTCAAGTTTTATTACTTTATCTCTGATCAAGCTTCACATTTCTTATTTTCTAACATGGTATCTGAATCATGTTTATTTTCTAACAATTCTATTTGTCAATGATTAACCAAAATTTTCTACTGCTTTATCTGAATCACATAATTAAATGTTTATATGTAATTAGAGTTTAGACCACCTTCCTTATAATCTTGTTGCACATATTCCGGAGTTGATCTGATGCTTAGATTTACTCTACTGTTCCTCTCTATTTTGATTGTCCTTGTCCTCCACTCTCATCTTTCCTCCCAACCACCCTACCTCTCCACCACGGAGGTCGTTGAGCACAGCAACCGGTTATCTTTTTCTTTGAGAATCCAATGGTTGGTCAACCAGCATGAATTGCCACCTGTTTTTTTTAAAACAATCAAGTTACCACCACCAAAGTACTATTATACCCCTTTGACACCCTGTTAGAGCCGCAAGACCCCCATGGCATATACAATGCCGCTGCACAATGCATCACATTCTCAGTGTAATACATCTATCCCTTAAAGACCGCAGCACTTCTTAGAGCAATATCTGCTGTGGATAGTGAGTGATGCCTTGAAAATTATTAAGTCCTCTTCCGAACACTCCTATAGTCATGTTCTGGTCCCTTCCAGGACCACTCTTTCGAATAGTAGGATCGAAGACGTGAGGTCCACAATTTTCTTATCGGATATTGATATGACAAACATGGCAAAAACAAACTCCATCCCAACATCTGGCAACCACCTTTGGCCTGGTTTTGGGTACACACCTATACAGTGGAGGCCCTTTTCTGGAAAAAAATCTTGGCCCAGTCTCGGCAACCACAAACAACTTCTTCCAACATCCCTTTCTCTGACTAGTTGCCCATCCAAAACTTGAAGTTCTCGCCAATATCTATCCATGAATGATCCTTCAAAGGCAATAGGTGCATCAAACCTCTCCAGAACATTGAAGATGTTGATGGCCTTATTTTTCGTTGTCAACTCAAGGGACCTACTGTAGCAGGTCTCTTGAACTTGTAAGATAGTAGGTGCATCAAACCCCTGCAGAACATTGACGATCTCAATGGCCTGGTTCTCTTAGACAACTCAAGGCATCTGCCATAGCAAGATTTAAGAATCTGTCCACACAGGTCAGTCCCTCACCCCACCACAACATCCCGTGTAATCTTTGAAGGATCTTGTTGTTGAAAGGGGCCCAGGATCACTTGTGGCAGGAGGATTGTGGTGCTTGTGAGATGCAGTGGATGTAAAAGTGGATGAGGAGATGGTGAAGGTGTGGAGAGAAGTGGGAAGTGATGCATAGAGCATGGGGTGGCGGGAATTGGGGAAACGAACTCCGGGGTGCTTGTAGTACAAGAAAACGAGGGGGTGAAGAGTTGACTGGAAGTAAATGGAATGTGGCAGCAGACATAATGGTGGATGGGGGGGGGAGTGAAGGTTTTGAGGGAGGTAACATGGAGGGCATGTGCTGATGGAGGTGGTGGTAGGAATGGGAAAGCTGAGTCGAGGATGGAACTGTTGTTTATTAGTTAAAACAGTGATGACATGGTGAAAGTTGCATCTGAAACAAGGAATCGTCAACATTCATTAACGTGGGAAATAATTAGCATCATTTATATGACCTAGCCAAAGATGTACCCCAAAATCACAATTGTAATAATGTTTTTGAATGGAAGTCGATCATAGAAGTCACAGTGTAATTGTGATTAGATAATGAGAATTAATGAACAATTATGAAGAATAGAGGATATGGATCAAAAGTGTCAATAACAAATATTACGTAGGCATACATATAAAATGTAACTTTATGTTCAATAAAAGAATGGCCAATTTTACTCCTAAATGGCATGCCTGTGTGCATTTTTTTAGCTCAATGAATATGTGAAAGAGGACCTAAATGGTAGAATTCGAAAATAGAGTCAGTCCAAACCTTTTAAAATTTGAAATGCTTGAATACCTTGCATCTCATATGAGGTATCTTTCCGGCTTCCACAACTATTATTTTTTATTGTTGTCCAAATATTACTGTCAACTTCTTACAGAAGTACATGTCTCGACGGAAAGCAGGCGAAGAGATGAACTTTTCATACATTGAGTGTTTGTTATACATCTTTCACAATCTTGCACACAAGGTATTACATATTTGTGGTATATAATTCCTTCGTTTGTATGCTTTTTTTGTTGATAACATTTGCATGTTATTCAGGCTCCTAATTCTACCAATAGTCTTTGCGGTTATAAGATTGTAACTGGTCAACCGTCTGATCGCCTTGGAGAGGACTTCTCAGAGAATTATAAGGATTTCACAGAGAGGCATGTTATTTTATATGAATTCTTGAAAAAAAAACACATGCCTTATTGCTTGCTGAAAGTTCAATTTTATACCTTGCATTTTTCTTCCTAGGCAGGCCATTGTTTCTTCTGTTTGGTTTGGTCATAGGCCTTTGTTATTGGGACCAATGGGGTGAACGGTAGTGTGCTATCAATAGGCAACACAACGCGGTTAATCTCCTAAAGGTCAAAGGGCTCAAGTCTCAATATATGTTTAGCAATCTTAGAGAAGAATGTCTGAAAGGTTCTTGGACTTTATATGTGGCGCAGAACATTTATCCTTAAATAAACCAATATATTGAGATGGGGTGGAAATAAACTTATTTGTCCATGGACAATCATTCCTGGTTCTCTCACGGTTCACCCTCTTCTGATCTGATTTTTCTTTTGGAATCGGTTGGTCAGATTTTGGGTTTTTGATGTAGTTGTCAGCTTCATGACCCTATCTCTTGTATCCTCATAACATCCTATTAGATGAAATCACTCCATGACCAGCTTGTCAAGTGATTTGGAGGAGGAATGCGTGTATTAGGCTTCTCAAAGAAAAGAGAGAGGTCTTTGTTATCACATATATATATATTTATAAAGGTCGGTATGCACTATTTTGGATCTTGCATGACAGATAGACAACCCCTGGGGCAAAGGTATGCCCAGTTACTTATTAGTCAAATGCATGGGTGTAAGCCCTAACTTATGATCACTGTCTCGTGCAAGCTATATGCGAATACAAAGAAATAAAGTAGAGGAGGCTTTGAAGGTTATGAGACCCGGGAAAGGTGTAGGACCAGATGGCATCCTTGTAGAAGTCTGGAAAGTTTTAGGTGAGAGCGGTTTGACTTGGCTTACGAATCTATTCAATGTTATTTGGCAAAGCAAGAAAATGCCTGAAGATTGGAGGAGTATCGTGGTGCCTCTTTATAAGAATAAAGGAGACCTTCAAAATTGTTCAAATTATAGAGGTATCAAGCTGATGAGTCACACTATGAAAATTTGGAAACATGTGATCGAAAGAAGGCTGAGGCAAGTTTCCAACGTAAAAAAAATCAATTCGGATTCATGCGAGGTCGTTCAACCATTGAAGCCATCCATTTGCTGAGGAGAACAATGGAGATTTATAGAGTTAAAAGGAAGTACGTCCATATGATCTTTATTGATTTGGAGAAGGCTTATGATTCTGTCCCACGAGAGATATTGTGGAGAGTTTTGGAGAAGAGACAAGTATCTGTCCTATACATTAACCTCATAAAGGACATGTATGATAGGGCTTTATCTTGTGTAAGGACCCCATTTGGGAATACTGAGTATTTTGACATCAACATTGGTTTACATCAAGGTTCAGTTTTGAGTCCATTTCTTTTCACTTTGATTATGGACAAGTTGACAAGTCACATTCAGGATGAGTTACCTTGGTGTATGTTATTTGTTGATATTGTGTTGATTGACGAGACTAGAGATGGAGTAAATGAGAAGCTTGAGGTCTAGAGACATGCATTGGAGACTAAAGGATTTCGTATAAGTAGGGATAAGACAGAATATATGGAGTGCATCTTTGATGGAAGCAATGGTGAAGAAATTGAGGTGAAGATTGGTGACAATAACTTTCGAAAGAGAGATTCTTGTAGATATTTGGGATCTATTTTGCAACATAATGGGGAAATTGATGGAGATGTTACTAATAGAATAAATGCAGACTGGTTAAAGTAGAGAGGAGCCTCAACTGTTCTCTGTGATAAGAAAATTCTTTTAAAAATTGAAGGAAAGTTTTACAAAGCAACCGTGAGACCTACTATGCTCTATGGATCTGAATGTTGGCCTGTGAACCATAGACATGTACAGAGGATGGCTGTAGCAAAAATGAAAATGCTAAGGTGGATGTGTGGACACAAACGTAAAGATCGGATTCGAAATGATGTAATCAGAAAGAAAGTTGGTGTAGCTTCGATCGAGGATAAGATGCGAGAAAATCGCTTAAGATGGTTTAGTCATTTGCAAAGAAGATCAACGGATGCACAAGTTAGGAGATGCAAGTGTTGGGATGTTGAGCCGGCTAAGAGAGGGCGGGGACAGCCCAAGAAGTGTTGGAAAGAGACTATACAAAGGGATCTTAGTTTTTTGGAAATAAGCTCGAGATTGACCCAAGATAGATCTGAATGGAGGCGAAGAATCCATGTAGCCGACCCTACTTAATTGTGGGAAAAGGCTTTGTTGTTGTTATTGTTGTAGCTTGATCACTGGATCAAGCTAATCTTATTTGTTTGCTTTAGTGCAGTTTATATGTTCGTCCTACCTAACAAATAAATTCCTAAACAACACTCCACTTTCGAGCCCTTCCCGCCATTCTGGTAACCAACTTCTTTTCTCCCTCAAGGAGTGACACAACCCTCCTCTCCCTCATCCTCCGCCTCGCAACAAACTTCCTTGTCGCCCTTCTCCGCGTGACATTTACTCTTGACCTCATGCCACTACTAAGTACTAACTACCCTCTAGAATGCCCTAGAAGGCTTTTTTCTTCAGTTGTAGTTTATGGTTAGTGTTTAGATTAATAGAGTTGTAGTGAAATTTCCTGATTACTTTGTTTATGTGAGATATGGCACCCATCGCCTACCACCATTACCTCCAGCCATTGGCGCCTACCAACATTGCCACCATCATCTCCTACCACCATCGTTGCTGCCAACCACCATCCACCTTCGCCTACGTCGCTAGCAAGCTCCAGTGCTGTCTCTAGCCACCTTCGATACCTTCGGTAAGCCAGATCTTGGCTGTCCAGATCTTGAAGGCCGTCGATTTGCGTACTCTTTCTCCACCTTGAGGCTGTTGCGATTATTTTTTGTTGATTATGTGGTTGATACTTGAAGAGATTATCATGACATGGAGTACATGATCTGAGATTCTTTTTAGTGTGATCTATTCCTGTTGCTTCTGCGGCGACTATTAGGTTGTCCTATGTACATTGTGAAACATGTTCCAGGTAGTAGATTCATCATGAAGGGGAGATAAAGAACCCTTTTTTTGATACCATCATCAACTTGGATGGTGGGAACCATGTGCTATGGTCTCACTCTTCTTAATGTAATAGAAGGACATGACAAGTAGCACATTATTACCAAGGTGATACCAACTGAGAAGGCCAACACGAACGCATCATGGAAAAATGATAATGCTATGGCCAAACTGTGAATTATTAGTAGCTGCATCTCTCGTATTGCAAAAGATATTGTGCATACGAGACGATTAAATGCATGTGGGACAATCTTTGCAAGAGTACTCAAAAGAGAAAAAATATGATAAGAACTTTCAGACATATGTTGATTGGTTTCAATTGAAGCAAACCGATCATCCCCTCACCCAATTCTATGTTTTAAAATTGAGTCTGCCTTCGGATCTCAATTGATGGTTGGAATGTTTCTTGGAGTGTTGACTCTGTGTATGAAGCCGTTAGAGCATAATCATCACATCATCTGAGATTCCATCTATAGAAGAAGCCTACATCATGCTTAACAGGTTTTTAATATCTCTTCCAGCAGAGACATGTTGAGGTCCCATCAGCTATTGTCGTACCCTCAAGCAGAGGTCGGTGATTTTCTTTAGAGGCAGAGGATGGGGTCGTGATTTCGAGTGTGTAATGCCCATATGTGTACATTTTGTGGCGCATGGGCCACACTGAGGATCGTTGTCAGAGAAGCATGGAAGAGCCCTAATGGCTCACCAGGTCATCCCAATGCAGGATGGTATATCGTAGAGTATATTCAAAGCGAAGTATGCGGATTTGATGTAGTGACCGAGTCAACATGGAGTTGCATCGCAAACTTTTCGTCTGGAGCAGGAGCTATCGTGAGCACCACTTCTACCGATGCTGCAACCTTTGTCGATCCCTAAGGTATACATCCATTGTGATGTGCCTATAGGAGTTTATCTAGTTCATCTGATTGATAGACTTGGGGTGCATCACGACACATTAGCAGCAACAAAATCAGTTCTCTACACTTTGAGATGTTGCAATAAGCCGTACAATTGTGGTGGTAGATGGCATACAATCCCCTATTGCTGACTGGGGGGGGATTCAAGTGATTCCAATTATTCGAGTAAATAATATTCTTCTTGCTATTGAATTTCCTATGATTGCTAAGGAGCTTAATTTTTGGGCTATTTTTGATTCATTGACTATTGTCTTTCAGGATAAGTTAACAGACCAGGTGATTAGATGTGGTCGTGAAGAAGGGCGTGTGTAATATTTGACGTAGTCTCGTTTTACGGCTCATGTTTCTACAATTCTATGTCTACTGGGGAGTTGTCTACCCACACATGGAACTTGCGTCTTCGTCATTTGCTTGTACCAAAATTGAGAGGCATCTTACTTCAAATTTCTGCATCTACATCAATCCATTGTGAAGCATGTCTACTTGGAAAGCATCATAGGAGTTCTTTTCCAAGTTGTCTTAGTTGTGTTAGAAAGTTTGTGTTTGATTTAGTACATTTTGATATGTGGGGGCTTAGTTGGGTTCCAAATCATTCTATCTTATTTTTGATGACTTTATTGTGTTTCTTTATTTTTTTTAAATCAAAATTTCAAGTTAGTTTTGAAAATTTTCTTTATAGAAATGAAAAATGTGTTTGGTTTTCACGTTAAGACTATTCATACTGATATTGCTCTTGATTTCTTCAACCATTATCTTTGCTCTTTTGTGACTAAGCATGGGATCATCTACCAAACATCGTGCTCATTTACGTTCTAATGGAATGGCGTGGCCGAAAGGAAGCACCATCATATCCTTTATGTTGCTCGCACCTTGTTCAAAGTGCGACCTTTCTCGCCTTTTGGTGTGATGCTGTTTTAACTCTACATACATAATAAACCATATGCCGTCCATCATATTGGAAATGCAGCACATTATTCTTTGCTCTTTCCCCACAAGAACTACATGTTCCACCTAAAATCTTTTGGTGCACCTCCTTTGCCCACATTCATTCTGTAGACCATGACAAACCGTCCTCATGTTGTGAAATGTGTCTTTGTAGGCTACTCCAAAACTCAGAAGGGGTATCGTTGTTATGCCCAGTTGCGTCGTTGTTACCATGTTAGTGTGGATGTGACTTTATTTGAGTCTATACCATACTATTCCACCTATAGTTCTCGGATTGTGTCTCCTGATGACATAAATTACCACTCTTCCCATGTCATCTCCTCAAAGTAGTCCTCCCTTCCAGAATGCGAGTGTCGCTTAGAATCCATCATTTATGTTAGTATACTCGTCAGATGGCAACCCCTATTATCATACTAGCATCTGATCCCAAGGTATGTCCAAGGCCTTAAAAGTCGGATTTCGGTTTCGTTTCGGTGAGGGACCGAAACGAAATTTCGGCCGAATTTCGGTCGAAATTCGACCGAAATTTCGGTCATTTTGGTGGTTTTTTGAACTAGACCCCCCCAAATTTCGATCGATATAGCCATTTCGGCCGAATTTCGGTCACCTACCGAAACCGAAATTCGACCGAAATTCGGCCGAATTTCGGCGAAATTTAAGGCCATGGGTATGTCACGATAAGAACACCGATGAGCTTGTGCCATCCATCATATTGGAAATGCAGCACATTATTCTTTGCTCTTTCCCGACAAGAACTACATGTTCCACCTAAAATCTTTTGGTGCACCTCCTTTGCCCACATTCATTCTGTAGACCATGACAAACCGTCCTCATGTTGTGAAATGTGTCTTTGTAGGCTACTCCAAAACTCAGAAGGGGTATCGTTGTTATGCCCAGTCGCGTCGTTGTTACCATGTTAATCTGGATGTGACTTTATTTGAGTCTATACCGTACTATTCCACCTATAGTTCTCGGATTGTGTCTCCTGATGACATAAATTACTAGTCTTCCCATGTCATCTCCTCAAAGTAGTCCTCCCTTCCAGAATACGAGTGTCGCTTAGAATCCATCATTTATGTTAGTATACTCGTCAGATGGCAACCCCTATTATCATACTAGCACCTGATCCCAAGGTATGTCACGATAAGAACACCGATGAGCTTGTGCTCGAGGAATACACACACACATACACACATGCGAGTAGACTGCTGAGGAGGAGATTCAAGAATCTCAAGATATTTATGATAACCCATAGCTCTTCGGAAAGGGAACATGCGTATACGCTATATCCATGGCATTATTAGCTCTTTAGAAAGGGAAACATGCGCATACGCTCTAACCATGTGTCAACATGGAGATTGTCTGTGCAATAGAAGGCAATTCTGGCTGGACTATTAGTTGTTACCGTTCCTTCTACTTATCAGCATGCATTATTAGTTCTTGAGTGGTATGCTTTTATGCTGGAAGATGATAAAGACTCTTTTGTCCATGGGTACGTATGAGCTACTTGATCCTCCAAAGGATGCAATTGTTGTTGGTAGCCGGCGGGTGTTTACCTCCAAACATCTTCCAGATTGTTCTGCAGAATGATATAAGGTGTAGCCAAGGGGTACATTTAAACACAGTCTGGATTATCTCGATATTTTTTTCACCCGTGGCTTGCCTCCCTACGATGACGATTCTTGTTTCCATTGCAGTCCAATTCTCCTGGCTACTTTACCAGCTGGATGTGAAAATTGCATTTCTTTATGGTGGTCTGCATGAAGAAGTATATATGCAACAAACACCTAATTTTGAGAACATGAGGGGTATTGGAAGGTTTGTAGACTCTACAAGGAGATGTATGGTCTCAAACAAAGTCCCTGAGCCTGGTTTCAGAAACTATCTAACATTATGTCCAAGATTGGTTTTATTCGCTCTATTGCAGATCATTCTCTATTCGTCAAGATTATATAGAAAGGGATGATGACTATCAAGGTTCAGGAAAGCCGTATGCGTTCGGACAGGTCACTGAATAGCGATTAAGCGGTATGCGGGGCATATGCGGGGTATATGCGATTCTACGTGATTATATATATATAAGTGACTACAACTGAACAAAATTTATGTATGATTGTGGTCCAACAGAAGATCTAAGAAAAATGGCTTTCATGTAGAGCTCAAAATAATCTCTATTAATCAAATATCAATACTTTAATAAAAAAAGTTAGCACACATAATAATTGACAACAATAACCAACAAAATTTTTAAGTATCCGAAAGAAAATCAAAATTTAAAACAAATAACATCAGCAAAGTACTAATTAAGATAACATAAGAAAATTGAAATGTTCAAACGACTATTCTACTGAGTACAAAGTACTAAGGTAACATTAGGAAAATATTTATTTAAATAATTTTATTATCAGATTATGGATATATGTTCGAAATGTGCATTCACAATCCAGAATTGGATCTAAACTAGGTATGCTCCAAATTGGATCTTATTGGAAGCAAAGAATTAAGGTTGTCGATCTGCTTAAATGGGAAAATGATTGGTGGTGGTCATTCTTGTAGTGTAAACCTCATACGTAAACATCGTGGGGAACTTCTCTATAGCTGTCATCGAAGAACTATTTTTTTTATTAATGTCAGATTATTGCATAAAAATAAAACTGTTTTTATTTTCCTACTTTCCTTAATAATAAGCCTGACATGTCATTCTTGTAGTGTAAACCTCATACGTAAACATCATGGGGGACTTCTCTATGGCAGTCTTCAAAGAACTATGTTTTTGTTAATGTTAGATTATTGCATCCTGTTTCTATTTTCTAGCTTTCCTTAATTATAAGCCTAAGATGATCGTATTTACATGGTCTCAGGATATGGGGAAATCCTTGGGTTTTACGGTGCATGGATTGGCCTCACAATTTTTAGGATTGACTTGCAGACTTGTAGTGTTAAATACTAACATTAAAATATAAAAGTTCAAGCATAAAAATATTCCTTTCATTTATGGATACATGTTCTGTCATTGTAATCCAAAGTGTATCTTGATGTTAATCATGTTGAGCAGAAACAAGTATAGCAAGTATAGAAGGAACAAGAACATGGTCAACGACGTATCAAAATTAAATGAAAATATAGATCAAACAGATATGCGAAAATCAAATTAAAAAACAAAATTATAGGAAAAGGGGGATCTAGGGTTACCTTCGCACGACTGGTAGGCAGAGGAACTTCGCATAGAGGAGATGGAGGCCGAGGAGTGTCACACGAAGGAGATGGAGGCGGAGGAGCCTCGTTCGGAGGAGCTTGAGGCGGAGGAGCCTCGCCCGGAGGAGCTGGAGGTAGTGGAGACTGGCAAAGAGGAGCTAGAGGCGGAGGACCCTCACACAGAGGCGGAGGGCTTCCATGCGGCAGTGGAGGCGCAACTGGGAGGAGCTGGGAGGAGGCGATGGAAACCCTTAGGGCCGATCGGGGATCAAATTTAGGGATATCGAGGATTAGGGGTATCGGGGTTAGGGGTAAACAAGTAATCGGGGTCTCATGATCCGGATCCGACTACCCGGTTTAGCCTCGCAACCATGAAGCGGGCGCACGGTCCTCATATGCGGCTGCACAATCCGCATATGTGGACCGTATATGCGCAGTGGGCGCTTATTGATGGGATTCACGTATGCAGCGCGGCTAAGGATCCACACACATGCGGTCACATATGCGGCCGCACAGAACGATTTCGTGAACACTGGTTGCTATGCTGGTGTATGATATAATTCTAATCAGGGATGGCACTAATGGCATGATAGATACTAAAATGTATCTTGCAGAACATTTTGTCACCAAAGACATAGGAGAACTTCGTTATTTCTTGGGCATTGAAGTCACAAGAAATACTGGTGGCTTGATTCTCTCTTGTAGAAAATATATTATGGGTCTTCTACATGAGACATGAATGTTAGGGGGTAAGCCATCATCTATTCCTATGAACCCCCTGGTGCAGGAATGTATGGAGGTTCGCCTATTGTTGGAAAAAGTGAGCAATCTATTATTCCAAGGAACCCTAGTCTCTCTTATATAGAGAGAGACCTCATGGGTAAAATACATAAGAGTCCAGAAAGTAAACATGAATTAAGAAACGGTACAAAACATAATAACATAAGTCTCTACACTCCCCCTCAAGGTGGAGCATAGATGTCTATCATGCTCAGCTTGGAAGAACATCTCTGGAAGGGTCCTCTGAGCAACGGCTTGATGAATATGTCAGCAGTCTGATCTCCTGAGCTAACGTGAGATGTAAATATCAAGCCTCTCTGGATCAAGTCTCTCGTGTAGTGGCAGCCAACTTCGATATGCTTTGTTCTTTCATGGAATGCTGGATTGTTGGCAATAAACAATGCTGCCTGATTGTCACACTGAAGCTGCATTGGTAAAGGTACAACTATATGTAGATCCTCTTTGCGCCATGGCCCTATATTCAGATTCAGCACTGGACCTTGCCACAACAGTTTGTTTCTTGCTTTTCCAAGAAACCAGAGAGCTCCCAACAAAAACGGCAAATCCTGAGGTAGACTTTCGATCCTTAGAGCACCCTGCATAATATGCATCTGCACATGCTGAAATAGATAAATCTGTGCCCTTTTGAAATAGCAACCCTGAGACTGGAGAAGACTTTGGATACCTCAGTATCATGTATATGGCATCCATATGAACTTGTCTTGGCTGCTCCATAAATTGACTCACCCGGCTTATTGCAAAGGCAATATCGGGTCGAGTTATGGTAATATAAAGGTGCTTACCCACCATCTCTCTATATCTCCTCTTGTCTACTTCTGCAGTGTCATCGTCATACGGCTTCATGCTTGGATCCATAGGAGTACTCGATGGTCTGCATCCAACCATGCCTGTTTCAGTCAAAAATTTTGTAATGTACTTCCTTTGGGTCATCACCAGACCCTGTGCATTCCTGGCAAATTCCAACCCCAGAAAGTATCTTAGGGTTCCAAGATCCTTCGTGACGAACTGACGGCCCAGGAATGCTTTTGCCCTCTCTATTCCCTGAACATCATCTCCTGTAACCAGAATATCATCAACATAGACCATGATGACAACCATACCTGTAGAAGACTTCTGAATGAACAACGAGTGATCTGCATTTGATCTTTTGAACCCCTGTCATTCAATCAGATGGGAAAGCATCTGGAACCACGCAGTTGGGCTCTGTTTAAGGCCATAAATCGCCTTGTGAAGTCTACACACCATATGCTTCTCCCCCTCAGCAGTGAACCCTGATGGCTGCTGCATGTAGACTTCCTCCTGTAAATCTCCATACAAGAAGGCATTCTTGACATCAAGTTGAGATATAGTCCAGTCACGTACCACATCAACTGATAAAAGAATGCGAAGAGTAGAGTGACGAGCCACTGGAGAAAATTTATCCATATGGTCCACACCATATGTTTATGTGAAACCTCTCACGACCAGCGTGCCTTGTATCGATCTAGACTGCAATCAGCATGGTATTTAACTGTGAATACCCACTTGCAGCTAATGATGGATGCGTCAGGGGGAGCATTAACCAAGCTCCACGTGCCACGAGACTGTAAGGCACGCATCTCGTCTTCAATAGCCAGTCACCAGCAATCAATCTTCATAGCTTCTTGATAGATTCGTGGTATGTCCACGGAAGACAAAACCGCAACAAATCTCTGAAAGTCGCCTGTGAGGCGATGAAAGGACACCTGGGAAGCAAAAGGATAAGACGCACAAGTCCGTTTCTGCTTCCGGATAACAATGGGAATATCAAGGTCGTCGTCCACTGTACCGAATGGTGTAGTCTCCTCATGCAATGAAGAATTCTGCACATGTACCATATCTGACCCGTCAGTAGTGATGCCATCTGAACATACCTGAGGCGTGATGGATACTTGACGTGTAGCCTGAGCAGGACCTGACCGACGCGTATATAATTTTGGTAAAGGTGGAATAGGAGGTTGTGGAGGTGGCGGTGGTGGTGGCGTAGCAACTGGAGCTGGAGTGGACTCAGGTGAACTCAAACTAGGAGGAGGAGGAACATAGACATCATCGTTGGTAGTGGACGAGACCAACTTGTCACCTGCAGGGGAATAGTACATAACGGACTCAAAAAACGTGACATCAGTACTGACAAAATATTTCTTGTTTACTGGGTCATAACAACGATAGCCCTTCTGAGTCCGAGAGTAACCTACAAGGGCACACTTGACAGCTCTAGGAGAGAGTTTGTCAAGTCCAGGAGATAGAAGATGAAGAAACGCAACAGTTCAAAGACACGAGGAGTAAGTGAGAATAATTCCTTATCAGGGAAAATGATAGAAAGAGTGATGTAGGGTGAAACGGATAAATAGGGCCTCATGTTCTACTTTTTATCTGTTATTTAGAGGTTAATTTTATTTACGTTTATTTGAGTCGTCGTAATTTTATTTAAATAAAAGAGATCGCCTGTGATCTCATAGTAGTTAGTTTCAGTTTGAATTTCAAATTTAGTTAGTCGGTTAGAGTCAAATTAGGATAAGTAGTTTTGAATTTAAATTTGAAGTTCTATTTTTGTAATCTCATCCCTCCTATATAAAGGGATGATAGGCTATTGTTTTAGACAGGTCAGATTATATGAAAACTTGAGATTTATCTCTATCTTCTCTCTATTCCCTCTCCCTCGACGCGGTCTACGCGCTTCTTCTTCCTCAAATCTCGCGCAACCGACACGCCTTCTCTCATTCTCCCCTCCAATTTATTCTTCCACCAAAAATCCACAAACAAATTTATTTTCTCCGTCTCAAATTTTTCATTCTGCATCAAAGAGGAATTTTCTCACAAAGGACAGATGATGGCATACGATTGACCATGTAGCAGGCTGTAAGAACATCATCCCCCCAGAAAGTGATAGGAGCACAGCTCTGAATAAGGAGGGTTCGAGTGATGTCAAGAAGGTGACGATGCTTTCTTTCTGTCACGCCATTCTGTTGAGATGTGTAAGCACAGGTGGTTTGGTGAATAATACCCTTAGACGAGAGAAACTGAGAGAGAGACCGGGTGCAGAATTCCAACGCATTATCTGTACGAACATATTTGACAGTAGAAGAAAAAACATTCTGCACTTCATTAATCAAAATTTTAATAACAACCCCTGCTTCAGATTTATTCTTTAAAAGAAAGACCCAAGATACACGAGAAAAGTCATCCACCACAACTAGATAAAACCTGTATCCCTGATGATCAGGTATACAACTCGGACCCCAAATATCAATATGAAATAACTCAAACGGGGAGCTATTGCTTCGACTCTGATGACTAGGAAAGCTAGACCGATGATGCTTTCCCAACTGACACGCTTCACAGCGAAACGATGAACTGGGAGAGATCTGAGGCAAGAGATGTCGCATTTTCTGGAGCGGGAGATGGCCAAAGCGAAGATGCCAGATGTACGGAGAAACTGGTCCGGCAGAATGAGAAGAGACGCCAGCATAAGAGTCCGGGACCAGCCGATAGAGACCATTTTGTTCAGAGCCACAGCCAATCACCCTGCCCATTAGTATGTCCTGAAAAATAAGAGATGAGGGGTCAAATATAGCATGACAGTGCAAATCCTTCGTAATCTGACTAATAGATAACAAATTCATGGAGAACTCAGGAGCATGTAGAATATTCTATAGATGCATAGAAGGTGATAAGGAAACCATATGCTATCAGCACTGAGCGGCTATGTGGGATGTCCCTGTAGGACTCAAGTCTCTCTCTATCGCGGCAGAGATGATGGGTAGCGCCAGAATCTATAATCCAATCAAATAGATCATGACAAGATGTAAAGGCAGTAGCACTACCTGAGGTACTAGCAGCAACAAACGAACTGGCAGAAGCTGTAGCAGCAACATCTGAAGGTCCACTTGGAGAATCAGTAGATGATTGTGGCATAATATCACGTAGACGTGCCACAAGCTCTTCGAATCGGTTATCTGCAGTGGATGCTGTCTGGGGTTGTACATGCTCGGCTACACGCGCTGATGCTGGAAACCCATGCTTAGAGTAGCATGTATCCTTCGAGTGACCTGTGCGATGGCAGGACGAACATGGCTGACGAAAGCGACCTCCCCGTCCACGGAGTCCACGTCCACGACCAGAAGATTGACCACCTCTCCCACGCGATACTGCCATCGCTGATGGGGGTGGAGTAGATGTGCTGGAAGAAACTGATATGCGATTGAGCCTCCGGTAAACATCCTCCATAGGGGGAATGACTGCATCGGCCAATATCTGAGAGCGGGCTGCCTCATACTCAGGATCAAGGGCTGCAAGTAGTACGCCCACCATGGTAGCATTCCGAAATGTCTTCTGCTGCTCTGGAGTCGCCGTGAGTGGTATGGTATTGTATAACTTCTCGAACATCCCTCTCAGGGACGTGCACAATGAGTGCAGTGGCCGGCCATTCTGCTTCATCGTGAATATATCATGCTGGAGCTGTAACATCTTGGTCTCATTCCGCACTTGGGAATACGTAGCGGCCAGAATATCCCACATTGCCTTGGCAGTGGGCTGATGGAGGACATCATTGGCAATCTCCATCGACAGTGTGCCTGACAGCTAAAATTTTTTCATAAGAATCGTCAGCCTCCCAAGAGGCATATATCCCAGTCTTCTCTACCGGCTTATCTTCGGTAAGTATATGCTTCTTACCGTTTGACTTCATGAGACTCATAAACTGCATCGCCCAGAGCTCATAGTTTGTGCCGTCCATCTTGACTATTGGCGCAGGACCTTTGAAGGCGCCTATGGAGGGCATATCAACTTTGTTCTCTGACATGTCGCCGTAGATGAAGAACTAGGGATTGTAGACCAGAAACCAGTGTCTACAAAAACTTGATCGGATTTAAGTGCATATGTAGACGTTACACACTCAAATCCATGGAGATAGAACGACCGACGAAAGAGGTGGTGTCGGCGTGTAAGGAAGGGGAACCTGGCAGCTAGGGTCCCCTACCTAGGGCTTGAATCGGCGGAGTAGAGTGGTGGGGCTCGGCGGCAAGACAAGTAGGGGCCCCCGGTGGCGTGGAGGAGGGGGCCCGGCGAGGTTGGGGCCCTACGACGGCATGGAGGAGGGGGCCCGACGAGGAGGGGGCCCAGCGGCGTGGAGGAGGGGGCCCGACCCTACGGCGGCGTGGAGGGGTGGTTCCCTACGGCGGCGGCGGAAGGGAGGTGGAGGAGGGGAGATCCGGCGGAAGAGAGAGAGGATCCGACGGCGACGATGGAAGGGCCTAGGGTTAGGGTTAGACCCTGGGCTCTGATACCATGTTGAAAAAAGTGAGCAGTTTATTATTCCAAAGAACCCTTGTCTCTCTTATATAGAGAGAGACCTCATGGTAAAATACATAAGAGTCCAGAAAGTAAACAGGAATTAAGAAATGGTAGAAAACATAATAACATAAGTCTCTACACCTATGTATATCGATGCAAAATGATACAAATGTCTGGAGCGAAAACTCATGTATATTACCATTACTCAGCCTGATATCTCATTTGTCGTTAACCGAGCAAGTTAGTTCATGGTCAAACCATCCCAAGTGCATCAAGAGGCATTGTTGATGATTTTGAGATACTTGAAATTTGCTCCAGGGAAAGATATATTGTTTACATGTAGAAAGACACTTGATGTTTTGGTCTTTTCTGATGCTGACTATGCAGTGTGTCCTAATGACAGAATGCCTTCTACTTGTTTCTGCACCTATCTTGGTGGTAACCTAGTCATATCCAATGAATACAAAGCAATGCGAATCAAGTCGGTTTTGAAGGATTTACACTTACTAGATTCACGCCCTATGATAATGCCTTGTGATTGCTGCAATGTTCATTACAAACAATCCTACCTTCATGAATGCACCAAACACATGGAGGTAAAACTGCCTATATATAAGAGCTATGATTCAACTAGGAAACGTCAAGACAAAGTCTATTACATCAGAAGAACAAACAACGGATGTTCTCACCAAGCCACTCACTTGATCTCTATTCACCCGATCTATCTCGAAGCTTGAGCATGATTGACATCTGTGCTCTAGCTTGAGGGTGAGTATTGGAATATAATTTGTTGTACGCATTTTAGTTCATGGTATGGGGGTATGGTTGTAATTGTTTCAATAACCATTGGCTCTCATCTAGGTAAGAGAGAGCTATTTACTGATAAAACTAAGTTCATTTTTCCATTTCTAGTAAATCACAATGGTATTCATTTGACTAAATATTAATATGCCATCACACGAAATGTATTTAGTCAGTTTGGGAGTTTCTTATATTTTATGAATATTTTTTCTACATATATTATATATTTTTACATAGCTTTATACATTCTCGGTATAATAAATAAAAGTGTTAATTGTATTCTAACCAAACATCAAAAATTACATTTTTAGTTTACTCTGAAATAAATCAAGAAACAGTTTACTTAAATAAGTTGGCCGACTGGTTGATTAGTAGAGCCAACTAAGGGTAGACCACATATACTGGGTCTACTCAATTCAGGTGACCCCAATCCAACTAGCCGGCCTAATGGATTGGCTTTTGTAAGCTTAGTTTGATCTTGGCTTGAGGTCTTAGACAACTTTTGATGGGTTGTTGAACTTGGTTATGAGAGAAGTGAACCATGTGTTGAATGATTACTCTTACGCGCGGCCATCTTGGCGAGACGGAAGAGGAAAGCATAGAAGACACCTATTATAATGATTTAGATCAACCTTTGTCTAGTGGTGGTTCAAACTTTTGAGCATTTTACTGGAGCAATCAACTTAACAGTCATACCATCAAATCTCATTTTGTGGTGTTGGTGGTGACAATCGTGCTATGTTCGACGATTTTCATAATCTACGTGAAAATGATGGTCAGTTGTCATTATCTAAAGCGGGATGACCTTTACGAGAATAAATGAAGCGTTGATGATGTGAAATGCCTCCATATTTTTGTTGTCTATTAATTAAAACATTAATATGGTAAGTTATTTGCGATTGCATGCAGAAATCAATGGGTTTGTAAGTGAAAATTACGTGGTCACTTGAGGAATTTGGATGGTATCTGACAATGGTCCAAAATTCTTGCATTAAGTCAATCATCAGACGAAATCACCCACAATTTGATTGTAACTTTATGATGAGGTTAGTGTTGAGCATGATTAATGATGGTCTTATTGCGACTATGACCATGTTGCCTGCTCATATACTTAATACGTACAAAACACTTGGTTTCAACTTTCTTGACTGTTAGGCAAGCCCATTACATACAAGTTCGGTTCACAACTATCGAGATATATAGGGCAAAGGCCATCACCACAGCTTGACTATATATATGCATGCTTTTGAGCATGATTTACTAGAACTATAGGAGGATGATCTTTTTAGAGGCGACTAGCTAGGAGTTGACGAAGGAGAAACAAGAGTAGAACTCTCTCTAAAGGAGGAATGGTGCCATCAAGAGGAAAGAGGAGGGCGACGGGAGGGGGCTTTCATTGCGATAATGGAATGACGAATTTTGTGGAGGACTTCCTCGTGTGTGCCAATCATTCGACAGGGTGATCTGGCATCGTAAGCAGAAGTCGATAGAGGCAAACCACACAACCGTCGAGTCAGTTAAGTTTGACGGGATGAGCGATCTCCGACTAGCCCTTGACCTCGATCTTCGGCTTTAACTATATAAGCTTTCCTGGTCGCTGGCCACTCCCCCTTCCATTCCTCGCCTGGAACCATGATCACACCCCTTGCACACTTGCTTCCTATCTTGTCCTAGGGGATGGAAGCATGTAACTAGATTCCCTTCCCTCTTCTAGTCCCTAGCCAGAAATTTTATTTATTTATTAGTTGTCCGCCCTATCGAACTCTCCGCCCCGTATTCTTGCAATCTTCTCGATTCGATTTCAGACTCTTGACACAAAAGTTTCATTAAGGCGAAAGGGAAGGAGAAAAAAAGCTTGCTTATGTATGAGGATAAAGATCTAATATGGATAGTCTTCCGCCAGCTATAACCTTCAATCAAGTAAGATAAGAGGAAGATGGAAAAAGGTAGGATAGATGATAAGAGGAGGATGCTCCGTCAGGATCCGTATAGAAAAGCTATAATGCATTCTAACACCTTCGTCAAAGGGCTCTTATGCCCGAATATATAGTTGCGGTGGTGACGACTTGACTTTCACGATAGATGGGGGGATGCTATGGAATACACTATTGTGGTAGCCGAAACTGCGGATTCGCCTGCTACATTACAATATCTCGCTCCTTATACAGGAGCTGGTCTGGCTGAAGATTTGATTATATTGATATATTGAACGACATACTTCTAGAATTTATGATGATCTATCCGCTTATCGTCAAATGTCTCTTCTATTATGTCTATTAAGAAGACCTCTTGGGCGTGAAGCGGAGATGTTTTTTATTTGCATTCACGCCTTTTAGAAAGAGCTGTGTCAAGGGTTTGGAATTCACGATGAAAAGCGCCTTTTAAAAAAGTGTTTTTATCAATTGTGCTCCTTTGAGATATTCCAATATCGGTTATGCCCCTCCATTTTTTGGAAATCAGTTGTGCCTTTGACTTCTTCTCGTTCTTCCACTTGTGTCCCTTCATTACTTTAGTCATCAATAAGTTGAACTTAACCATGGGTTTTCAAATCATGGCGAGGTTAAGACTTAAGAGGGACATAACTGTCCAACCACTTCCCCCACCCATCCTCTTCTGACCCATCCTCCTCCGCTGCACGCGGCCTCTGGCCTCCTCCTTCGTAGGCTCTGAAGAACTCCAAATCTGTCCAAACACAAGCAAGAGTTCAGTTTGACGAAGCCTAGAACCACATTTGGTCCGATTCTTAGGCTCAAATCCATCCAAGTACACACAAGAGGTCGGTTTGACGAAGCCGTCACAGAATCTGAACGGCTCGCAGGAGCCGCGTACCTCGCATGAAAGAGTTGGGAAACGATATGCTATAGACCAATCGTTGGCGCTTTGGCTCTTTTCCAGCAGATCCATAGTTCCTGTATGGTTGAGTCTCACGTTGATGATCATTGTGGGCTTGCTAAAGCTGAAGGAGACGTTGCCCCACGACGCATCCGTGGAGATCGTGAGGTAGAGCATGTACTTGCCTATGTCGATCTCGGCAAAATTCGCCCCACCCCAGATGTCACTCCTCCAATACACCTACATCTATGTACCACGCCACATCATGGACTACGCGGGATTCCAGGGGTCGATTCCAGAGGTGAGGTCACCTGGGGACAGATCGAGGTCGCTCCTCCACGATCGTAAGCTCGAGATCATCCCTGCCGCGCAATTTCACCAAAGCTTCGTCCCGGTGAGGATCGTGTCCATCGGATGGTCAACACTCTCCCACAGGTTGTGGCGGTCGCCTTTGCGTAGCATGAGGCTCTCGGGGAACTCCAGAACATGAGAGGCACTTGAAGAGGAGTGTGCAATGACGGCGATGACGGACCATAAGATGGTCCTGTAGTTGCTGATGAGGAGGGGTGAGGAGGTGGGCGGAGGGGGAAGAGGAGGGGACGTAGGAGGAGCAGGGTGGTGGTGGAGGAGAGGAGGGGGAGGAGGAGGAGGCTGGGGGCGAAGGAGGGAGATGGTGAAGAGGGGAAGGAAAGACCTTTCGACCCTTTTTTTAAATTCAATTCCCCATGTGTCCCCAAAGTTAACGTCCGTTTGCGTTGAGGATGGGCGACAACTAATCAGAGGGGCACGAGTGATATAATGATAAGAAGTCGGGGGCACAACTGATATTCAAAAAAAGAGGGAGGGGCATAACCTATATTGCAATATCTCATAGGAGCATAACTGATAAAAACCCTTAAAAAATACAATACGAAAAGCAATTGAAATCGTTTATGATGATTAGAACAGATTTTATGCAGAGTTATACTTATGGCATGTGTTGAAGGCTTCCAATCTTGACTTTGAAATTACCATTACACACAAGCCTGGGAGGAATTTTTAGGCCTTTGGAACATGCATTAGTTTGTATAGACATTTTTGTAAGTATTGATGGCACTCAGTTATGTCACAAATGTGAATAGAGGCTCCATATTGTTTTTGGTAACGAGGGTGCATCTTATATTGTTACACATGCAGTTGCAATAGCGAAGGAGAAGCCATATCAACATGCAAGTGGTTTCTTTCTCATGCATCGATTTCGTAGGAACCATACATATGATAAAACTGTCATGCGTGGAATAATTCGTCTATCAACAACATTGATGTTGGTATTCAGCATCCATTGCAGAATGACACCTTTTGTGTCTAACATCTTGCAACTTGCAAGCAACTTCAATTCGATCTTAAAAATGCTTACTTAAAGCTTCATCATAACAACATTTCGAACATCCACCTACTACATGGCCTCTTTTTTGGAGGAGTTGAAGGAGCTGGTGAAAATACTTCAAATGCTTTACTTCTCTTTGATAGCGGATCTTAGCATACGATGGCATATACAGGTTTCATAAAACTAACAAATCTTGGTGAAAGCTATAACTCAGTCTTAAAAGATGCTCGGAATTCTCTGATTAATGCACATATATATTTTTTGACTATTATGTTGCTTATTTTAATGATCATTGTGATGATGCTTCTGTAGCTATTGTAGAAGGACAAAAATTTGGGAAGTTTGCTATTGATAAAATTCAGAATTGGATTGTGTACGCAAATGGACATACAATTTACCAGAACTCAACGTCAACTAGATTTATTATTTGACGTTATTTGTATGCAATAAACATGTGATACTATTAGAGGATGTAAGAGAAATTTTGTTCATCATCTGATGCTTTTGTCTTTGGAATTTAGGTTGAGATATGCAGAAGAGTTCACCAGGAATACTATTAAAAAATTGACTCAGAGTTTGGCAGAACACAACAAAGAAATGGCCGCAGCCAAGACAGAGGATGCCAAGACTAAGGCTGTAAGTTGCATGGATTCTAAGAAGTATTCAAGCAGAACGTCGGTTTCAAGTCGCATAACAATAACTACTACTCTTTATGGTTTTTCCCCCATTTTCTCTTCGCTTTCATCTGCTTAAATCATTGAATTGCTTACCAGAGAATTGAGAAGCAGAATGCAACAACAGCATTACGGATATGCAACAATATATTGGCAATGACACAGGTGGGCTACTGGTGTTCTGTTTTTCATCACTAGGAGTTGATTTATCCCAACAACATTCTTTCTGATGCTACACCTTTTTTTGTATTTTTACCAGCCTCTGCATTCAAAGACTCCTTCATTTATTGGTGACAACAAAATCAACCTATCTTGGAAGGAAGCAGCAAAATCCTCAGTGTCTTCAAAACCTGCTGCAACAGGGTAACAGTTGGTTATGGAGTTTATTTCATATCACGGTAATGTCTACGCATCTTCTTAGTCTTTTTCTTCCACCTCAGAAATAAAAGGGCAGCAAGTGCTTCAAATGGATCTGGAGTTGACAACAAGCTATCGAAGAAGGGCAGAGGTGGGGGGTTTGGTCAAAATCAGCTCCTAAACCGTGCTTTTGAAGGATTATCTCGTGGTGGAAGAGGCAGGGGATGGGGAGGTCGTGGAAGAGGCCGAGGTTACCGTTAGCTTGCATCTTTCCGACCAACATATTTAATTTTCTTTTGGACAGTTTTTCGACAGAAATGAGTCATTGGTGTCCCTTGGATCCGGCTAGAGAGACCTGCCTGCATAGATTGTGAACAGGCAACACTCACGAATCTCGGGATGGAGCATCATTCGCCATGTCAAAGTTATCTCGGATTGGATCTCACACCTGCATTTCCAAGGTCATTTCCGTAAATCTTTTGTTCTTACCTTGTCCCCATGCATGTTCAAAGTTTAGTGCATTTTTTAGCAGGGGATTTGGGTTTTTTTTCCGTAACTGTGAGGGATGTGGTCTTTAATTTAATGTGGAACGATATGGCACGAGTTCTTTGCTTGTCACAATTTGAAATTCTGATTCCACTGAATGTATCTGAACCCACTCAGTACACTGATTCAGTTGTATCGTACTAATTCGAGGTACAACTCCAGGTAAGCTTGGAAATTAGTGAGCTCTGTTCACTCCTTTACCACATGTTTATTATTAATTTACATTAGTAGAATTTGTAGTATTCGTTGTTGCACAAAATTAGTGGTTAGTTCCCAGTATACTTTTGTTAAGAAGGCATCTGTGTTGATATTAATATTAAGTGTGGTTTTGTTTAATTTCTCCGCCATCATGCAGTTTATGTTTGTGGTAAGTGTTATTAAGTGCACTGGTGATTAAGAGTCTTAATGCTGATCTTGTCTTCGATATATGTCCGTTAAAGTTTGTCTTAGTTTTCATTTGCTGGACTAGGATTCTGCCTCAGATTTTTGGGAGTATCGTTTCTCATTTAATTTCTATATGATTTTCGGTTGCTAGCAATTTTTATTGTTTGTTTCTTTGATGTGATTTGGTTTTGGGGGGTGGGAGTGGGGTGTTGGGGAAGGGGGATTGGTTTATGTGCAATTATATTGGTGGCCAAGTGAAATTTCATTCAAATTGAAGTTAAAGTATACAAACCAAATGAGCACCGTGTTTATCAAGGAAAAATCTCTCCTGATATGGCATACTATCATTAGGATGCAACCTTCTCCCATGTGGGGAACTCGCTTCCACGAGCAGTAAGGTACCTTTTCTTGTAATAAGGGATTTTATTTCAGAACAAGCAATCTTAGGATAAAGTGATCACTAATAATTACACCCACCATTATGTCTATTTGTGAAAGCATTGTTCTCATTCTTCTCCAATATTTGATAGAGATAGAAGAAAATCTTCTTTTATTTTTTTTCGTTTTTGTTTTCTTTATGGTTATGTCTCAATTGAACCTCCCTGCCCCTCTTCTGATAGAGAGGACGTGTGATCCCAAATCATTTACCCCCTATTCATAAACTTTCTGAAGTGCTAAACTGTAGGAGACTTTCTATTTATGGAGAGGAATGGTGATTCCAAACCATTTCATCCGAGGGGACATGTTCTCCAGGATTGGCTTAATAGGTTTGCACATCTAACAATCCAAGTTTTGACTTTATCGTCCTTGAGGTTTCACTTTTCTCCTTGAGAGATCCTTCTGTTTTTGGGTTTGGTCTTGTTTCCCTTGATGTAGCCAACCCCACCTTTGCCAACTATGATTACATTGGTGGTGTCTTGGTAGGAGATCATATGAGGAAATTATCCTTAGTCGACTTCACCAAACTGTATAATTTATGCATGAAAGCAGTAGATAAATAAGAATACGTAACATTTTCTTCCATTCATATAATCAATGTCCACAAAAATTTTATATATAATGCTATGGGAGCACAGCAATAGGCAGATATCTACATCATCTCTCAACAATGAGTACATTTACAGGAAAACTAAAGATTATAAACTAACTAAACTCAACAGAGCTGAGCAAAGTCAAACCACAAGTCGTCTACTGATGCCGTTACTGTTCCTGTGTAGTTGTTGAATCCATGCAAATAGATTTATGAGCAAAATGTCCAGTACAGTTGTAAAACAACTAATAGAAAATGGATAAAGTGTGCGTTAGGGATTGTTATGAAATCCATTATACAAAATGTAACTCTGTTTCCCTAACCAAATCCCATGTAGAACAACCGACTTGTACAAGTGACTTACATTACCTTGATTCATAGTTTTCCACCCACACTAAGTAGGGTCTAATCACAAGTTCAAACTCAAAATCCACTAAGGATAGCCCAAGTCCACAAAGGAAATGCATGAGGAGGGCTTGATCTGATTCAATAACATTTGGTTCTTGATATATCATTAGTAAACACTTAGATTCACAACTTTCCTTTAATCATTCCCGGTATCTTTCACATAGAGGTGAATCCGGATACTTGTTAGTGGGGCCAACACCTATAAGTATCTAGAAAACATGTCAGTGTAGAATGAGCTTGGATTGTAGATCAATGTTGCTTAAAATCACCAAATTTTCCCTCCCCCAATCTCATTAGTAACAAACTTAATCGAGCCTGTGGAGAAGTCTAGTTTCAAGGATAGGTCATACTACCTCAAAGGGAAGTCACACAGAGCTCATAGGCCTCAACACTAGGTAGAGAAACACACAAGGGCACACAGTGCGGGGCACACAACTGCTCGACGTCCTGGAAAAAAAGTCACTTAGATGCCAAGAGGAGCACGATGTAGCACCAATGTTCAGAGAAATGGCCGAGTATACTGCATACTCGGCTGTATACTCGTGTTCGGAGGCTCTAACGCTCCGAGTAGGAGCAAATCAGCCTAAAGGCGGGTCATGTCGCATAAGCGGCCAAGTATATGGTATAGGCGGCCGCATACTCGGCCATTTTTTGGATAACGAAATAAAAGGGGCTGCCTACTTAAACCCTAACTTAAATGTTAAATCACTCACGTACACCCCCCCCCATCTCGAGCCCCCTCACCAACGCCTCTACTCGACCCCCAGCGCCCCTCGCCGGCTCCTCGGCTCTGCCAGCTCCTCCGGCCAGCGCCTCCACCGACACTTCTTCGCCAGCTCCTAGGCTTCGCTCCGCAAGCGCCTCCGCCGACGATCCATTCGACGCTTCTTCGCCAGCTCCTCGGCTCCCCTCGATCGGCTTCGCTTTGCCAGCGCCTCCGCCGAGGGCTCCGCTCGGAGCTTTCCTCGGCTCAGCTCCATTCGACGCTTCTTCGCCAGCTCCTCGGCTCTGCTTCGCCAGCGCTTCCGATCCGCCGACCTCGAGCTCTAGGTTCGTGCAACCAGCTAGGGCTCCGCTCGATCGGCTCCCCCTGCCTCCGCCAGCAACTCCAGGCTCCAGCTCTGCGACTCTGATCACACTGTCACCTTCCGCCACCTTCACAGTGAGTTAATTTTTTTATTTCATATTTTTATTTGTTATTTTCATGTTTCGTATTAAATGTTAAATATCTGACATAAAAATTTTGTGAAATGTATGAAGTTCTGAACAATAAGAACAAATTAAATGGCTGACTTTTTTAGTTCTTTTTTAGTCTGCCATTAATCATTAGTGTGCAATTTTATAAAATGTCTAAAGTTCTGGCTTTTTTCGGATACAACTAAAAAAGTTTGATTTATGTAAACAAATCTTTAAAATGTCTGAAAAACTATGTACATAATACAAAGTAAACGAACAATTACTTAATTTTTAATCGGTCAATTTAATCCATCATTTTATAAAATATTTTTTGTTTTATAATCTATTATAATCTATGTAAAAAAGTTTGATTTGTGTTCTAATATTTGATGACATTGGCGACAATGGCCTCACAACAAACTTCTGAAATTTTTGAGATGCATCATCTAGTCGTCATGTTCCGCCACGATCTAGCGATCCTGGTTGGAAATATGCATTCCTCGCATCAAAGACTGATCCAAATACAATCACATGTGCACTATGCGGTAAGATTGTAAAATGTTGTATAAATAGAATGAAACAACATTTAGCACATGTGAAAGGAAATGTAGCATCTTGTTCAAAGGCCGACTTTGAAATAAGAAAGGAAATTAAGGATTACTTGGACAATACATAGAAAAAGAAGTGTGATAAATCGAAAGATTTGCAATAAGTCAGGGATGAAGTTGGCAATTTATTCACGGGTTCAAGTTTAACTCCACATGAAAGAGAGGAAAAAAGACAGAAAATGTCGGAATCGATTGAAGAATGCAAAATGCATCAAAGTTCAATCAAAGATACATTTTGCAAGGAACAACATGCACGGGTCAATAAGTTTGTAGCCAAGTTCTTCTATGAATGTCAAATTCCATTCAATGTGGTCACCCATAAGTCCTTTGTTCGTATGTGTGAGGCATTTGGTCAATATGGACCTGGGTACAAGCTTCCCTTTTATTATGAGATCTCAGAGACATTGTTTAATGATGAAGTTGAGGAGACGAAGGAGTTCATAAGTAGCCATAAGATGGTATGGAAAAAGGATGGTTGTTCCATCATGACGGATGCTTAGACAGATATGAGGAGTAGGAGCGTCATGAATTTTTGTGTGAATTGTGAGTTGGACACATGCTTCTTAAAGTCTGTTGACTCATCATCTGAGTCCCACACTGCAGAGTATATATCCAAGTTGGAGGATGAAACTATTGAAGAGGTTGGAGTTGATGATGTTGTTCAGGTCGCCACTGATAATGCATCGACCAATTTAGCTGCTGGAAGGATACTTAGGACTAAGTATCCAAGGATATTTTGGTCTTCATGTGCAGCTCATTGCATAGACCTTATGCTGGAAGAATTTGGGAAAGAACCCAAGGTCAAAAGTGCAATTGCCAAGACAACATCTCTCACTATATTCATCTATAGCCATGCGAGGACCTTGAACTTGATGAGGCAATTCACAGAAAAGGGAGAGATTATACGTCCAGGACAAACGAGGTTTGCTACCACATTTCTCACACTACAGAGCGTGATGGACAAAAAGAAGAAGTTGAGGTTGATGTTCTCGTCTGATGAATGGAGGCAATGCAAGTGGTCAAGGACAAAGAAAGGAGAAATGTCTTCATCAATTGTTTTCAGTGCTACATTTTGGAACCAAGTGTCTATGACGTTGAAGATATTCTTTTCCTTGGTTTATGTTTTGCGTATTGTTGATGGGGATCAAAGGCCATCCATGGGATTTGTATATGGTGCATTATTGGATGCCAAAAAGGCAATAATGTCAGCGTTCAAATATAATCAAGCACAATACAAGCCCTTTATCGACGACATTGACTCAAAATCAAAGGGTAGGTTGGATAGCCCTCTTCATCTTGCTGCTTATTTTCTAAATCCATATTACTACTATAGAGATATTAGTGTCATTGAAAAGGGGGGCTATGTTGTGGAGGGCTTCATGCAATGCATGGAAATCTTTTATCCTGATTTAGAAATTCAAGATGTAATCACATCAAAGGAATTGATCTTGTACAAGAATGCACAAGGATCTTTTGGCAAGCCGTTAGCCGTGAAACAAAGATCAACACTTGACGACCGCTTTAGCCTGGGTATTGTGATTATTTTGTATTAATTAGCATCGCCAATTTTGTTTTTATAGGACAATCTAATCCCAAAGTTCTTATATGTAGATAATTGGTGGATGCTATATGGTGGATAATGTCCTCATCTAACGTCTATGGCAATGAGGATTTTGAAGTTGACATCCTCATCTTCTGGATGTGAAAGGAATTGGAGAATTTTCTCATCGGTAATTCAAAGTCTATTGCTAATACTTGTCATTTATAAATAGTAAAGGTAATGATATATTATTTTAATTGTAGATTCATACAATGAAGAGGAATAAACTTGAAATCAAGAGGTTGAATGATTTGGTATTTGTTAAATTCAACTCGAGATTGAGAGAGCATCAGATGGGAAAAGGAAATGATCCATTAGTTTCCAAGGATCGTAATAATGTAAGCGAGTGGATTGCAGAAGGAGGAGAGGAAGAGGTGTTTCCAGGATCATGATTAACATGGAACTTGATAGCTTAGGCCACCGGTGCAAAAGATCTTGTGCAACATAGACGGAGTCAAAGAATTGTTGATGCATTAAGGCCTACTACATTGGAAGATAATGATGAAGCTGATGAGTTTGCAACTAATGAAGAGAGTGAGAGGATCCTATTCCTCAAGTGGAATTTGAAGATGAATGGCAATCATAATGAAGCTTTTGGACGATTTCTGTTTTTGGATGCTTTATCTTTTTGACATCATTTTGAATGTCTATGTTTTGAGAGCATATTTGTATTTATTGATAACACTTGGAGGAAGACATGTTGTCATATGCTCTTTCAATTGATGCTTTTGCTCATTTGACTTTAGATTACTTTTTATCCCAATATTGTTCCTAATACCTTCACTTCTTTATTATTATAATCAAGAGATAATAACATTTAGAGGATATTAACATAATATTAAATATTTATTTATATTTTTAATAATAAAAATACCAAACCGCATAAAACCGCATACTCCCCGCATACTCTCCCGCATACCGCATACTCTCTATGCAGTGACCCCTTTGACTGAATACCACATACCGTCTTCCTAAACATTGTGCAGCACACAACACACGTTGAGCTAAGGCAACATTATCTCTTGACTGGGTGATTTATGGTTGTCCAAGTGTCCAAATATAGCAACTGGAGATGAGAAGAGCAATTAGGAAAAGACTGGGGATTGACAAGAGAGAGGAAAGAGTAGGCAGTACATGGGGTATACTGCTGCTTTGAGACAACATGAAATCTAAATATATGTTGCCGGTTGATGTATCTCTCAATGACAAGGACTTCAGAAGGGCACACTAAAATAACATGGACATGTGCTTATTGATTATGTATACAACCAGTGAACAGAAGTCAAAGCCACTTCACATTTTGGATGGAACATCAACAAGGTTTCCTTATCTCCAAAAAGGAAATAATTTTGAGTACAGCAGAGCATACATCCACGGTCTCTTCTCAACTACTTGTTCTCATCCACAAACTAGATTATTAGATATGCAACCATATTGATCTCAAAAAAGGACATGCAACCATATGTAAGGGTTTTTTTTTTCCAGTTTGGAAATCAATAAGTAAACAGTTCTCACAATAGCACAAAATGATCGAGTAGAGGTCGGGAGACACGATTGATTACTTGATCAATAGCAATGATGTTCCACAAGAACTCTAGTAAACCATCCTAATAGTTCATGTTCTGTAGAGTGATCGATTATGAATCCATGATGATGATGCACCGGTGAAGGAGGTAATATACATCAAGAACTCAGTACGAGCTTGATCTCAAGGAGGGTTGTTCGCTACTCGCCTTGTCAAACGAGGGCCGAGGAAGTCCTTTAGTTTGTTGAACCTGTCTATAATTGAAGCACGGATCGAATCTCGACAGACGAGCGCCTGAAGTAGAAGGGCTGCTGCCAGTATGATTCCCATCACCAGGAAGAGGCCATAGAAGCTGTTTGGTCCCAATCTGTCATCCTCCGAGGTTGAAACGGTCGAGCTTGAACAGTTGAAGGAGTTGAGTACAGCATTCTCCATGTTTTGCATCTGCCCACCCTCAAACACCTTCACGATGGCTTCTGATACGTCGTGAACCAGTAGAGAGCCCTTTGGGAATGCCTGTTTCAAAATCACAACCACAAGAAGAATCATGATCATGATCGGTATGTTTGGTTCTACGTAAAGTCAGCAAAGTTGAGGGAATTGTAAAAGTACAAATCCGAAGCCTCCGGCGTAGAACGTCGGTCCAGTCCTAGTGTAGCTCTTGCAGTACTTTGCAAGAAACACCTTGGCATGCCCGTAAGCGAAGAATGCAGCCTTAATCTCGCCACTTTCGAAGGCCTTTGGGTAGTCATCGCCGGTGGGGATCTGCCTGATGTTCTCTGGATGAAATCCCAAGGTCTCTACCAGGAACCGGAAGATAAATCCACCCTTGTTGCATCCAACCGGTGCGTTGCTCTGCTTCAAGGATTCAATGTTGATCACTGTAGGTGTTAGACGTTGAACCGTGAGCATGGAGCTCAAGCTAGCGGTGTACGTTGATGTCAAGACGAGTCCCACGAAAAACCAAACTAGCATAACCGCGCGTGATATGCCACTCTCTAGTCTTTCACCTACAGAGAGAAATCAATCACGAGCATGATCATGAAAGCGTAGACCATTTTGGGAACTTACCATTGGAGAAGAGAGCCGCGAAGGAAAGCCAGATCCAGGGGCCAATTTTGCGGGCTTCACGGGCGTTAATTTGATGCGGCGGATTCGGCTGGCATCTCTCGATCAACCAGACAGCAAATCCATTCACAAGACACAAGATGATAATGCAAGCCCAAAGCTGTAGAGTGAAAGGCTTTGTGAAGATCCACCACTTGTTCGAGTCATCCGGCCTCAGAGGAACCACCATGAAGTATCCGGATTGCGTGTACGGCTGCGTGAATTCGACAAGCTCGCATCGGTAAGACAGGATGGCAGTGTCTCCCACCACAGCATCAAAACTCTTCCATTGTCCAGACAGAAATGAAATCATTCAACTGGGATAGAGACCAACGGACATAACTGTATTTCAAATTTATGGTTATTATAGAATCATTACTTACCTTCATTGCAACTTGATCGATTATAGAATCATAAGATCCATAATACGGGATCAACTCATAAGACAAATCATAAGGCAGATACGCCACTGCTGCCTTAAACACATCAATCGAGAGACCTGTAATCACCGTTGTGTTCGGATCGAGAGCACGCCTCACGTTCACGTAGACTGGAAACGCCGATATGGCAGGAACCCCAATTCGCAGAACTCTCGGTGCAGCAGCCCAGCCTCTCTTTTTTTCCTCCTGGCCAGTACACTTCACCCAGAGCGCTCATCAACGCGTTATACGTCCCGGTTTTAAGGAGGGTCCTAGAAAATCCATGTTCAACTGTCCAGAATCCCATCTCCCTGTAGCTCTTCCCCACCACGTTGATTACTTGGAAGGCGTCGTCTGCCGCCAGTTTGCCGTTTGCAAAGCGGATATCGCCGCTTAGTCCCTTGAACGGCGTCGCAGTTATCCGGTTTACGAGACTTCGGCCGCTGCTGTGCATTGCTTCTGCCACTGCCCAAACTGTGTCGTATATCTGAACATGAAATTTGTTTAGATCTGGAGGAATTTCGTCAGGATAATTCCTTCTGTGATTTATTTGGAATTTCTTGTGGAATTCGAGGAATACTTCAGAATCTCTGGAGAAAAAGCTTCTGATCCCAAGAATACCCTGCATATTAGAAATCACAGACAAGTTGGCAGAATCCAATTGATCTGTTATGGCAGCAGTTGTTATCCATGCGAATCCCCTCTCCATCATTCCGGTCCTCGCAGCCTCCATGAACAAGCGAGCGGCCAGTTGCGTAGATGTGTGTACGACAAACACTCTACACTGTCTGTTCTTGAGACTCTCCAGCTCTTCTTGTAGACGTGAGAACGGAGACAGGGCCACTTCATAGTCCACTTCTGAACCTGCTTCTTTTGCGGCGTTTACAAGATGCGGAAGGATGTTGGTAGCGGTATAGTCGACGTCCTCGTAGATGATCGTCAGCCTCCTCCATTTCCATGAACTGATTATAGCGCTGAGGGCCTTTATTTGCGTGCGATGATCACAGCAAAGATTTAGGAGGAAGGGGAAGTTGACTGACGCCCAGGTCGGGCTTTCCCTGGAGAACGAAAGAACCGGAACCTGTGCTTTGGCCGCCATCGTCGCGACCATGTCGGTTTCTGTCCATGTCTGCGGCCCGAAGATCGATTGAACTCTCTGATTGTGGATGAGAGCAAAAGCTGCGATTTAACATGAACAATTAACAATTTACTCCAATTCCAATAATCGCTTCTTATTAAATGTTCATAAACCTCTGTGATACTTAGAAATATCTGATAAATTTACAGATATATTATATCACCATTCTCAGCTAAAAGAAGATAATTAAGCTATTTTGAACGCGTTCTACTGAGAGAGCAGTAAAATCTACTCTCCCGAATCTTAACTATCTTAATGAAAATAATTAAAAATGACGCACATTTATACACGTACAGCTTATCTATAATTTAAAATAGATACAATAATAATTAAGAATGTGTGATACACTGTAGAGTTTTGACTGTTATTTATTAGTCAACCTCCAACTCCCCTTCTTAAATGGCATTCATGTCCCCATCTAACACTGTAAGAACAAGTCAACAGATCCGATCTCAAGCAATGGATCCTATCAGTTTCTTCCTCCGACGACGATAACGATGAGCCAGTCCCCGAAATGCGAAAAATTACGATCCGTATTCGATTCAACGTGTTTCTAAAGTATTTAGTGAAGCAAATGCAAGTTGGAATGCTCAAGTCGTACCTTGGGAGGCAGCTTGCAGCGGATCCCCCTGTGAATTGGAGACGTAGAGGGTGACCCTGTTGCCTGTCTCGCTCTCGTAGTCCGCCACCGCGACTTCCATGACGGTCCTCTCCACTCTGCTCTCCGTGCTTCTCATGTCAAGTATGGCCCCGATGCTCCCCACATATCTGTTGCTGCTACCTGATCCCATCTGAGCTCTCACCACTCCATCGGAGAGCACTATCAGTAGAGCACAGAGGAGGAAGAGGAGCTGAGACATCTCTCTCTTAGGTTTTACTCTCAATAGCACATCTGATGTGTATGATTGACCGTGGTCTCGTTATTAAGTTCTCTCCTGTTAAAAGTCAACGCTTATCACATAATCTTGCACATTGAGAGCGTTGACGTGAGGGATTTGTTTATTCCTTGCAACTCCTTGCGAATATAAGGGACTGCAACAAAGTTGGAGAAAACAATGGCTAGAAGGTTTCAGAAGGCGATCCTTTTGGACTCTTCAACGGTATTTTATTAAGATTATTAGCTTGATGTCCAGCTGTTTAATAAATGGCATGGATGATGATGATGATGTGACGTTGGGTTGGACTAAACAAACAAAAATGACAGAGAACGAATTCGGTGTTTACCTGAACCGTTATGTTTTTGCGGATTCTACGGTGGCCTCAAGACGTTGATCTCTACTGAAAAATAAATGATTGAGCTTGAGAAGTCTTTGGTCCAGTAGACTCATAAATTCACTGGGATAACCATTATTTTTGAACCAAATGAAACAACAAGCAGTGAAATGAAAGATAGCTAAACTGTAAGTCATGTTCCGTTAAGGGTTTACCCCCTTCGGGTGGGTTTACCCCCAATATCTATTCTTTATTTAAATATTAAATAAATTACTTTTCTTTCATATATTCCATCAAAAAATCATATATTATACCATCATATCATCTAAAAATTATAAATTACTCAATTTCTACTCACTTTTCCAAATTTCAATACAATCACATCACAATAACTACTCACTTTTCCAAACTTTAATACAATCATATCACAACAAACTCACCCCCAGTTTAACCCTCTATCCAAACACCAAAACACAAAAACAGGTTACGTCTTACCAGTTTAACCCACCCTAACCCGCGTACCAAACGCACCCTAAGACAAGTAAGCCTCCCTAAACCATACAAATGCACATCAAGCCCATGCAAAAGGCTAGATTATATAACATCCTTGGCTTATGTCCCTAGTCCATTATCGATGAAAACTGGCCTTAACAACTTATTGGGTTCGGGCCCAAATGGATCCGTTGGCAACCACCCAAAATGCTTAAGCCCAAGTTATCAAGTAGTAACCCCCACTACTTATAACTCACTCTCACACTTTGTGAGTTTTAGATGTGGGATTATCTTTGGAGGTATGGGTGTTACAACTTCCCCCACTGATATTCGCAACATCCTCATTGCGACATGGCTCATCATTTATTTCCAGTGACAGTGGTGGCTGCTTGCTCCTGGCTTAGGTCCCTTCGGGTAGCCTTTTCCGCTATCGGAGGGAACTTGGCCCTGATACCGTTTGTAACGTCCCGGGCTTAGGTCTCCAGTCCGATATCGAGGAAAACTGGCCCTGACAACTTGTTGGGTACTAGCCAAGATGGACCCTTGACAACCCCCCAAAATGCTTTAGCCTAAGTTGTCAAGTAGTAATCTCCACCACTTATAACCTACTCTCACATTTTGTGAGTTTTGGATGTGGGACTATCCTTGGGGGTATGTGTGTTAATGTGACTTGAATCCTAACCACTTGTTGGGTTGCTGATGTGGCTGATCTGTGTCCTGCCTTCTGATTTGTTGAGAGCTGTTGGGCCAAGATTGCTGACATGTCTGATTGGTGTTCTGCCTTCTGATTGGCTGAGAGCTGTTGGGCCAGTATTGCTGACATGCCTGATCCGTGTCCTACCTTCTGATTGGTTAAGAGCTATTGGGATAGATTGCTAAATACAGATGGTATTCTTCTGTTGCAGTATAAAAAAATACCCTAGGGCCACCAGATACTGCATCCTCATTCTGATCCTGTTTCTCATCTCATATTTGTACCTTCTCAATATCCTCTGTATTACATTTTTCTCTATATAGTGAAATTGATCGCCGCCATTCAAAGACGTAGCCCATTTATGGGTGAACCTTGTAAACCCTTGTGTTTGCATCTTGCTTATTTGATCGTGTTTGAGTTTATTTGCTTCCGCAATTCGCAATAAACTGGTATCAGAGCTTCAGGTTCCGTCAGGATCATCCAGCATGATGGTATTACACAATCTGAAGATCGAGAAGTTCACGGGGAAACATGGATTTAGTTTATGGCAGATCAAGATGTGTGCCCTTCTGAAGTAGCAGGGCATCTGGGCCCCGTTAGATTAGGAGCGAGCGAAGGCACTCGAGCTGTCTGAGTTGATGGTGCAGGAATAGAAGGCGCACTCGACGATCATGCTATGTTTGGCGGACGAGATTATCGCAGAGGTTGCCGATAAGGATTCCACAACCGGTCCGTGGTTGAGACTGGAAATTCTATACATGATGAAGTCTCTGGCCAATAAGTTGCTTTTGAAGCAATGTCTGTTCTCTCTCTGCATGTATGAAGGTACATCTCTTAAATAACATCTAGATCGCTTAAATACATTATTGATGGATTTAAGAAATGTAGATGTTAAGATTGAAGATGAGGATGCTGCTTTGATTTTATTGGTTTCTCTTCCATTATCATTTGCAAATTTTGTTCAATCATTCATTGTGGGAAGAGAATCCATAACCTTAGAGGAAGTTCACCGAGCCTGCGTACGCGTGAATTTTGACATATGGCTATTGAGATGTAAGACTCTAATGTTGCAAGTTTGGTTATGACTCATGAGAAGAGCCATACCTGTTATGACTACACAAAGAATGGAAAGCAAAAGTCCGAGAATTACACTGCTAGGGATAGCTGCAATTACTGTAAGGAACCTGGACATTGGAAGAAAGACTGCCCAAAGAAGGCCACAATTGCTACAGTGGCTCAAGATGGCAGAGATTCTGAAGATGATTTCGTCCTCATCATCATAGATCAGAAGATGACATATAGCACATGGATTCTTGATTCAGGTTGTTCTTACCATATGACTCCTAATGAAGATTGGTTCTGCACACATGAGAAGATAGATGGTGGAAACGTCGTCACAGAGTGTAATACAACGTGCAAGATTGTAGGGATTGGCTCTATGAAGATCAAGATGCTGATGAGTCATGAGGACCGTGACAGAAGTACGATATGTTCCTGATCTGAGGAAGAATATTATATCTCTTGGAGTCTTGGACTCTAAAGGATACATGTACAACACTAAAGGTGGAGTCATGCAGGTTGCCAAAGCCAGAGTTGCTATCATCAAGGGCACAAGCAAAAGACCTTATATGTCTTGCAGTGGTCTACAGTTCCTAGGAGTAAGTTCAAGAGTTGTTTGGACTTGTTCAATATCAACAATTGGTAGTAGCCCCAAGGAGGGGCTAGCGGCGGCAAGGTGAAGCTCGGTAAAGCTTTTCTAAGGAGAAATTTCAAGATGAATTTTGTTTATAATTCCTTGATTCCTGTTATCTGAATTTGAAGTGGTGAATTATAATAGTGGTTAATTCTGCTATATGAGAATTCAACCCCGGTGGATTCTAGCAGTGGTTAATTCTGCTAGTGGAAAATTCAACTAATGGTGAAGTATAGTAGTGGTTAATTCTGCTATATGAGAATTCAACCCCGATGGAGTCTAGCAGTTGTTAATTCTGATAGTGAAGAATTCAACTCATTGTAGAGTATAGTAGTGATTCATTCTGCTATATGAAGATTCAATTCAAGGTGGAGATTGTTAATGTGACTTGAATCCTAACTACTTGTCGTGCTGTTGATGTGGCTGATCTGTGTCCTGCCTTCTGATTGACTGAGAGCAGTTGGGCCAGGATTGCTGATATGTCTGATGTGTGTCCTGCCTTCTGATTCACTGAGAGCTGTTGAGCCAGAATTGCTGACATGTCTGATCCGTGTCTTGCCTTATGATTGACTGAGAGCTGTTGGGATAAATTGCTGAATACAGTTGGTATTCTTCTATTGCAGTATAAAAAGGACCATAGGACCATCATATACTGCATCCTCATTTTGATCCTATTTCTCATCCCATATATGTACCTTCTCAATACCTTATGTTTACATTTTTCTCCATATAGTGAAACTGATTGCTGCCGTTCAAGGACGTAGCCCATTTACGATCTATCTTGTAAATCCTTGTGTTTGCGTCTTGTTTGTTTGATCGTGTTTGTGTTTGTTTGCTTCTGCAATTCGCAACAGGGTGACAACTTGAGCTTGAGCATTTTGGGTGGTTGTCAACGGATCCATTTGAGCTCAAACTCAACAAGTTGTCAAGGCCAATTTTCCTCGTAACAGACCAGGGACTTAAGCCCGAGACGTTACAAATGGTATCAGAGACAGTTTCCCTCTGATAGTGGAAAGGGCTACCGAGAGATGGAGCCACCCTTACAAAGATATATGAGAAATGGATACCGAAAGCATGCAACCGCTATTGTCACTAGGAATAAGTGATGTGCCATGTCGCAACGGTGACATTGCGAATATAAGTTGAGGAAGTTGTGACACCCATACCCACAAAGATAGTCCCACATCTAAAACTCACAAAGTGTGAGAGTGGGTTATAAGTGGTGGGGATTACTACTTGACAACTTGGTCTTAAGCATTTTGGGTGGTTGTCAACAGGTTCATTTGGGTCCGTACCCAACAAGCTGTCAAAATCAGTTTTCCTCGTAATGGACCGGGGACCTAAACCCGGGATGTTAGGTTCGATTAAGATATGCTAAATTCCACCAAGTGAATCCACCTTATGGTCTAGTGATAGAAGCAGTGGGCTCTTACTTCAATGACCATGGTTCAATCTCTCCTATCCCATTAACTAATAAAAAAATTCCACCAAATATACAAATGGAACCTAACCATACATTCTAATTATATCTTCTAGATCGTCCATTGTAACTATCTACCAATTCCACAAAAGGAGACTCTAATAAATAACCAAATATATCATTTGGACTAAGGATTAAGTTGGTAGGTTTTTTACATTTCCCCCCTCCGAAAGCTCATTATCATATAAATTACCAAAATATGATCTTTAAATAATAGAAGAAAAATAGCTATACCTAACAAAATTAAATAAACAGTAAAAAACATTTCTAGGTTTTTCTAATGGATGTAAACTCTTGGAAAATGTCACATACTTGTAAGAAAATCGGTGTCGGGAACAATGGTGTAATGAAATATTTTTACTAGTAGTTAGAGGCCTCCATCAATTAGAAAAGACAATTTCAACTACCAGAGAGGATCTGCTACGGAATATCATTTCTAAAAATTACGTTGTCCATATTAGGAGAAAGCACGTATTTGTTGACAAGTGTTAATCTGTCAAGGATCTTACTAGAATAACATTTGATCTTCTAACACATGTTAATCATTTAGGGTTTAGAGTTCAATGGGGTTATTTGGCACCGTGAAACATAAGTTGACTAGAAAATACATAAAATGTACGACAATGACATATGTAGTAGAAGCACAATACACAAAAATATATGATAATCAGGTACAAGAATCAAATTATTTTTACAATAAAGTATACATGTTTTAACACTAATAGAGATTTCAAAACAATGTATAAGTGAATACACTTGTAAGGCTATGACGGTTGCTTCGAGTCCTGCATCAACATATCACTAGATGCCTCATCATCGTCACAATCTTGGAAGTGGTCATAAGGATGCTCTGGCAGATGTCGCTTCAACGACTCCGATTATTGTATTTTGACGATTGTACTTTGAAACTTATCTTCTAACTTCTTTTACATACCCTTGTCCACAACCCTCATCTCCTCCATCTCCCTTTTGAGTGTAGATATCTCAATCACCCCACACTCAGTTGAAAATGGAGAAAACCTCCTCCAACCATAAATCTGACACATGGCAATGCCTGCATAGCTCTAGAGATAAATCCATGGTGCTTGAGGAGCATCACCCTCCAATGTTGTCTCTTGCCTGCTATGGGGAAATAACTCACCCTTGTGCTCCATGAAATCTATCATATCATCATGAAATTGATAATATATATCTCAATTGCATATTTATTGTTAGTAGGTTGCATCTATTTAACATAACTATAATTTCTTATATTCTTTACCAATTGATTTAATGTTGTTGTGCTTGTTTGTATTGCTAACCTCACAAGTGATGATCAAGTTGGTTGGTTATCTGTTTTTTACAAAAAAAATAGAAATATATTGAAATGATTTATATTTGTATATATTTCTTTGAAAGTTACAATTAAGTCACTCGATGTTCTTCTCTTCAGGGTAAAGATATAGGATCACAACCTTGAAGGGAGATTTAACATCATACATCATGGAAAAGGCAGAATAAACAGATAAAATTTGAGAAAAAATAAGTGCTCATGAGCGATATGGCAATCACATATTTTTTTATTACAAAATGAAATCAAATGGATATGGAAATGATTTTCGCTACATTTCACAAATTACAAGAATATGGGGTCATTACTTTTGATGCGTTTAGTCTCTAAAATAAGAGAACTTTGAATCAATCTGATCTGCCAAAGATGCACGAGAGGATGTGAGGTGGCTTTGAATAACTCCCACTAATATGAAAGATGATTGTTTCCTTCCTCCTTCATGAAGATGACATAGATGATGACCTTGATCTCCTTGACATAGACCTCGTCAACAACGTGACGTTCTTCCTCACGAGCATGGAGCACGAAAAAGACGACCTTGCTCCTATTGGGCACGTCACTAAGGAGGTAGGGGGCACATGTAGACGATCAGGGTTTTGGGGTAGAGGGAGAGAAGGGTGGACGAGTCTGGAGAGGATAGAGAGAAAGATAAGGAGTTTCTCTTTGGGGCTCCTCTTCTTTGATAAAGAGAGAATATTGTGCTAGGAAGAGAGGCTCCAAGGCCTCTTATATAATAGTGGGGTCGACCATAAAGAGGGAGAGAGGTTCTCTCTTCTAATTTCCTATCAGAACTAGGTGGAGATAACTGATTTTCATCAATTATATCTTTATGGACAGAGATACAATCATCTCTTGAAGACAATATTGCATATTGTCTCCTAAATATGAAATCTTTTCATATTACACCAACATAATAAATGTAATTACTATTCACAATTATTTAATGGTGAATGCAAATATTAGTCATATATATATATATATGGATCCTTTTTACACAATTCCTAATATAAATATAAGAACCAATTCTTGTTACTCCTGGTACTACAATGAGAATCACATTCCCAATATTTTTAATATTATATGAATATCATTCAAATTACGCCACAGATTACATGTAAATAATATTTATATTAATTCTAAAATCGAATCATATTCAAATAATTCTTTTATTTAAATAAAAATCATGTTTACATAATTCTAAAATATTTGAATTATATTTACATCATTCATCTACATTAAGTGTGAATCATATCCACGTTAATCCTATTATATGCGAATCATATCTATATTAATTAATGTCCATAACATGAATCATATTCATATGTTAATATTATCTTTCTCAGATTTATGAATCCTAATCCAATTAGGAAATTTATATTTCATTTGTAGATATTTGGATATAATTACATGGAAAGTATACATATGAAAAGCAGATAAATCAGAATCGCTAAAATGAGATGACAAATCAGCTTCACTGACACGACTACTCAAATCTCTCGGCTATTTCAACAATTAATCCATGCAAATAATTAATCAATTAATAACATGAGTTAAAATTTATTATTCCATACTAAAGATGTATAGTGGCAAGCAAGTAGGGGTCGAACACATGAAGCAATGGTGTAGAGCAATGTGAGATAGAAAATCAAAGCATAATATGTCTCTCAAACACTTAACCAAAATATGATTTTTTGCGGGTTTTTTATTTTTGATTTTTGAATTTTTATTTTATATTTTTAATTGTTTTTAGTTTTATATATTTTTTTGATATTTAATTTCCTCTTTTTTTAATATATATAATATAGAAGATATAAGGATATATATATATAAAATATAGGATAATATAGATATAAATACAACTAAGAATAAATAAAATTTATAGAATTAAATATTTTTGGGTTTTTAATATTTTTTACTTTTTTTTATTTTTAAGGATTTATGCTAATTTTTATGTATTTTGAAAGTCCAAAATATACCAAATCAAGGATGAACTAAATAGGTAGAAATAATTTGAAGATTAAAAATACCAAATAAGGTCCAAAATTCCTCAAAGCAATTTTGAAAGATAAATAATAATATAGAGGAAATTAAGAAATAGAAAATGGTATTTTTGAAGCTCTTGGATTTTTTAAATTTTTATAAATTTTGAGGCTTTTTAATTTTATGTATTTTCTTTTTCTATTTTTAGGGTTTTTATTTTCTGGCGTTGCAAAATAACCATATAAACTCAATATATTTTTTGGAATTTTTCAAAACAAGATCATATTTTTTGTATTTTAAATGTTAAACAAGGAATATTTATGTTATTTATTATTTTTTAGAAAATAGGTAAAAGTCCTAAAATGCTAAAATAATTATAGGACATGAAAATACAAGCAATCAGGAACCTAATCCTATTTTTTGGTGATTTTTGGAGCACAATAGCTATATTTAATAAATAAGAAATAATCACAAAAATCAATTGCCTAACAAGGGCTTATATGTAATATAAAATAAACTATGTGGCATTTATGAAATCATACCAAAAGATTATAACTGATATTTTAATTTAGTGGACCAAATACAAAATATAAAAGCCGCAAGGGGTATTATGCAAAATGTGCGCCTCACGTGGATGACCACATTAGGTGAGCTGACGAGGGACCAAGAAGTAATAAAAATAAAGTACGGGGGCTATTCTGAAAAATTTACAAAAACATATAAAGGCAGCTGAAAGTTTGTAGACTATATATTAAATACAAAATGCGATGGGCAAAGTTTGCAAAATGCCCATCTTATACGCGATCCAATAGAGGCGATCCCTTCACTTGTCCATATGTTGCAACAGGGGCTCGCGATGCCGCTTCGTGTCTGACAACCTTGATTCGATCCTGGATCAGGATCTGACGGTGTAGGCTCAGCTCAATCAAACAGTGGCTATGCTCCTGGAAGAACTGGGGCTGATCCAACGGCGTGGAGGGTATCTGGAGGAACATCCGAAGAACTCCGCATGGCGAGACTCGATCCACTCCTCCTCTCTTGTTCGTCATCCTCAGGAGCTTGGTGGTGGTGCAAAATCCTTTTGTGGTTCCTCCGCACCCCGATTGTGCCGTCAAAAGTGGCTGGGAACTCGCGAGAAGCTCCAACAAAGTCCATGCCCTAAAGCGGGTTCTTGCAACTCAAAGAGGCTCGAGGAAGCCTCCTTTAGTGATCTTTCCCTTATGGGGGTTAGTCGGAACAAAATACGATGCTCTGGGAAGCGTTGGAAGAGGGAATGGACGAAGAGGGGTGTCGAGCGGAGGTCTCTGGTAGTTGGCAAAGAAGGGAGACTAGGGTTGTAAATCTTTGCAAGTTCTGAGGGAATGGGAGTGCAATGGATGACAAAAGATGGAGAGGAAAGGAGTGGAGGTGGTAGCAGAGTTGAAAAACGAGTGGAGGATGATGGAATGGTTTGTTGGAGCTAGTCTCTGACGTACTGCGATTTGGTTAATTACGCTAATAGCAGTGATTAGAGTATAAAATACTTGCAAAAGATATAGATCATGGCTGAATTTAATATAGAAAATGAAATAAAAATACCTCCAGCAGTGGGAGCTACAAGGTCAAACCTCAACGACGGTGAGCCATCGAGATGGTGGAACCGGCCTGCGAGTTGCCTGACTCTGATGCCAAGGAGCTGGAGAGGGACCTGTCACGACCCTCGATCTAGAGCTCACTAGAAGGGGTCCAACACAAACCACCAGAGGATTCAAAAAATCATGGTAAGATGAGGAGGGTGTTTTGTACAGGTGGTGGAGGCGATGGGATGATCGAGGCGATGCAGGTGATGCATTGATCCATAGCTCGAGGAGTAATCCCCCGGTGATGGAGCATGCACTGATGAAGAAAAGTTGAGAAGAGAGCAATCCCAATTGATGCTTGCATAGACGGGAGAAAAAGGGTGAAAATGGGTCAAACGCAACATGTTAGATGCTAGGCTAGGTGTCAGAGGAGTTGACCGAGGTCAACTCTTAACGTCCCCTGGTTGGTCCACGTGGACCAACCAGGAAAAAAGGCCTAAAGTTATTTAGAAATTGAATAATAAATAATAAATAATTTTATTAAATTAAAGTTATAAAATAAAAAAGTATTTATTATTTTCTAAAGTATTTTATGATGATTTTTATTTATTTTATTGAGGTCATTAATTATAAGTTAATTTCTAGGGTTATTTTATAGGTATATTTACCTTTGTTTTGAGTATTTCACTTTTATTTTCTATTTTTGATTTTATTATTTTCTTTCCTTATTTTATATATTTATAACTTATTTTATATACATAAATATATTTTTATTATATGTTTATGATATACTATTCACACTTAAATAAATATAGGTGTATGTTATATAGGCATGTATATTGTATATACATCTATGTATTGTGTATGTATATTTTATTTTGTTATTTTATTTGTGGTTTTATTTTAATTTTAATATGTAAATATGCTACAATCAATATTTACAAAATTACAAAAATATAAAATTATAAAAATAATAAAGAATAAATAAAATGATTTTTTATATAGTTAAATTATACAATAGGGGTCCAAAACCTAACTTTCACATCTTAACTCTGAAAAATATGAAACCACCTTCATTAAATAGCTTATTAAAAGTTATATATTATTAAAGATGATTTTGACATATTCTGAGTTTTTATTTAGGAGATATGGATATGGGAAGTTGGGATTTTGACTTTTTGTTTAGGGTATAAAATTATATTATTTTTGTATGAAATCAATTTTGTATTTTTCTATATAATATTATCTACAACTTTCATGTACAAAGTTCCTTTATTTGTGTATAAAAGTAGAAAATAAAATCAGTACTAAAAATAAATAAATGTTGAATAAAGAAATAAGAATTTTATTGAATTAGTGTCCCTTATCTCCCCCTACTTTATTCCGCGTCGACCCAGTCATCAAGATACCTAGGTCTCGGGGTTTAGGGTTATATGCCTAGTCCATAGCAAACACTTATGAAATAAGTGCAGAAGATAAAAATAAAGAAAAGAAGAAATAAAGTGGGTTGTATTTGATTTTTAAACTTGTTTTGCAAAATCAAAGTTTGGAGCTCAAGTCAGACCTTGGGAAATTTATTGCGGTCGGAACCTTACTGGGAATCAGATTTGAAACACAAAAACCTTCGAGATTCCCAAAACTCTGCTCAAGTCTCCTCAATAGCCATGTCAGACTATTTCAACTCATACATAAAATCATATGACTACGAATCTCACTTGTATAGTGTGTGTGATAGTGGCTCCCCCTCAACTGAAATGACAAAGAGATCAGCTTCTCCAATATGACAGCTTAATGATTCCCCAATCCAATAACTCTTTCCTCGAGGAGCGAGGTATTCCCTTCTAAGTTCCAGTGACAACCAGCTCAAGAGGAGGGGTGAAGAGAAGAATAGATGGTAGTCAATGTAGCTACCTATCCAGTGATGCATGACCAGTATAGTCAGGTTACCCAGCTGCAGGCTCACATGATATGACTTTGAAGCTCAAGCTTGCTTATTGACTATAGAAATATGTACACTCTGACAGGTATTTTATTTTCAATCAATCTTGTCCACTTTTTTGGAGTTTTTTCTTTCTTTTTTTGAAATACTATATACATCAACATTTACATAAGGAGTTTTTCATCTTGAGCCAGTAGACTATCCCTCTTTTGAAGCATTATTTTAACCCACAATCTCTTGTCTTTAGACGTCTCAGCTACCGGACATGTTGGGATGCACTTCCCTCCCTAGACGAGGACAAATGTTTCCACTTATGTGCGTCTCATACCGACAAATCCAATCCCCTCACCACTCCAACTGAGTTGAGCCAAGTGAAAGGTGCAAGTGTCCAAGTTAGGTCATTATCAATAAGAGTCATGTGTGTGCTTCGAAATACTCTACTTAGGCAGTCAAGATGACATTGAACCAAGTCTCGTGATTCTCAAAGAATTAAGTCAACCAGACCTGAAGTGCCTCAATTCCCGTTCCGATAAGGTTCCTATGATTAGGTAGATTTAAGGTCCAACCTAGCTCCAATCTTGGACTTTACTCAGACTAGTTCAAATATCAAACTCAATCCGAAAAATGCGAATGCTATGCAAATGATATGTATAATGCAGAAAATAATTTTGTGATGTAATTTTCAAACTTTTGAACTTTTTATGGATTTTTTTGAAAAAGGCTTTGTAATTGTTTTTGGTATTTTTCAAAACAGAAGTTTTTGGATAAAAACAGATACAAATACTTACACAAGGATGCATCTTATATTTACAGGAGTTAGGTTATTAAGAATATACAAGGGATGTGTTATTAATTTTATAGATACATATATACAATTAGTAAAGAATTTTTATGTGATATATATTCCTCAAACTTATTTGAAAATCATTTTACAAACAATTTTGAAAACTATAGTCTAAAATAATTTTTACAAATAATTTTTACAAACATTTATAAATATTTGAAAATCATTTTGCAAAGGTTTTTCAAACAATATATGTAAATTTTTCAAGATTTTTCAATCATTTCCAATTTATTTCACAAAAAGAAAAGAAATTTTTACAAATAAAATATTTTACAAAGGTTGAAAATATTTTACAAAATATTTTTCAAACAATTTCGAAAGATTTTTCCAATAAATTTTCAAACTATTTTCCAAACATTTTATAAAATATTTTTACCTGATATATTGATCAGTAAATACCAACAAGAATTTTTTGAGGAATAATAGGCATCTTTTAATTGGATGCATATATAATATTTTAGCCATAGTTATTGAAAATATGAAAGTATGAGTTATGGCTAAAACGATCCCCCTATACTTAGCTTGAGCTATGCCCTCATATATCAGAGATAAAAAGATAAGACATAACTCGTACTGAGTATAGAAAATTCTAACGCATAAATAATAGAAGAATAAAGGAATGAGAAGTTGACTGTCCCCCTTATACTTAGAATGAAATAATCCTAAGTATAGCAGACTGTACACTAGGCGAGGAGAGTCAAGGGTGGGAATGTAAGAAATCTTCAGCTCGACTTGTCCTCCCCTATACTTGGGTTGCAATATCCCTAAGTATAAGTAGAGTGTCAAAAGTTGAGGGGACATGTGATGGATCAGAGAATTGAACAACTCATGGTGAACACCCCCCATACTTAGGACAAGGTACGTCCTAAGTACAACAACGATGAAAGGGGTGACACCTTTTTGGGATAAAGAGAAAATAAAGAAGAAAATGAAAGATCATTGAAAAATATTTTGATCTGTTTCATCTGACACTATTGCAGTGGTTCTTTCAGCTCTTCTTCATAAACGACTTGAATAGAGTCAACGATAGACAAAAATGTATCATGCTCTAGGTAAGGCTTCAGAAGCTGTCCATTGATTACAAAAGGCTATGCGTAAGTTGACAATCCAGATATCATCACGGTACCATTGTCATGCACATGTGTCATTGTAATGACCCAGTCCATTTACTTTTCAATTTTCCTGGAAAGATCTTCAATTTCGCATTGAACAACCAGACCTTTTGATCTGGCTCAAAGGACTTGCGACGGATATGATTGGCGTGCCACTTTTTGACATTCTCCTTGTACATAAGGCTGTTGTCATATGCATGATCTCTGAATTCCAATAATTTATTCAAATCCACTTTTCGGTTCTTCCCGGCTTTCTCAGAGTCCAAGTTGCAGATGTTGATGACCCATAAAGATTTATGAATAACTTCAATGGGCAAATGGCATGGCTTGCCATAGACAAGGAAGTAGGGAGACATTCCTAATTGTGACTTGTACACGATTCTGTAATCCCAAAGAATTGAATCAAGTAACTGAGACCAATTCTTCTGATCCGAATGCACAAGCTTTGGCAGAATTGTCTTTATATCCATGTTGGAATATTCAGCCAAGCCATTGGATTGCAGGTGGTAAGGTGAAGCGACATGATGTTCAATACAGAATTCTTGCATTAGTTTCTTCACCTCTCTGTTGATAAGGTGACTTTCCCTATCTAATATGTGAATCTTGTGGATCCCGAACTGTGCAATGATGTGATCCCTTAAGAATCAACAAACAGTCCGACTATCGGTGGTTCAAGTAGGGATAGCCTCCACCAAACAACTCACATAGTCTACAGTAAGCAGAATATATTCATAGCCCTGACTGTTCGGAAATGGGCCCAAAAAATCAATGCCCCATGCATTAAATACATTTGAAACCTGGATAAACTTCGGGGGAATTGTGTCTTGTAGTGCAATGTTTCCACCCATCTTCTGGAAATCAGTGCAATGCTTCACATATTCGACTGCATCTTTGAACAAGGTTGGCCACCAAAGGCCGCTTTGGAGTACCTTTGTAGTCGTTCTTTTGCCTGAATAGTGTCCTCCTGATTCTTTTTCATGACAAAGTGTAAGGACACTCAGAACTTCCTCCTGAGGAATACACCTTCTCCAGATACAATCTACCCCCTTATGGAATAGATATGGATCCTCCCACTGGTATAAATGGATATTAGGCAAAAATTTGTCCACTTTCAGTTTCGATCGATCTTTTGGAGTTCTCTTGGACACAAGATAATTCACAATATCAACATACCAAGGAAGCGAGGTGAGCGACAGAATTGCCTCGTCTGGATCCATTTCAGTAATTGGCTGCAAGTTCAACTTAGGAGATTCAGGCTCGGGAAGTCTCGACAAGTGTCAGCCACCACATTCTTGACTCCATGTTTATCTCAGATTTCAAGGTCAAACTCCTGGAGGAGAAGGATCCGCCAAATGTGATGTGGTTTGGCATCCTTCTTCAGATGTAAATATCAGATGGCCGAGTGATTTGTTTAGATGATAACCTTGGACCCAAGAAGATGGAATCTGAATTTCTCCAAGGCAAAAACTAACACTAACAGCTCTTCTCAATGACAATATAGTTTCTTCGAGCTTCATCGAGCGTACAGCTAGAGTAGTGAATAGAAAATGGAATATTATCTTTTCTCTGTCCCAGTATGACACCGATGACATAATTTGATGCATCTGTCATTATCTTGAATGGCTGAGTCAAGATCGGTAGCTGCAAGACAGGGGACTGAGTGATGAGTTCTTTCAATTAATTGAAGGTAAGGAGCACTGATGATACGCCATGCAACTCAGGGTAAGTAATATCAAGGGTCGTTGCGACCCTAATCACTAAGTGTAATCAGCAAGAAGAAATAACCACTCAAAACCGATCAAAAACAATCAGCATATGTAAGCGGTTTTGCTATTTATTTTACCTGGTATAGCAATCAGGGTCGAACACAAGGAGCACGAGAAAACCTATGAAGTAGTCAAATTCGAAAATAAAATAACATATTTTTACTAGTTTTAATTTTACAATTTTTTTATTTTTTTCAATGAGGAAACAAAATCAATAAATAAGAAAACAAGGCAATACCACAATCTTTTTATATTTTTAATTAGGGATAAAAATGCTCAGAAAATTAAGATAAAAATATTTTTTGGTTTTGAGGTTTTAAAGTATTTTTGGAAATTTTCTAGAGATTTTCTGATGTTTTAGTAATTTTATAAAAATCCAATAGTGATACAAAATGCAAACAGTTCACTACGAGGACTAAATTGTAAGTTAAAATTATTTAGATATCCTAAATTCCTCAATAGCAATTTTATGATAAACAACAAACAAAAACCTACACACAAGAATTGAAATGAGAATTTTTAGATTTTCTTGAATTTTATATGATTTTTATAAGTTTTTGAGTGTTTTGTAATTTGTAGGGTTTTTATAGGGAATTTTTAAACAAAATTAATATTGTAGCTTAAGCACAAAAGAAGACACTAAGATGAATGTTTTTGAAATTTTTAAGACAATTTTCGAATTTTTATGGATTTTCAAATATAGTCAGGACACTTTTTATAGGTTTTTGATTTTTCAAAAATAATAAATGCAAAGAAATTAACCCACAAAAATTACACTAAATACTACACGTCAACAGGAGTTGGTGGTACTTTTTAGATAATTTTAGGATTAATTTTCTAATTATTGATTTAAATAAAAGAGAACCAGTTGTAGGGACCTGTATGTAAAGAAACTAGTTTGAGGGGCCAAACAATAACATCCAATAAAAATCTAGGGGACCAGTATGCAATTAATCCACTCGACTCACGCAAAACACGTGCTCCAGACTCATAGGGGCATAAATGTAAATTTTACAAACTTATCATTTGATTCATAACAACATAGAAGTTCATACAAAATACTACAAATAACCCAAATAGCACGTGGAGATGCACGTGAGTTCAATAAAGTGCAAATATAAGGAACTACGAGGTCCGTTATGCAAATTATCCAAGGTAAAATAAAATATGATAAATATTTACAAGACTAAGTAACAAACACAAAATAGAGAGGGGCCTAAGTGAAATTTAGCCCTTATTAATGCACTATCCAACGGTTGAGGGGCTTCTATTTAAGATGGGTGATCAGGATCTATGGTTCCCTTTCGACGATGGATGGCTCTGGCTTGAACCTCAGATGGATCCAACGGTCCGGACGCCTCGATAGGGGACGACAAAGATTAGATCTGGGAGACGACCGGATCGAACGACGGGGACAACCTCAGGACGAACTGGCGAAGAACTCCCCTCTGGCGAGTTTTGATCGACGATTACGAGCTGAAGGTGGAAGCTCTGCTATTGATTAAAGAAGTGGATGAAATGCAAAAACTCAATGAAATCAATGCACCTAATGGATGGAGTCATCTAGGCTGGAGGTCGGAGACCTCTGGAGATCATGGCCTCGATGCGTTGACGGGTCCAGAGGCTTAGCTCACCTCGCGGTAGAGCATGGCGGAGATACCACCGACTCTAGGGCTACATGGCTCGATATCCTCTCTACACAAAGCCTTCACGTGCTGCTCACGAAGGGTGCGACGGAGCTCATCGGAAGAGGAGCAGTGGCCAAAGATGCGGAAGATGGAGGAGCTCCAGGAACTTTTATAGCCGGCAGAGTTCAAGAAGGATGGAGTGGAGGCGTGCAAACTGAGAGGCGGATCCCTAATGTCAGCATCTGTCGTGGATCTGAGATCCACCTCCTCTAATAGGAGCTGCAGATGGAATAAGAACTTGATCGGATCGAGTTTGGAAAAATCAGTGAAAATGAAGCAAATCCAATCGGCTGGAAAAAAGTGACATGGGGGTCAGTTAACCTCGGTCAATGAAGACGAGCTGGACCAATTAGAAACGGCATAGGAAACCGATAAAATAGACTAGGAGACAAAATAGGGACATAAATGAAGATAATTGAATTAAAAATAATAAATGAATTTAAATTAAAAAGTGTATAACATAAAAAATGGTTATTATTTTTCAAAGTATTTTTCTATGATTTTTAATTATTTTTATAGAAAATAAAATAATGGATATATAATATATAGTATTATATACATATATAATATACCTATGTATTATATACAAGTATTTTTATTTAATTATTTTTACATAAATACCCTTATTTTGTATTTTATTTGTTTGTAACATAATTTTAGAAGTATAAATTAATTTTTATTTTATTTTTACAAATTAATAAGGGTATATAATAAACAGTAAATGTGATATATACATGTGTATAAAGGGATGGAGGCTTTTATTTTTATTTTTATTTTATTTTTCTAATTTTTACTTTATTTTTATATTATTTCTAGAAATATATGCAAGGGTATAAAAATGATACTTTAATTTTATTTTGTCAAAAATATATAAAATAGTATGTGCAACTATAGTAAAGTATACAACACATAGTGAACTATATCTCTCTCTACTTAATTTATTTTGCGATCAGGTCAAGGCTTGACCTTCTCTTGAGGTTTGGGTCACTCTGTATTTATTCTAAATACATCATTCTTTTTCTTTTCCTTTGTTCTTTTATTTTTGCCAAAAATGCATGCTAAATATGCACTATTAACACGAACATGCAATTTGTTAAGTTACGAGTAATCACATGATGTTTTGCCAAGAAAAAGAGCTAAAATAAAAGAATAAAGAGTGAGAATTAGGGATTCCTTACCCCCTATACTTTACCTTTGCTAGTCCCTTGGCAAACACTTATTTGGAAAAGAAGTGAAAAGAGAACGAAAAGAAAAACAATCAAGGTTGATTATTAAATTTATCTTCATTAAATTGAAGTATGGAGCTCAGTCAGACCTTTGGATTATTAGTTTGTCGGAACCTTATTGGGAAATAGGTTTAAGACTCAATAGCCTCTAAGTTCCACCATTCTATGGTCAAGACTCCTCAATAAACCAGATCAGAACAAGTCTACATAAGAAAACTCTAATGACCATGCATTTTTCCTTGTACGGTGTAAGTGATATGTAGCTCCCCACCTCAGAAATGGTAAAGAAACATCCTCCCTCAATAAGGTAACTCTAATTCCCTAGTCCAGAAGCTCTTTCCTCGAGGAGCAGGGTATTCCCTTCTAAGTTCAAGTTCAACCAGCTCAAGAAGAGGGGAAAGAAGAAAATGGACTGTGACCAGTATAGCCACGTATCCCTGGGAGCCTAACCAGTGTACTAAGTTTCCCGCTGCAAGCTTCATGAGATGAGAAGGGGTAATACATAAGCTTTGCTTTATTTGACTATATACACTTCGACATGCATTTTATTTTCAATTGGGCCTGTCTACTTTTTTGGAGTTTTCTTGATTTTGCATTTTTTTGATGTGCATATGTACAAGATATCTACATGGTGCAACATATACATAAGGAGTTTTTCTTCTCGAGCCGGTAGAGTATCCCTCTTTTGAAGCATTATTGTAACCCACAACTCCTGTCTTTAGAACTCAATGCTACTAGACCATGTTGAGATGCACATCTCTCCCTAAAGGAAGACGAGAGGTTCCGCCTAGAAGTACTGCCCTCATATGCTACCCCAAGCCAAAGAATTCTACCTCCTCATTATCTCATCCGTGTTGAGCTACGTGTAAGGTGCTAGTCCAAGTAAAGCCATTGTCTCTGAGAGTCATGTGTGTGTTGTTAAGTATTCTACTTAGGCTCATCAAGATGACATGTGAACATAGCCTAGTGGACTCAAAGAATTAAGTCACTATGGACATGAAAAGTCTCAAACCTGAATCCTATAAGGTTCCTCTGAAGTTAGGTGGATTAAGATCTTAACCAAGCTTCATTTTCCAATTTAACTTCAGACTAGTTTAAATGTCAACTATGAATCAGGAGAATATACAAACAAATATGTACAAAACTCTTTTTTTGTGAATTTTTTTCAAAATATACAACATTTTATGAAAAATGTTTGAATGCAAGGAAGAAGGGAAAGCTTTTGCAAAATATTTACAATATTTACAAACAGATTTTTGCAAACTTTTCTTTTACAAATATTTTTCAAAATTTTGTACTATATACATAATTTGTATACAAAAATATTTATAAAAGTTTTACATACGAAAATTTTTTATGAACATTTATACAAAAATAATTTTTACAAAAAGCTATTTATAAACATGTATGTACAAGAAAGAATTTTATCTGCAAGAAAAAGTTTGAAATTTTTATGATTTTTAGTTTGTGATTTTTAGCCATTTTATCTATTACACACTCACACAAAGTATGAGTTATGGCTAAAGTATATATACAATATATAAGACACCCCTCCATACTTAGCTCGAATGATGTCCTCAGCGTGATCAGTGAATGATGAAAGGAAGACATAACGCGTGCTGAGTATTGGGAAGTGAAAAGAAGGCTATACTACAATGATGAGTAAAAGAATGTAATGAATAGAGATCGGTGATCCCCTATACTTAGGATCAAGTAATCCTAAGTATAGAAGTCTGTACAAAAGGGAAAAACCGAAGGTTAGAATGTATAGGGTTCACCTCCCCTATACTTAGGGTAAAATATCCCTAAGTATAGGCATCAAAACCGAGGTAAAAAGAATCAAAAGATAATCACAAGTCTAATACCTCCTATACTTAGGGTAACGTACACACAAATTAGAGCATAATCATAAGATGGAAACGAGGTATCAGACTGAAAGAATGTATGATATGGACAAATGGATCTATACAGCTACGGACAATATTGAGGTGCCTCTCAACAAGCGCTAGAGTTTACACCCCTAGCTGGGCGCAAAGGCTAGGCAATGCAGTGTCGAGGTTCAGGACGACATCTATGAGGCGAATACCATACTGTTGTTGTAGTCTCGGTAGGAGAACAACAACGAGGTCAACAATGTAAACGATGACACCCAAGTAAACAATCAGGCGGGTGTCTGCTAACTGGTACATAGATGGGAAAATGAAATCAGGCTCCAGTAGCATAAAATAACTCATCAACTCAAGATCAGAATGGAGTGGAAGGGCAGAGCCGAAAAAGTCGAACGTGGAGAAAGAAAGATCAATCATGGAATCCTCCATGCTAATCATCGTCTCAAAAAAGTATGGAAGGTCATGATCAGGAGTCTCACTGAAAAGGTTGATATCTGATGCATGTAATGTAGAGAAATTAGTAAAATCATCGAATATCTGAAAGATCAGCTCATCCTCGCGAGGGTCGTCGAGGTGAGAAAACTCAAACTCATGATCAGAAAAATCAGAAGACTCGGTCTCGTGATCCGACAGGTCAGATACACTCCTAGAAAGTGAAACCGAGTATGCAGGGTATGTGGCATCCTCCCGCAGATAATCCTCGGGGAATAATGCAAAATCATCGGTGAAGAGAGAGGAATCAGCATCTAACTGGGAATACGCGCCACTGTCAAGCACCCACTCCTCACAACAAATGTCTCATAAGCTGAAAACAACATCTGAACAATCTAGAAATAGGAAATCGTACTAGTTAACAATGCGGAAGCTGTAGAAATGTCTGAAACTGATCCTTGTGCTACGACAATGCTGACTAACATCTGATCTCATTGAATGTATCAATCTCATCAAACTAGAGGACACAAGGCTTAAATATGGGAATATCCGTACCTAGCATCTCAAAATGGTGTCCCTCATCGTGCTGTGGCTATTGGACTAGATCAAGATATCCGCCTGAATCAGAGAAGTCCCTCTGAAGAGTAGAAACTGAATGAGCTGGGCATGGAAACTAAAAAAGCTGGACTAACGACTAAAGCAGCGTGGGTCCTCCTCCGTATCCTAGAATATAAAAGATCTGATATCCAAGACTCCTAAACTGAAAGTACGGGACTGACTCAAAATCTGGCTGGAAGATGATGAATCTCCATTTCATCACCCTTATTCTATCATTGCGACCTTAAAAACCCTAGCTAATGCATGTAAATAGCATTTATTTGTACAAAATAGCATTCATTTTATGTTGTATTTGTTGTATATAAAACATGGTTTTTAATGCCAAAACTATAGAATAAAGAGAAAAAAGAAAAAAAATAAAATATTGAAGATATTTTATGACCTTGAACCCCGAGACCAATTCAAGAATTGAGTTGGTCGACAAGGAATAAAGTAGGGGGAGATAAGGGCCAAAAACACAATAAAATCCAACTCTTTTCTTTCATTACTTATTCCTTTTTTGACACCTATTTTATTCTGTAATATTTATTCATCAAATGAAGAAATTTTGTACATGAAATTTGTAGATAATAATGTGAATAAAAATACAAAATTGAGTTTGTACAAAAATAATATACAATGTTTATTTTACACACAAAATAAAAGCCAAAAACCCAACTTCACATACCCATATCTTTCAAATAAAAACTCAAAACATATCAAAATCACTCTAATTGTAAATAACTTTTCACATGTTATTTAATGGTGGTGGTTTCATATTTTTTGGAGTTATTGTGTGAAAGTTAGGTTTTTGACCCCCATTATATAATAGACCCGATTAAAATATTCATTTTATTCAGCTTTCATTACTTTTACAAATTTATATTTTTATAATTTTGTAATTATTATTTATAATAGATGTGCATATTGAAACTAAAATAAAACAAAAAAAGAAAAATAAAATAAAATAAAGCGCAAAATACCTATGTTATTACTTGTATATAAATAAAAGTGGATTTCGTTCTTTTATTCTTTATATTTTTATAATATTGTGAATATTATCTACGTTCTATTAAAAATATAAACCCAAAATAAAATCCAATAAAATACACTAAAATAAAAAGATGTATATAAAACATAGGTAAAATACCTATAAATATACATATACAATATACATATCTATTTATTTAAGTATACAAATTACATCATAAAAATATAATAAAAATATATTTATACTCATAGAAATAAGTTATAAACATATAAAATAAAATAATAAAATAATAAAATAAAATATACAAAATAATAATAGAGATGTACAAAACATAGATGAATATACATATAAATACACTATTAAAAATTAACTATCAATAAATAAAGCCAAAAAATAAATAAAAATCATAATAAAATACTGCATTAAATAATAAACATTTTTATTTTATATCGAAAAATAATAAAATCATTTATTATTTTTAAATAATTATTCTTTAATAAAACAACCTGTTTTGTCTTCTAACGGACCGATGTGGACCAATCACATTACGTCCAGAGTTGACCTCCAGTTAACTCAACCTTCAGACCTCCTGGTGCGTCAGACCAATCTTTCCCCACTTTTTCACATTTTTTCACGATCGATACATCGCTTAATCGACTTCGACTCCTTTACAAGAAATAATCATCATTCATCATTGATTCACGCCCAACCCTTGTATCCTCTGTACATAATTCGATTTCTTTCCTAACAGCCAGCCAATAAGGGTGCATATACTTGTTTATAAATAAAAATCTCCTCCTCCTTCCTCTAATTTGGTCATCTTCATCCCCCTAAACCCAGTGTCTCGGCCAAAGTAGAGTGCCCTCGTGATAGGAGGGGATCCCCTGAGCTCGTGGCGATCGACGGAGGGCGGATGTGCACCCACGATGGAGCTTTGGCACCATCCTACTCCTAGGCTCTCGGCCAGGTATGAGTTGTGCCTCTTTATCATTTTAGATAGATAATTATTCCCTCATTTTATTTATGCAATTAGTTTAGCGTTTAGGCCATAGTTTTAGCATAGTTAACTTGATTCGAAGTTCGCCGGAGCTTCGCTCCAACGAACATTTCCATAGTACCCTGCTTGTTCCCGATCGCACCAACCATCGCCATTTCACTCCTTACTGCTTCTCCACTCCGTTCCACCATCCATTCACCCTAGATCAGCACCTGATCGGGCCCGCCGTGCCTCCTCTGCCACCTTCGGTGGAGCACAACTCCGCCCGCACCACAAGCCATTTCCCCTCGCCAAATAGGCCCCAGGACCTTCTCTTTGTGCTTGTGAATGTTTCTTTCAGGACCAAAGGCCCAAAGGACCCACGTTGGGTCGATTTTGCTGAGAGTTGAAGTACTTGGAGCCCACGCCCTTCCACAAGCTCGCTAGCCTTCTCTTTGGCTCCGGCATATATCTTACGGTCCCATCTTATGCGGATGAGCCCCAGCTCCCTTCCTCTTGTCCGAGCATTCTAGGTGGCTGGAGTCGCTCTGTCATGCAGATTGAAGCTCGACCCGACCGTGTTCCTGCCCAGTTCATCCAGGCCTTCCATCTACCGTTGGATTCCTTAGCCGCTCCAAGCTGATCGTCCACTGTTGGATCGAGCCATGCCATCACAGTCTGATCATATCCAATGATCTAACCAGGACGTCCAAGCATGAAACTGGTACCAACCATTCGGATGCCGCTTCATGGATAAGTGGAATAAATTACGTTGTCTGATCGTGCGCTACTTTGGGGTGATTTACATTTCAACCACCCATTTTTGTATATTTATTAAATACTTTTGTAAATAAAGTTATCGTTATAAATAAATGGGAAATTTTGTAAGGAACCCCCTGCACTTGTTGCATATTACATATAGGTCCTTCCCGGCCTAGTCGCGTGTTGTCCCCATGTAACTGGGGAAATTTTGTATATTAAGCCCGGGAAATTTTTGTAATTATTAAATACTTCAATTAATGTTTATTTCAGTTGTAGGTTTATGGGTTATTTGCATGTGCATCCTTGAAGTTTATTTTTATTGCAGATATGCCCCTGCCAAGTCATTGGTTTTTGTCTATTTTATCTATTTATTAAAAATATTTAATATGATCCTAAAATTACACAAAAATAGGGTTAAATGTCCCATACCATGTACTTTCTCCATGTGTCACTGTGCATTTTTGGGCATTTTATTTATTTATTAAAAATGAAAAGGAGTCTTTTTATTCCCTATCTAACTTATGAAATACCAAAAAATATCAAAATATCCCTAAAATATCCATATATATATATATATATAGTATATTTTATCCCATTTATTTTACAGACCAAAAATCACTAAAATCGAAAAACAAAAATCCTAAAAATACAAAAAACCACAAAATCTTTGATAAAAAACTAAAAAATCTTTTGAAATCCAAAAAAATGTTTTTCTATTTTGTAATTTCATTTATATAAATATTTATATCTTAAAATTGATTTGAATAATTTTAGAGCTTATTTACTATTTTAATATTCAAATAAATTTCGGGTATTTTATTTATCCCTTATTTGAGATATTTTTGACTTAAAAAATACATAAAAATTAGCAAAAATTCCAAAAAAATAACAAATAAATTAGAAAAATATTAAAAACCCAAAACAATTTATTATTTGTAATGTATTTATATTTATTAATATTGATCATATACTACTATATATTGTATATTTAAAGCCTTATATATGCTATATTGTTTATATAAAAGAAAAAATAATATAAAAATATAAAAAGAAAATGTAAAAACAGAAAATTAGGACTCAAATACAAAAATATAAAACCAAAAATAAAATAAAAATTAAAAATTAAAACCCCCCAAAACAATAAAATGGATAAGAGATAAAAGATAAAGTTTTGCCTCCTCCCGTTTGTTCCCTGTGTTCGACCTCTACACATACTTACAATCTATACACATTGTTGTAGAGTTATAATAAATTTTAACTTCACATTTTTGATCTTTATTGATTTATTCTTGTTGTGGGTTAATTGTTGATAAAATCCAAGGTTTTCGTCGGTCGCCTCGATGACTGTGCTCCCGCCTTGTATGGAACACATGACCGACGATTTTTTTTGGGTTTATCAGAAGACCAACGGGAACTCGATCAATCTCTGGGTCTGAAAACCCATGGTGACAGACATCTCGAGCATTGTCTGTACTGCAGCAGAATCCATGTTCTTTTTCTGGTGTGTAGTAGCTGAGTCCTCATGAAGTGTAACACACCTAACTGGTACTGCATAACCCTCGTGTGTTGTCCCGACTAAAGAATATTGTGAAGATGGAATGTCTGAAAGTACTCTCAAGATGACCTTAAGTAAATCCATGTTAGGACTGTGGTGTGAACCACCACATGAGGTGACTACCAGTGTTATCTGCTCTGCGGTCATCCCCTTCATGGCGATCTGAATAAGGTCAGTCCTTGAAATACCATGATCCAGAAATCTCCTCGAGAGGTTAAGAAAGCTCAGCCATGAATCATGCAATGGCTCTTAGGGGTCTACTAAAAAATCTGTAAAGAAATATCACATCATATCTGCACGACGCTGGGGGTAAAATCTCTGTAAGAACTCTATGTGTAAATCACCCCACGCGGCAAATTTCTTTCCCAATCGTCTGTGCCAGCTCATGGCTCTTTCCTGAAGTGAAAATGGGAAGGTCGTCAACATCAGCTCCTCAGAAGTGACATTGCAATATGCGTGGGTCACATAAAACTCCTCAAACTCAGAAAGATGAAGATATGGCTCCTCGTGCACTTTCCCTGAAAATTTTGGCAGTAGCTGAATGAACTCTAAATCTTGAATGAAGGGACTCAATGTAGAAGCTGACTACGCTCTATGATCTGGCTGCTCATCCATCATCCCAGCATAGAAGTCATATGAAGCTCGCAACTGCTAAATGTGATCGCCTATGGAATGCACTGTCATTTCAACAAAGGACTTGCCCGGGTCTTATGTCTCGTCAATCTAAACTCTTCGGGCATCTTGTCTTAGCACAACATGCGTAATATAAGAAGGTGGGGAGGGAGAAGAAGGAAAGTCGGTCAGAGTTTCGACCTCCCAAGAGAATGGGAAGGAATGAAGGGATTGAAATGAAGAAGCCGCAAGATCCGGCTGGAGTGAAGGGCGACCCATCATCACGAGATAGGAAAGGAGAAGGATAATGACGGGGGAAGAAGATAGATAAGGGTGGGAGGGAAGAATAGAGAATGCAACCAAGATAAGAAGTCAAACCCAAAGTTCACCTACTCAACACGAGCTGATGATCGTGAAAGATCGGTCGTTAATCTTGTCAATTTTATTTACGTGATCAATCGATCTATCAGAGCGATTAAACGAGCTGTTGGGAACCTGATGCTCCCAAGAGACTGTACCAATCCCACATCTAGTTTTCCCGTCCACTATGGATCACGGATCGTTTATCGGCTACCCGATCAATCCACTCTTCTAAGAAAGTCCCGGACCAATTACCGGCTACCTGGTGAAGTCCTCACTAGAGAACAACCAACCACAAGATCAGTAGTCTGAAAGGAGTTTAGGTATGGCTCTACCTAGTGTGCGGGTCACTCTCTCGATGCAGATAAATCAACCAACGAGGGGGTGACTCTCCCCAAAACAAAGATTTTTTGATGAAGTGTATTTTAGAGTCAAGTTTGCATTAGCAATCCCAATTTTATTTTTTTTACTTTTTAGGTATTTTTCAGATTAAAAAAATACCTAACAAATTTTTTGATTTCCTTTGGTTATTTTAAGTCCAATAAAATAGGGGGAGGAAGTCGAAAAAACCGATGCACAATCAAACACTATGATGCATGCATAGATAGAAATGCGTACCTAACTCCAACACTCTACATGCAGGGTGATCCACGCATAAATTAAAGACAGAAAGTAAACTAACTATATGATGCACGAAGAAATTGACCTTAAACAAGCAACTTTTATTGATCGTGAAGAATAGATAGCTAACTAAACAAAGAGAGAGGCATGAGTCCGGTCTTAGATGTCGATCGGTGTCCGCCACAACGGATCCTGCTAGTGTTGTATATGACCGCTAGCGGCGCGTGGCCTCTCAATTGATTAAGTTAACTTTTCTTATTGATTATTAGCTAAGTTCAATTACGTTCTGTAGGAATTGAATGAGCAATTAGATGTGGGGCCTTAGCTTATTACATCACAATCAACAAAAGTCCTAAGTCTAGGGGCTAAATCATCGAGAATCAAAAGAAAATAAAAGGTGATAAAAATAAAACTGCGAGAAATGCGGTGAGGTCCCCCGAGTGCACCGGTACTTGGCGAAACAGACCTCGATGAGTCTAAGTCCAAAGTGAGTCCAAGTCCAAATATTACAATAATCAAAGTTTTGTAGAAAATGAAACTACTCTATCTACTATAACTGTCTTCTCATGTTCCTCCTCAGATGCGGGTACTCCAACAGAAAGTCGAAGCGTCCTCGGGCGGTTCCTCACACAAAAAGCAAAGCAGAAATGCGTCAGAAAATAGTTATGTTAAATAGAGATAAAAAATGTGAAAATTGACCACTAAGTTGTGCTCCTCAGCAACGACGCCATTCTGTTGACACATCAGGAAACTTAGGTTAAGTAATATCAAGGGTCGTTGCGATTCGAATCGCTGAGCGTAACCAACAAGAAGAAATAACCACTCAAAACAGATCAAAAACAATCAATCATATGACAGCGGTTTTGCTAGTTATTTTACTTGATATAGCATCTGACGAGCTGCAAATTGATCCCTTTAACAGTGTAGAATTAACACTCAGATCGTCATTGCAGTCGGGCCAAATTCGGTCCGTCAAAAACCATCTAATTAATATATCAATAAAATTAAATGGTTGTATTTATATTTTGCTTGGGCAAGCCCAAGGTCGAACTCAGGGACACGAGCCTCTTTCGTGATATTTGGACTTAAATTCATTTAACTAAGTGTTGGATCAATAAATAGTAGGTCGATGAATGCATGAGGATAGGACAATATGCATAGTGTAATCATGAAACATGCATTTTTTATTTGATTTTTAATCATGCAAATAGATGCAATTAAATGCAATGCAAATATGCCCTAGATCAGATTAAAATGATGAGCAATTTAAAAGAATGAGTTAATTTTGGGTTTAATTCAAGTTATAAACTTGATGGATAAATTAAGCAAGGCATAAGCATAAGCGATAATTGACACTTGGCTATTACAATAATACATCAAAATCACAATGTCCAAAATAAGAAACGAATATGCCATTAAAAAGTTCATCAAGCAAGCTTTGAAATGAAACTGAAATCGACTGAAACAGAGATACGATCCTCAAGATATGCATAAAAGAAGACAAGGGCATAACTATAAGAAAACATGAAAGATAACTAGCAAACAGGTCCCTGGGAGCGACTAAAATGCAATTAAAAGAAAGTTTGGGACCTTTCCTGTAAATAACCCACACATGCGGGGATATTTTTGCAATTATTAAAACCCATGAGGGTATGAATGCAAAATACCACATACGCACGTGGTTAGCACGTGACCCCAAGACCTGGTTGCAATTTGAAGAAGGTGGCTGGGCCTCCCTGCAATTTACCCAGAGTACACGTGATTTGCACGTGCACTTTAGGCTCGGATCATCTTTGAGGCTCGGGGCTGCTTCGGCTGTTGCTTCGGGCTCGGACTAGGCTCGGTGATGGCTCGGGAGCTCCGAGCCTGAAGGGTCAGGGAGGAGACTCGTAGCTACTTTGGAGATGCCACGTGGATCGATGTGAACCATCCGATCATAAAGATCGGGTGGCTATTGTATGCTCCTAGGGAAGTGACGTGGCCGCTTCTGCGCCGTTAGATTAGCTCCGAGAGGTAGCATCCGACGGCACCTGCTACTCCTTCCTCCTCCGCTAGGTGGCGGCTTATTCTGACCTTCGGCGAAGGGCTCCGAGCTCTGCCACCTTCTAGCTTGCTTGGTAAAGACCTCCAACAACTCTAGAAGGTGAAGACGTCATCATGGAATCTATACGAAGCGGTTGGGCATCTTGGAAGAGGCAGTCGCAGCATGTATGTCGGAGGATGGACTTGCAAAGTTAGCTCTGATGGAGCTCCAACCATTGAGGAATGACGAACCCTACAACGTTAGTGACTGTAGCCGAAGCAACGTGGATGCGAGTGTGAGTAAGATGGAGGGGTTGCGTGCGAAGGGAGTGGAGCCCCTATAGTCTTCATCACCGGCGAGCGGTGGTGAAGGTGGAGGAGGTGTTCAGATGGTGGAGAGAGGGAAAAGGCAATCGAAGCGGAGCGCTTGGGTGGGGATGGTATGGTGAAGCTCATGAGGTGGTTAATGGAGGATGAAGAGGTTGATAGTGGCCTAATTAATTAAGAAGAAAATATAGAGGAAGAGTTGAGAGGCTTACCTGGTCGAAAAGTGGTCGTTGACGGCTTGGGCTGAGTGCCGATGGCACTCCGGTCATCGTTGAACTCCCCTAGCCATGGGGGAGCAGCTTGGCGGGGCTCAGCCACCGCAGTCCTGACCTACCATGGCTAGGGGTCAACACCGGAGGAGATCGCCGTTGTCGCGCTCCTTGTCGCCCCCTCACTGTCACCGCGGGGCGGAGGCTTGCTGGACGACTCCTCGCGTAAAGGTGGACGGCCAGGAATGAAGGTGGTGAGGGGCTATTTGAAGGGTGAAGATGGCAGTTCCGATAATGGTATGAGTTGGTGGCGTGGTGATTATGGAGCGATGGAGAGGACATCGTGGGGTAAAGGATGACCCGCGAGGATGTTGGGTCAAGGGGGTACGTCGTGGGGCAGTTAGTGAGAGAGAAGGTTAACGGAGATGGTGGAGAAAATGGGAAAGGCGAGGTGGTTGTGCGAGAGGGAAATCGTGGAAGAGAGGGCAGTGCGATGTAGACGATGAGGTCTCTGCCATTGGATCTCGCGATCCAACGGCTGAGAATTAGGCGCTAAGGGGCGGCTGGGATTAGATCTAGGGCTACGTGATCGAAGGGTGAGGGTATCGCAACGCGGCATGCTGAGGGCGAGGTGCTGGACAACGGTCTAGATGGTCTTTGAAGGTGATCGGGTGGTTGATAATGAGAGAGGAAAGAATGGTGGAGATGGAGAGATCTAGAGATAATCGTGCGGTGCGTGAGACACCGCATGGCACAATGGGAGAGCGATGCTGCTGAAGGGCTGTGATGGAGTTTGGGTCTTGATCGGACGGTGGGGGTCAAGGTGGGATTGGACGATGATGATCAGGAGGGAAGAAGAAGCATCGAACGACAAAGGGAAAGGGACGCACGGTGCACAATGGAGCGGGCCGCGTGGCGCAACCAGAAGGTGCCACGTGGCCCAATCAGGTTATTAGAAGATATAAAGTGAATTATGAGGGAGTAGATGGCCGAATTTGGAAAAACTCAAAACATGAATGTTGTAGATCTCGACGAGATCTACAAGTTTCATGTTGACAAAAACAAAGATGAGGTCATTTAAAGGTAGGAAATATTTTTGAGGGCTTTTTTAAGGCTAAAAACACCACGGATTTTAATTTTGCTATTTTTTTGTAATTTTAGTTTATTCAATGACTCTGATATTTACAGGGAATTGTCTAGTTTTTATTGACACCTCGTCTAAGATAGGAGGTTAATTTCAGTGAATTAGAGACATGAAACATGGTTTCACCAACCCCCTATTCTTAAACTATGCGCGTCCCCGAGCATCAAAGAAAATGAATGAATTGGATTAACCCCCTTATGCATGTGCATACAGGATCCGATCTGTTCAAGTCTTCTTAAATTTAGTGATCCAAAATCTTAGAGCTCAACCCAGTCTTAATCAAGAGGCACCCAATTCCTCTAGCTATCCAGACTCTCTCTGATGTACATATAGACTAAGGGTATGACATTTAGTGTTGACTGCGTTCACGAGAGTAGAGTCAAAACGTCACCCAAGGTCTTGGTCCAAGAAATTCTCTTAAGGACCCAATCCTCAGCACTAGGGAATAAATCAAATCTTGCATCCAGTCCACCGTCTCTTTAGTTGTCAGACTTAAAAGTATAGATGGAAGGCTAGTGATGGAGGGCATGGGATTGTTTCATTTCTTCTCTCCCTCTCATTGGAACAAGGATTCTCTCCAGTGCCTTATTACGCAACAGATATTTTTGGTGTTGATCAGTGCGTCCGTCAAGAGAAGTTGGAGCCGTCTGCACTTGTTTTCCCGGGAATACACTGGGGTGTGTCTTTTTTGAGTACCTATCGTACCTTCTACACCCAGACTTGTAGCATTTACGATGCAGAGCCTTTTTTTAGTGCAAGCCCGACTCTTGGTCCTAATAGCGGTGGTCCAAGTGGACACTTTGAAATGGCTTGGAGCGCTTGCCTTTGGTGGAAGCTCTTTGGTATTTGACTTTGTATGGAATGAGAGCTTTTCTTTGGCATTTCATTGCTTTGTAGTATTTTTGGCTAGCTCCACTGCTTTTACCAAGAGTTGGCGCACACTGATCATCATGTTTTTATTTATTTCACACCCTGGCACTTAGGTCAATGTCAAAAGATTAGTATAAGAACCAAGTTCACATACTGGCTAAAGTTGCCGACACTCAGGTTTCATGAAGCCTTTAAAGATTTTATCCCATCCTCGAGCATCATTAGATCAAGTGTGGACTCAAATCCCCCAGCCCAATCCCTCAAGTGAAGAGTCAACTCATCTCATCGAAACCGCATTCGTGTATGTGATGTGTTGATCATATTCTTAAGGTCGGAGACTAAGCATGCAATATAGCACACAAATCTAGAAACCTAGGGGAATGTGGATGATTAAGTCTAAGACCCTAATGGCTAAGGCTGGTTAACCTAAAATCTCAAGATCTCAAAAATCAAGCTTTCTTAAACATTCCAGATCTTGGGTGGACGTGTGACTTTAGAGGATTTAATCCAACTCCTTCTTTCAAAAACTTTTTTTTGAAGACTTTAAAATACAACATGACTGCCTAAACTCAAATGAGTAGATGCATCTGCGTTTAGCCAGTATAGGTGTAAGTACAGGCCAGAGCCCGTTGCTTGAGGACGGAGCCTTACGCGATGTCCTCTATACCACCTACTCTGCTAAGGGCGAACCCTCACTGAATGCGGCTACTTATTTGGGCTTAGTAGTCACTAATGACTCTTAAAGGATTTTGAATTTTTCTCATTTTTATGGAATTTTAATAGAGGTTAGAACACATGTTAAACTCAACTTCCCTTGAAATAAAAAAGAACTTTCAATACCAAGTCACACAAATAAAGATTTTCAAACCATTTTAAAAAGATTTTTCAAAACAAGAGAAACTCATTTTTCAAATCATTCAAAAATATTTCTATAAAAATAGTGTAACCTAATATAGAAAGCCTTGAAAATAATTTTGTCCACTTAGTTCAAAGGATTTTACTTTAGCCCAAAAAGTTTTAAATTTTTCAAAATTTTCAAATTTTAGCTAAAGTACACATACTGTATATACGGTATACCCCCTATACTTAAACTTTGCTATGTCCTCATAGCACTAGATGATACAAGTCCATAGGTCCATTTAAATATAGAAAAATATACGGGAACTGAGGAGGCCCCCCCCATACATAGGTTAGACATAACCTAAGTATTGAGGCAAGGAAGATGAGTAAAGAAAATCACGGGGACTTGGGTCCCCCCTATACTTAGGCTGAGAATTTAACCTAAGTATAAAGATTGAGATTTGATGCGGGGAGAGACCCGAGGTAGACGAAGAAGACAGATGGTTATACAAATGAGTGGATGAATCTTCGGAGATAAATGGAGTATCTAAGGCTTTGGGGAGGGTGTCAGAGCAAACAAGGCTCAAACAAGCATGCAAAAACCCTTTGATTCACCAACTCACACATGAAACCAACAGGTGTTGGTTTATTATCTTGTCCGTTTTATTGGTGATTAAAACATTCTATTTTATGTGAAAGAAAATGTCAAGTAGAACCAATCGTGTAAACAAGGGTGTTGCTCTCCCAAAACAAAATTTTACTCCGTTTTAAGTTGACTTGCAATTAACAGTCCCAATTAATTTGCTTAAGGTTATCACTGAATTAAGGCGAGCACATAAACCAAGCAATCATCATTTACTGCTTATTCCCATTTTCCATTAACCTAGGTGATCAAGCTAGGAGGGGAAATCGAGAAAAACCATGTAATCGATAAAAACCAGGATCTAGGTTAAGCGAGAAAACATGCAGTGCCTTGGTGAAAATACATGAAAACTTGGACTGTTTTGAAAACCAAAATGATATGTATGCAAGTAGATCGAAAACCGCACCTAACATGCTTCTATTAGCGAAAAATATCTTTTAATATGGCTAAGTGAAACGATATTTATGTACGTCTATATTAGAAGTGTGTCCTACCTACGAGCAAGCACGTAAAATAATAAGGTGAAAGAAGCTCGAAGATCCGCGTGCCTAAACCTAGGTCGACACTCAAGTGGGGACGATCCCCCACAACCACATATAATTCGTTCATTTACAAGCGCGAGTCTTCGATCGAAGACCGCTATAAAGACGATTATTACAAGAGATGAAATGATATGCAAAATAACATTTTTTTTTCTTTCTTTTCGACTTGCTCCAAAAATGCTTTTGCGTCTCCTCGCATCGGGGAAGCACCTGATCCTCGTCTCCTTGAACATCAAGGGCCCTGTCACAAAAGCAAAGGTTAGATATCAATCGAAAAGAAAAAAATTATAATGCAAGACAAGTGGACAACTTGACCTACGTAAAGAAACACTTAAATAAATACATAAAAATCCAAACAAGACAAAAGATGAGCCGTGTCCCCGACAACGACGCCATCTGACGAGCTGCAAATTGAGCCCTTTAATAGTGTAGAAATAACACTAAGATCGTCATTGCAGTCGGGCTAAATTCGGACAGTCAAAAACCATCTATTTAATATATCAATAAAATCAAATGGTTGTATTTATATTTTGCGTGGGCAAGCCCAAGGTCGAACTCAGGGACACGAGCCTCTCTCGTGATATTTGGACTTAAGTTCATTTAACTAAGTGTTGGATCAATAAATAGTAAGTCGATGAATGCATGAGGACATGACAATATGCATTGTGTAATCATGGAACATGCATTTTTCATTTGATTTTAATCATATAAATAGATGCAATTAATGCAATGCAAATATGCCCTAGATCAGATTAAAATGATGAGTAATTTAAAAGAATGAGTTAACTTTGGGTTTAATTCAAGTTACAAACTTGTTAGATAAATAAAGCAAGGCATAAGCATAAGCGATAATAGACACTTGGCTATTACAATAATACATCAAAACCACAGTGTCCAAAACAAGAAATGAATATGCCATTAAAAAGTTCATCAAGCAAGCTTTGAAATGAAATTAAAATCGACCGAAATAGAGATACGATGCTCAATATAAGCATAAAAGAAGACAAGGGCATAACTGTAAGAAAACATGAAAGATAACTAGCAAACAGGTCCCTAGGAGGGATTAAAATGCAATTAAAATAAAGTCCGGGACCTTCCCTGTAAATAACCCACATGCGCAGGGGTATTTTTGCAATTATTAAAACCCGCGAGGGTATGAATGCAAAATACCCTAGGTACACGTGGTTTGCACGTGACCCCATGACATGGTTACACTTTTAAGAAGGTGGCTGGGCCTCCCTGCAATTTACTTGGAGTACACGTGATTTGCATGTGCACTCTAGGCTCGGAGCAGCTTTGAGGCTCAGGGCTGCTTCGGTTGTTGCTTCGGGCTCGGACTAGGCTCGGTGATGGCTCGGGAGCTCCGAGCCTGAAGGGTCGGGGAGGAGGCTCGGAGCTGCTTTGGCGATGCCACATGGATCGATGTGAACCATCCGATCATAAAGATCAGGCGGCAGATGTACGCTCCTGGGGGTAGCATCTGACGGCACCTGCTACTCCTTCCTCCTCCGCTAGGTGGCGGCTTGTTCTGACCTCCAGCAAAGGGCTCCGAGCTCCGCCACCTTCTAGCTTGATCGGTAAAGATCTCCAGCAGCTCCAGAAGTTGAAGACGTCATCGTAGAATCTATACGAAGCTGCTGGGCATCTTGGAAGAGGCGGTCGCAGCATGTATGCCGGAGGCTGGACTTGCAAAGTGAGCTCCGATGGAGCTCCGACCATTGAGGAATGACAACCCATGCAACGTTAGTGACTGTAGCTAAAGCAACGTGGATGCGAGTGAGATGGAGGGACTGCGTGCGAAGGGAGTGGAGCCCCTACAGTCTTCATCGTCAGTGAGCGGTGGTGAAGGTGGAGGAGGTGTTCAGATGGTGGAGAGAGGGAAAAGGCAATCGAAGCGGAGCGCGTGGGTGGGGATGGTATGGTGAAGCTCATGAGGTGGTTAATGGAGGATGAAGAGGTTGATAGCGGCCTAATTAATTAAGAAGAAAATATAGAGGAAGAGTTGAGAGGCTTACCTGGTCGGAAGGTGGTCGTCGGCGGCTTGGGTTGAGTACCGATGGCACTCCGGTCATCGCTGAACTCCCTCAGCTATGGGGAGTAGCTTGGTGGGGCTCAACCACCGCAGTCCTGGCCTACCATGGCCAGGGGTCAACACCGGAGGAGATCGCCATCGTCACGCTCCTTGCCACCCCCTCGCTATCACCGTGGGGCGGAGGCTTGCTGGACGACTCCTCGCATAAAGGTGGACGGCCAGGAATGAAGGTGGTGAGGGGCTATTTGAAGGGCGAAGATGGCAGTTCTGGTGACAGTATGAGTCGGTGGTGTGGAGATTATGGAGCGATGGAGAGGACATCGTGGGGTAAAGGATGACCCGCGAGGATGTTGGGTGATAGGGGTACGTCGTGGGGCGATTAGTGAGAGAGAAGGTTGACAGAGATGGTGGAGAAAATGGGAAGGGAGAGGTGGTTGTGCAAGAGGGAAATCGTGGGAGAGAGGGCAGCGCGAGGTAGACGATGAGGTCTCTGCTGTTGGATCTCACGATCCAACGGCTGAGAATTAGGCGTTAAGGGGTGGCTGGGATTAGATCTAGGGCTACGTGTTCGAAGGGTGAGGGTATCACCACATGGCATGCTGAGGGCGAGGCGTTGTCCAACGGTCTAGATGGTATTTGAAGGTGATTGGGTGGTTGATAACGAGAGAGGAAAGAACGGTGGAGATGGAGAGATCTGGAGATAATCGTGCGGTGCGTGAGACACCACATGGCACAATGGGAGAGCGATGCTGCAGAAGGGCTGTGATGGAGTTTGGGTCTTGATCGGACGACGGGGGTCAAAGCGGGATTGGACGGTGATGATCAGGAGGGAAGAAGAAGCATCGAATGACAGAGGGAAAGGGATGCGTGGCGTGCAATGGAGCGGGCCGCGTGGCGCAACCAGAAAGCGCCACGTGGCCCAATCAGGTTATTTGAAGATAGAAAGTGAATTATGAGGGGGTAGATTGCCGAATTTGGAAAACCTCAAAACATGAAAGTTGTTGATCTCGATGAGATCTACAACTTTCATGTTAACTAAAAACAGATATGAGGTCATTTAAAGGTAGAAAATATTTTTGAGGGTATTTTTAAGGCTAAAAACACCACGGATTTTAATTTTGCTATTTTTTTTGTAATTTTAGTTTATTCAATGACTCTGATATTTACAAGGAATTGTCTGATTTTTATTGACACCTCGTCTAAGATATGGGGTTAATTTCAGTGAATTAGAGACATGAAACATGGTTTCATCAACAACCAGGATCGAACACATGGAGCACGAGAAAAATTACGAAGTAGTCAAATCTCAGAAATAAAATAACATATTTTTAGTGGTTTTAATTTTGCAAATTTTATTTATTTTTTTCAATGAGGAAACAAAATCAACAAATAAGAAAACAAGGCAACACCACATTTTTTGTATTTTTATTTAAGGCTAAAAATGCTCAGAAAATTATGATAAAAATATTTTTAGGTTTTTGAGGTTTTAAAGTGTTTTCGGTATTTTTTGGAGATTTTCTGATATTATTGTAATTTTATAAAAATCCAACAGTGATAAAAATGCAAACAGTGCACAACCAGGGCTAAATTGCAAGTTAAAATAACTTAAAATGCCTGAAGTCCTGGATAGCAATTTTATGATAAACTACAAACAAAAACCTACAAACATGAATTGAAATGAGAATGTTTGAATTTTCCTTAATTTTAAATGATTTTTATAAGTTTTTAGGTGTTTTACAATTTTTAGTTTTTTTATAGGGAATTTTCAAACAAAATTAATACTGTACCTAAAGCACACAGAAGATACTAACATGATTTTTTTTGGAATTTTTAAGATAATTTTTGAATATTTATGGATCCTCAAAATAGATAGGACACTTTTTGTAGGTTTTTGATTTTTGAAAAATAATAAATGCAAAAAATTAATCACAAAAATTACACTAAATACTACATGCCAATAGGAGTTGGTAGTAATTTTAAATGATTTTTAAGATTAATTTGCTAATTACAGAGTTAAATAAAAGACAAGCAGTTGCAGGGACGTGTATGTGAAGAAACTAGTTTGAGGGGCCAAACAATAACATCCAATAAAAATATGCAATTAGTGCACTCAAACACGCAGAACACGTTATCTAGACTCACAGGGGCATAAATGCAAATTCTACAAACCTATCATTCAATTCATAACAACATAGAAGTTCATACAAAATACTGCAACTAACCCAAATAGCTTGTGGAGATGCACGTGAATTCAAATAGATAGGACTAAAGTGCAAATATAAGAAACTATGAGGTCCATTATGCAAATTATCCAAGGTAAAATAAATCGTGATAAATATTTATAGGACAAGTAAGAAACACAAAACAAAAGAGGGACGTAAGTGAAATTTACCCCTTATTAATGCGCTATCCAACGGTCGAGGGGCTTCCACTTAAGATGGACGGTCAGGATCTATGAGTACCCCTTCGACGACGGACGGCTCTGGCTTGATCCTCATATGGATCCAACGATTCGGACGCCTCGATAGCGGACGATTAGATCTGGGAGACAACCAGATTGAACGGCGAGGATAGCCTCAGGATGAACTGACGAAGAACTCACCTTTGACGAGTTTCGATCGATGATTACGCACTGGTCCAGCATCCTAGAGAGCTGCTCAGATGGGGGAGATGTTTCCGATGGTGGTTTTTAGCGGTGGAGGTCCTCAGAAAGCTCCAAAACCGTGGAGAAGTACCTGGAGAAGCATGGGTTCCTGGAGAAGCATGGGTTCCTGGAGAAGCATGGGGAAGTTGTGCCTTAACGATTCAACCTCCAGATGAGGTCCTTTGGCGCTCTTCCCTGTATAGTTGAACAAGAGGGTCAAGGGCATAATGCATCGACCCATTAAACCACGAAATGGAGGACATATGAGTCATTGCGTGGATCTCCGATGAAGCGGTGGATGCTGAGAGTCGGGGGCTCATTCCGGGGGTGAAGCGAGGTGGATGGATGGGTGGAGAAGGTGAAGAGAAGTCTAGTGAAGGTGGGAGGATGCTTGGAGTAACAAGAAGGGGATCCGTCCAAGGTGACCGGAGCTGAAGGTGGAAGCTCTGCTACTGGTTAAAGAAGCGGTTGAAATGCAAAAACTCGATGAAATCAACTTACCTAATGGATGGAGTCGTCTAGGCTAGAGGTCGGAGACCTCCAGGGGTCATGGCCTCGATGGGTCGACAGGTCCAGAGGCTAAGCTCACCTCGCAACAGAGCACTGTGGAGATACCACCAGATCTAGGGCTATATGGCTCGATATCCTCTCTACACGAAGCCTTCACATGCTGTCAATCACGAAGGGTGCGACAGAGCTCATCAGAAGAGGAGCTATAGACAAAGATGCAGAAGATGGAGGATCTCCAAGAGATTTTATAGTCGGCAGGGTTCAAGAAGGATGGAGTGGAGGCATGCGAACCGAGAGGCAGATCCCTAATGTCAGCATCTGGCGTGGATCTGGGATCCACCTCTTCTAATCGGAGCTGCAGATGGAAGAACTCGATCGGATCGGGTTGGGAAAAATAAGCGGAAACAGAGCGAATCTGATCCGATGGAAAAAGGTGTCTGGGGGGCAGTTGACCTCGGTCAACGAAGATGAGTTGGACTAATAAAAAATGACATAGGAAACAAACAGAAGAGACTAGGAGACAAAATAAGGAAATAAATGAAGATAATTGAATTAAAAATAATAAATGAATTTAAATTAAAAGATGTATAAAAAATGTTATTATTTTTCAAAATATTTTTTTTGCGATTTTAATTATTTTAATATAAATAATAATGGATATACAATATATAGTATTATATACAGGTGTAATATACCTATGTATTATACACAAGTATTTTTATTTAATTATTTTTTACAAAAATACACTTATTTTGTATTTTATTTTAGAAGTATAAATTAATTTTTATTTTATTTTTACAAATTAATAAGGTTATATAATAAATAGTAAATGTGATATATACACGTATATTTATGGGTAAATGGGGTTGCCCCCATGGGGGAGCAAACTTGGCTCTCCCCACGCCATTTCGCCCCCTTTTTTATTTTTTTTCAAAATTTCTTCCGTGGATTTTCATCAATATATCCCTATATTATGTCATTCAAATTTCACGCGAAATAGAAACTCCTACGGCCTCCATCTGAAAGGGTCGTTTTTAGCAATTCTGTTACCGTTAAAAAATGACTGTCTGGATGGAGACCGTACGAGTCTCTGTTTCGCACGAAATTTTAATAGCATAATATAGGGATATAGTGATGAATATTCACGGAAGAAATTTTCAAAAAAAAAAATAAAAAATCCGGGCGAAATAGCGCGGGGAGAGCCAAGTTAGCTCCCCAAGGGGGCAACCCCATTTAACCCATATTTTATACATGGGATAGAGGCTTTTATTTTTATTTTTATTTTATTTTTCTAATTTTTACTGTTTTTATATTATTTCTAGAAATATATACAAGGCTGTAAAAATGATACTTTAATTTTATTTTATCAAAAATATATAAAATAGTATGTGCAACTATAGGTAAAGTATACAACAAATAGTGAACTCTATCTCCCTCTACTTAATTTATTCTGCGATCAGGTCAAGGCTTGACCTTCTCTTAGGATTTGGGTCACTCTATATTTATTCTGAAAACATCATTCTTTTTCTTTTCCTTTATTCTTTATTTTTGCCAAAAATGCATGCAAAATATGCACTATTAACACGAACACACAATTTGTTAAGTTATTGTATTTACAAGTAATCACATGATGTTTTGCCAAGAAAAAGAGCTAAAATAAAAGAATAAAGAGTGAGAATCATGGATTCATCTCCACAATCATCAACAATGAGATCATTTTCCTTACCTAGCAGCTCTATCAATGGTCGGGCCAATCGTTGATAAACCGTCGGTAGAAACCTACATGGCCCAAGAATGATCATACTTATTTGAGAGTTGTTGGTGGCTTTAGCTTAGAAATCACCTTCACCTGAATTGGGTCAACTTCCATGCCACGTTTAGATACAACATGATCCATCACAATTCCTTCAGTTACCATGAAGTTGCTCTTTTCCCACGAGAGCACTAGATTTACTTCGCATCACCTCCGAAGAACTCGGTCTTGGTAATCAAGACACTGATCAAAGGAGTCTCTATAGACCGAAAAATTATCCATGAAAACTTCTAGAAAGTTGCCTGCCATGTTAGCGAAAACTGCAAGCATACACATCTGAAATGTGGCTTGGGCATTGCATAGCCCAAACGGCACCCGTCTGAAGGCATATGTACCAAATGGACAGGTGTACGTGGTCTTCTCTTGATCTTCAGGAGCTATAGCAACTTGATTGTATCCGTAATACCCGTCCAAGAAGCAAAAATATTCTTTTTATTGTCAGTCTCTCGAGAATATGATCAATGAAGACAATAGGAAGTGATCTTTCTTATTGGTGAGATTGAGTCTTCTGTAATATACACATACTTGCCAAGAAGTGGATACTCTGGTCGTGATCTCCTCTCCTTTGTCATTCTTCAAGATGGCAATCCCTGATTTTTCTGGCACTACATGCAGGGGGCCCACCCTTTTGCTGTCAGAAATGGGATATATGAATCCCACATCACACCACTTCTTAATCTCTTTCATGACAACCTCCTGAAAGTTCGGATTCAACCTTCTCTGAAGATCACAAGAGGGTTTGTTGTCTTTCTCAAGGAAAATGCAATGCGAGCAAAGGGAAGGATTGATCCCATGGAGATCCAAAGTTTCCAACCAATAGCCTTGCGGTTTCTTTAAAGAACATCCATCAGTCGGGATTCTTGGTTTTCGCTCAGATGGGCATTGATGATGATCGGGTACATGTTAGGTTCACCTGCAAGGAAGGCGTACTTCATATTGGAGGGCAATGGTTTCAGCTCAGGCAGAGTGGGAGCTGCTTCGATGGTGACTTCTACGATTACTACAGGTGGTGATTCTTTTGTCTATTCGGTGTCCACCATAATTTGTTTAGCTTCTACATCCAAAAATTCACAAAAATTGTCAATGATATCCTCTTCCCTGCAAAAATCTTCAATGATCTGCTCTTGGTCTTGAAGGCTAATTATCTCCACAGAAACCTCATCATGTATTTTAGCAAGAATCTCATTGTCATTGATAAGGGGGAATTCGACTGCACTCTCCATTCCTTCCTTGGTACAGAGGAATTCGTGGATCTCATTGTCATCTATAAAGAGGTTGGTATCTTGAATTTCAGCTAAAAAGTCACAGTCTTTATAATGGTTGATCACTCGCACACCCACTGCAGATGTTCTCTCTGTTGGCTGAGTATCCGACACGGTCTCTATCTTGACTTTGCTTTTGTTGGAGCTGAATGTTATCTCTCCAGTCCCGTAGTTCACCACCGCATTGGTTGTTCGCAAGAACGACCGACTAGGATGATAGGGGTAAGGAGCATAGGCGTGGAGACGTCCATGTCTAGGACAACAAAATCGACAAGGAAATGCATCCCTTGCACAGTGACGATTATGTCCTCCAACATGCCCCTAGGCCGCTTGGCAGATTTGTCTACGAATTATAGAATTATCTTTATAGGCTTGAGAGGTCCTAACCCGAATTTAGTGAGCAGTGAAGCATGCATTAAGTTGACAGAAGACCTGCTGTCGAGCAACGTTCGTTTAAGCTCTTTGTTAAACATCTGACAGCGAATGAGTGGTGCTCCCTTATCTTTCTTCATGTTTGAGAGATTGCTGATAGCATTTACGGTGGCCATGGTGAGGATGTGCTTTTCATGCTTGCCACCTTGACTTCTAGGATTGTCAGGATGAGGCATGCGCCTTGTTGTACATGCATCTTTGAGTCCTTTCTTCACAACATGCATGTACTCAAGAGCTTTCATCAAAAGCATGTTCAAGACCAAATTTTGAATAATTTCTATAATGGCAGGATCAGACAAAGCATTTTTCAAAATTTTCATTTTTTTTATGTTTTTCCATTACTTCTGGGAAAGGAATATTTACAAAATATGAGACTGTATCATTCAAAATTTTGTCCATGTCATGGTTTACGGGTAGATGGAAAAAATGTGTAAAATCATCTACATACTGTGGACCAAAAGGTACAGGCTCGGCTTCATGGGCTGGCTCTGGATCAGCTGCATGTGTAATATTCTTCAAGACTGGTGCTAGTTCTGCGGCACGTGCATGCATCTCTAATGTCGGTTGGTCTCAACCATGTCTGTTGTTGTCTTTTTTTATTTTTTTATTTTTTTTCATTTTTTTATGATTTTTCTGCAGATGGTGCTCCTCCAAAAATGTTGCTCAGCCCTTGTGTTGGTTGGACTGATGACTCCCCATCAGATGCAAGATGCTTTCCCTTCTCAGTTGTTGATGTCTGCAGTGCTCTACTACTCCTGAGAATAACAACGTTAGATATAAACAAATCATTTCTACATGAATCGGGCATATCACTACATACTACCTGCTCCTTGCATCGGAAGTTATTCGGATTCGCTTAGACATGGGCTGGTATGACTGTCTTCGCAGCCGTCAGGTCATCAATATTCTAGGTCATCTCAGCCATGTTCTTCACTAATTTCTCCAAACAAGCAAGGGTTGGGTTCACCGGTGTGGCCTCAGTAGAGTCGCCCTACTGGGGGCCTCTGACTCTGATAGTGCGAGGGAGGCTGTTGCTAGTAATCCTGAGAGAAATGATGAGGGAGAGGTCGAAAAGAGTACTGTGAGTACTATTGAGAGGGATAAAAATTCTGATATTGTGCAATCGGTTGCTGCTGAGGGAAGCCCTGATGACGTTAACCAGACTATTGATGTTGATATTCTTGCCTCCAGGTGTTCCTATATAGTGGAGGTTGCTGGTTCTGGGGTTGATAGGGTTGGAAGTTCCTCCCTCCCTACTGTTGCTGGTTGTGTGGTCGGTTGGCCAAGTTCTGACCCTGAGATTATCCCTGAGGATGGGTCAGCTGTTGTTCATGCTCCTACACATCATTGATATTTTGAATCTATGACGGATGTGGAGAGAACTGCTCGGAGTAAGCTGGCTAAGACTCTGGTTGATACACAATCATCTGTGTCTGTGACTGTGGGGACTGCTCCAGGATCTGCAGGTAGTAGACTTGCTGGATGATAACCGCTCCCACACCCTATCTTAATTCGGTCAGATTAATGTCCAAATTAAGTGTTCGTGCAGTCGGATACGAGAGGGAATATCAAAAACCACTTAAAATTAGATTTGAGTTAATTTCAAGCGTCAGATTTTTTTTACTTGGTGAAGTCCAAGGTCGAACTCAGAGAGGCATCTGTCTCCTTAGGTAGATTTTTAGCAAAGTCCAAGTATTCGATTTTCAGGGAATTATTTTTTTGGTCTTTTTGTATTTCTATGCAGACACATGCAAAAATTAAGCCAATTTACAGTTAAATCAGTTTAAGATATCAAATTAAGTCCAAAAATTATAAAAATTGGCCAGATGATGAAGTATGATGAAATTAAGCTACCCTAATTTTTTTGGAATTTTTCGACACTAAATGAATTTATTGTGAATTTAAAATGCAGGCAGGGTGATTTTCACTAATTTAATTTTAATAAATAACAATTCACATTTTTTTCAGGAACAAAAATTATCCTAGATAGATCTAATGATAAGGAATCTAGGAAAATTGACAAACCTTAATTTTAATGTGAAATGAACCTATTAAAATTAAACTAAGGAAATGACTAAAGAATTTATTTAGGCCTCGATATGCGTGCAAATACATGAAATTTTTATGCAAGGTTGAGTTAACTATCCAAGAGCTACTATGATGTTTCTAGAATTTTTGGAGCTACAGAGAATTAATTATCAATTAAAAGGTCCAACTGGGCAAAATAACACATAAATCAACCAATTAATTCATTAAAAATTCCACTGATTCCACAAAAATAAGACACGTCACAACAGATAGAGGACAAGTTACTCAACAACATGCAATTTTTAGAATTTCAAAATGATGCAAAATGACACCTAGGGATGCGTGCAAAGACAGGGGTGTATTTGCAATACAGAAAATAAAATTACATAAAAAGAAACATGCTAACAGGGACTTAAATGCAATTACCTATAACGCTGGGGGGTGGAATGCAATTTCTCCACTAGGCACGTGCTTCTCACGTGGGGGCGCTTCACAGGGACCTTTCTGCAATTTTGAAAAGCTCCCAAGGCCTCTGTGCAAATTACCCAGGCCGCACATGCTCCTCACGTGGGGCCTAGGCTCGGGCGGTGTCGGAGGCTCGGGGCTTGGCTCGGGTGCTCTTGGAGGTATGGAGGGAGGCTCGGCTAGCCTCGGATGGTCCGAGCCTAGGGTCGGAGAAGAGGCTCGGACTAGGGATACATGGCGTGCTGAAGACCGTTGGATCAAGAGTGATCCAAAGGCTGTCGGGGCTGACGCGTGGCGCGATCAGAGGCCGTTAGATCTGGATAGATCCAACGGCTCCTGAGAACCGAGGAAGGAGGCTACGTGGCTGAATGCTGTCCGTGGATCTAAATGGATCCAACGGTGATGGGCGGCTCCAGTGAATGGACACGTGGCTCGCTGAGGTCCGTAGGATCACAACTGATCCAAAGGCTGTCTGTAGCTCCGGGCGGATGGCGACGTGGATGGCTAGGGACCGTTCGATCAGATGATCGAATGGTGGCTGGAGCGTCGTCTTCAACGGTCCTCCGCCACCTGCGGAGGAGATGGCGGGACTCCGGCAATGGTGCGTCTGCTCCGCCTGGTCCTCCTTGCATTGGTGAGGCTCTCCGGAGGGTCGGAGATATCCCAAAAGACGCGCGGCGGTCCGGCGAAGGTCCAGGTGGCTTTAGGAGCTGGAGAGGGGCGTCTGAGCTACGTGGCGGCGAAGCTCAAAAAGGGCTCCGATGAGCTTCCGGTCAATGAACGAGAAGGTACCTGCAAGTGTTAGTGGTATAGCCGAAGCAAGTGGTGCACTCGTGGAGATGTGGGGATGTGAGTGGAGAGGCCTAGTCGGAGGGAAGAGGGTCCGGCGATGGTGCTCCGCCCAGGTGGCGGAGCTGGAGCTGATGAAAGATGGGTTGAGTCGTCGGAGGCTGTGAAGTACAACGCGAGGATGAGAGCTCCGTCGCAGAGCTCAGCGAAGTGGAAGCGGAGCGTGAAGATGAAGGTGGACAGCGAATAAATTCGGAGAAAATCAAAAGAAAAATCAAACGAAGATCGGAGAAAGATAGAGGGGATTACCTGGGGTTTGGAGCTCGAAGTTGAGGTCCAGATCGTCACTCGAAGGGGCGGTAAGACCCTGAGCTCAAGCAGCTACGCGGAGGGTGGCTGCGACACGACGGTGGCGCCGAGGATCTCGCCGGAGAAGATACCGGTCTTCGCTCAAGGATTCGCTCGATTGATGTCACCAAAAGATCGCTCAGAGCTCGAGGTACTTCCTTGGGGTGGCGGATGGGTGTGAAATTGGCCGGTGATCGAGTATTTATGGGTTGAAGTAGACGGCCGGGCTGGTGATGAAGTGAGGTTAGTGGGGTTCGTGGAGCGTCTCCGGTGGTCGACGTGGGTAGTGAGGTGGCTGGCGAAGATGAGGGAAGAGTGGGGGTGAACGTGGCAGCGTTGGTGGTCGGCGAGAGTGGCTGAGGTGCGGCTGAGAATAGGAAGGGGCAACCCCTCCCGCAAGCTCGAGAACGTGGGAGAGAGGGTTGCTGGAGGTGGAAGACAAAGTCTCCATCGTTGGATCTTGTGATCCAACGGCGGAGAAGAAGGCGTGATGGAGTGGTAGGATTAGATCAAGGCGAGGTGATTTGAGCGTCAAGAGCCCACCACGTGGCGTGATGGGGGCGAAGCGCGAGCGAACGGTGGAGATGAGATGAAGGGATTCGATCGGGTGGTTCAAATTAGAGCGTCAGTGGACGGTGCAAATCGAAGGGCTGAGGCGTGATCTGATGGCGCATAATGCGCCACGTGGTGCGATGTGGAAGAGGCGCGAACGGGCGGATCAGATGAGGCCTTGGAGATGATCAGACGGTGGACATTTAAGGCGTACATGGAGGCAGCTCCACCGTTGGATCTAGATGAAGATCCAACGGCTGAGAGCGCACGCGGATGAGTCAAGGGGGGCGGGCCGCGTGGCGCAACCAGAGGGCGCCACGTGGCCAGCTGTGATTGGCTGAAAATAAAAAATGAATTTAGGGAGAGGAGGAGGCCGAATTTGGAAAAACTCAAAACATGAAAGTTGTAGATGTTGATGAGATCTACAAGTTTCATGTTGACCAAAGACGGAGATGAGGTCAAATATGATATAAAAAATACAAGAGTACAAATATACACATATATAGTATACACAGAGGCCCAAAAACCCAACTTTTTCATACGAGCTCCAAATTGGATGAAATTAGTCTCATTTTAAAGGTCTTTTAATGTGTATTATTCTAAAGGTGAGTAGACCTATTTTGGAGTTTGTATGAGGGAGTTATGGGCAATTTGAGTTCCAAGGGCTTTAGGGCTTTATTGGTGCTTTTACAAAGGGGATTCCTGGCTTTCTTCCTTATATTATTAACTAAGGTGTTCATAGTATAAGGGAGAGCTTATTTTTATGAGTGGACATTTTACAAATGATGTTGGCTTCTTATTTAATGCAAATGGAGTGCTAAAATGCATGTTTTATGTATGCATGTATGAATGCTATTTATGCATTATAAAGGGAAATATGCCTCTATTTACTCGGGAACAAGGCTCTATTTTTAACTTTGGAGTGATGAATCACAGATTCATCAACCCCCTATACTTAAACCTTGCTCGTCCCCGAGCAACTAAATGAATTGCAAGAGTGAAATCATTTTGGGTTCCATACCAAGGTCATGAACAAAAGTTGAAAATGGAGCTTGACTCGACCTTTGGATTAATTGTGTGGCGGAACCTTATTGGGACCTGAACTTAAGACCTAACAGACTTCAAGTTCCACAAGTCTTCTATTCACGACTCCTCAATAGTCAGGTCAGAACAAATCCTCAAACGCAAATTTCTGATGACTATGATTCTTACTTGTACTGTGCAAGTGAGATATAGCTCTCCACATCAGAAATGACTCGGAACCAGCCTCCTCTAACAAGGTAACTCAATAACCCGGTCCAGTAACTCTTTCCTTGAGGAGCTGGGTATTCCCTTCTAAGTTCAAGTGCGACCAACTCAAGAGGAGGGGATAGAGAAAAGAATGGACGGTAGCCAGTGTAGCTACATATCCCGGGATGCATGACCAGTGTAGCCAAGTCATCCAGCTGCATTTCTTTGCTAATATACAGACTCCGATAGGTATTTTATTTTCTCTTGGACCTGTCTGATTTTTTTGGAGTTTTTGCAAAAAAAGTTTTTGAACTCATAAAAGGTGCAGCATGTACATCAGGAGTTTTTCCTCTTGAGCCAGTAGACTATCCCTCTTTTGAAGCATTATTGCAACCCACAGCATCCCATCCTTAGATGTCAACACCACCATACTAGGTTGAGATGCACTACCCTCCCTAGAGGAGGACGGATGTTTCCACCTGTGTGCTACTCCAAGCTAAAGGATTCTACCTCCTCACCACCTCATCAATGAAGAGCTACGTGCATAGTGCTTGTCCAAGTTAGGTCATTATCTAAAAGAATCCTGCGTATGCACGAGATATTCTACTTAGACTAATCAAGATGACATGTGAACATAGACTTGCGGACTCAAAGAATTAAGTCACTTGACCTGAGAAATCTTAACTCCAGTTCCTATAAGGTTCCTCTGAGATTAGGTGGATTAAGGTCAAATCAAGTCCATCCTCAATATCTACTCATAACTTGGTTCAGAACCCACTAGCTTTCCACCTTGGATATGCAAGATATGCAGATGAGATGCATATGTCATGCTATGAAGATGAATGAAATTGCAAGACTCTTTTCCTTTTCTTTTCAGATGTAGAGATGATATGCAAGAGTAAATAAGAAGCCTGTTTTTATTTTCATTTTTTTGGTATACCTCCTATTTTACAACAATTTACAAGAGGTTTGTAAGTATTATACAAGTATATACAAATATTTTTTTTCATTTTTTTTCAATTTTTACCCACCCGTAATTATTGTAAAATATATATACAAAAATACGCGAAAGTACGAGCTATGGGTAAAGTATATATGTAATATATACACGCCCCCTATACTTAGCGTGTGCTATGTCCTCAGAGCACGAAGAGCGAGGAAAAAGACATAGCTCGTGCTAAGCGTAGGAGAGCTAAAAAGAAAGAAAAATGTATAGAAATCGACCAGCCCCCCTATACTTAGGCTCTGGTAGCCTAAGTGTAGAAGAAAGTCAAAAAGTAGGGCGGACGAGGTCAAGAAGAGAAGTGGATGAATATACAATGCGGGCATCGATCCCCCGTATACTTAGGCTCAGGTCATCCTAATTATAGGACAGAAGTGAATATGAGGACCAATGTGATCTGGAGAATGTACAAAGAACCGACTCAAGTGACTCCTCCCCCTATACTTAGGATCTGGTCATCCTAAGTATAGTCCAAGATAGTGATCTAATGAGGCGGGGATGGGTTACTAGAGTCGCAGGGAAGAAAAGATAGGATGTACAAGAACGATGATATATACAAATGAGTCGGTCTGAATCTTTCAAGATGTTGCCGATGGCTGGAGCTCACTGCTGCAAGGTCTCATATGCGGCTCGAGGTGTATCTGCTGGATCAGTATCGCGCATGAATACAATCTCCTCTACATGGACTAACTGCTCATTGGATTCAACGAAGTGCTTCAACAGTTGTCCATTCACTAGGAATGTCGGTGCGTCATCTGCAAGATCTGAGATCTCGACACATCCACTATCATGCACCGTACGGACGACAAAGGGGCCTGTCCACTTGGATTTCAACTTGCCTTGGAAGATCTTCAGCCTAGCATTAAACAACCATACCTTCTGTCCAGGAACAAAGGTCTTTCGTCTGATATACCTATCATACCAACGCTTCACCTTGTCGTTGTACACCAAACTGTTGTCATATGCGTGGTTTCTGACTTCCACAAGCTCATTCAGATCCATGTCTCTCTGCTTCTGCCCAAGGTGCATGTTCCAGTTGACCTTCTTGATTGCCCATTCTGATTTGTGCACTAACTCTGCGGGCAAATGGTACGGCTTTCCGAATACCATTCGGAATGGGGAGGTTCCTAACGGTGTCTTGTAAGCTGTCCGATACGCCCAGAGGACTTGATCCAGGATCTGAGACCAGTCCTTCCTGTCCGGGCGGACAAGCTTTTGCAATATGGTTTTCACCTCCCTATTCGACACCTCAGCCATACCATTGGTCTGTGGGTAGTAAGGGCTAGCGACACAGTGTTCGATGTCGTAGTCCTTCAGGTGTTTCTTCACCTCCCAGTTCACAAAGTGGCTACCCCCGTTTGATATCATTATTTTGGGGATCCCGAACCTAGAGATTATGTGTTCTTTGATGAATTTACAAACAGTCTTGCTGTCTGCAGCTCAGGTCGGGATAGCCTCCACCCATCTGGATAGATAGTCTACCGCAAGAAGGATATATTCGAACCCGTGGCTAACAGGGAATGGGCCCATGAAATCGATGCCCCATGCGTCAAAGACATCACAAATGATGACAGGCTGCATCGGCATCTCATCCTTGGAACCGACGGTTCCCCCCATTCTCTGACATACCAGACACGACTTTGCGAAGGCGATGGCATCGCGAAACAGAGTCAGCCAGTAATAGCCACACTGAAGTACCTTCCATGCAGTCCTCTTCCCGGAGTGGTGTCCTCCTGCCTCCAAGCTGTGAAATAAAGAAAGAATACTATGGTATTCCTCCTGAGGAATACACCGTCTCCAGACGCAATCAGGTCCTTCGAAGAAAAGGATCGGATCCTCCCAATGGTAGTGTCTAGCGTCCGACTTCAGTCGTTCGATGTGGCTCTTGGGCCAATCTTCGGGAACCTTCTTGGAGACAAGATAGTTCACGATATTGGCATATACCATGGGAGTGAGTTGACAACAAAAATCGACTCGTCAGGGAAGGAGTCTCGAATTGGTGAATCCTCGAAAGTATTAAGATCTTCGAGACGAGAAATATGATCGGCTACTACGTTCTTCTTTCCATGTTTATCACGGATGTCCAAGTCAAACTCCTGGATAAGCAAAATCCACCAAAGAAGACGTGCCTTTGCATCCTTCTTCTCCATCAAATATCGTAGAGTCGTGTGGTCAGTGAACACGATTACCTTGGATCCAATTAAATGAGATCTGAACTTGTCCAAGGCAAACACTACCGCAAGCATTTTCTTTTCCGTAACTGTATAGTTACGCTGAGCGGTGTCAAGCACTTTGCTTGCGTAGTGAATTGCGAACGGGACGCCATCCCTTCTCTATCCCAACACAACCCCCACAGCAAAGTCTGAGGCGTCCGTCATGATCTCAAAAGGTAGAGACCAATCTTGGGCTTGTAGGATAGGTGCATCCATTATCATTCCTTGCAATAGCTTAAACGCCTCAAGACATTTGTGATCAACAATAAACTCCATGTCATTGCCTAAAAGCTCAGTTAGCGGTCGGGCAATCTTAGAAAAATCTTTAATGAATCTCCGATAAAATCCGACATGTCCGAGGAACGATCGCAACTGTTTGACATTGGTTGGTGGCTGGAGTCGTCTGATCACATCCACCTTGGCAGGGTCAACCTCCATTCCTCTCTTAGAGATGACATGCCCCAACACAATGCCCTCCGTCACCATGAAGTGACTTTTCTCCCAGGAGAGCACCAGATTAACCTCACAACATCTTTTGAGGACTCGGTCCAGATTCCTAAGACAGGAATCGAAGGAATCGCCGTGGACCGAGAAGTCGTCCATGAAGACTTCCAGGAATTAGCCGACCATTTCGGTGAATACAACAATCATGCACCTTTGGAAAGTACCTGGAGCATTGCATAACCCAAAAGGCATGCGCCTGAAAGCATAGGTACCAAAGGGGAATGTGAATGTGGTCTTTTCCTGGTCCTCAAGAGCTATGTCTACTTGATTGTAGCCCGAGAACCCGTCTAAGAAGCAGAAGAATTCTTTCCCCGCTAGTCTCTCCAAGATCTGATCAATGAACGACAGGGGGAAATGATCCTTCTTCGTCGCGGCATTCAGGCGTCTGTAATCCACACAGACGCACCACGACGTGGGTACTCGCATCACGATCTCCTCTCCGTCCTCGTTGGTGGTCATCTGAATTCCCGACTTTTTCGGGACAACATGGATTGGGGTCACCCACTTACAGTCGGAGATTGGGTAAATGAAACCCACGTTGCATAATTTTTCTATCTCCTTCTTCACAAACTCTCATAAATTTGGATTCAAACGACGTTGGAATTCACGAGAGGGTTTGGATTCATTCTCCAAGTAGATATGGTGCGAACACAGAGCGGGATTTATCCCGTGGAGATCGGAAATGCTCCAGCCTATCGCCTTGCCGTTTTCTCCAGGATCTCTAGCAAGCGAGATTCCTGCTCCTCGGTCAATCGCGAACTGATGATGATCGGAAATTTCTTGTCCTGACCCGCAAGGAAGGGTATTTTAAAGTTGTGGGTAAATGTTTGAGCTCAGGAATAGTGTGATCGTCTAAGAAGTCTGGCTCAATCTGATCTGGTTCGGTGTTAGAAGTGGCTGGATCTTTTTCTGTGATGGCTGCCACCAAGTTATTTGGCTCAGGAGTCGGATCGTCAAAAGTCTCCATGTAATTGGCAAAAGCCTCATCCGACTCGTCATCCTCATCTTCCGATTGTCCTAAAGAGGTAAGGACTGACATGCCCAACTGGGCCTCTAAGTCATTGAAGATGTAGGGCGATGCGGGTTCTGAGCTGTAATTGTTCCTGAAGACCTCGCAAACTGACTCATGCACTGGATCATCTCCGGAGGGGATGGACTCATCGCTGCTGGCTGGGTTCTGTCTCCATGGCCCAACTGTGTCTACATGCTCGCAGTCTGCTTCGGTTGAAGAGTACTCGGTGCTGGATTCGGAATCCGGTCTCTGCCATCTTGTCTTCTCCATCTCAAGTTCCTCATCTCCGCCTAGAGTTTGGAACTGGATCTTCCCGATCTTATAATCGAACAAGACCCCCGCTGTTCTGAGGAAGGGCCTGCCTAAGATGATCTGGGAATCTCTCCAATTACGGGGGGTTTCCATATCTAGGACAGTGAAGTCCACCATGTATTCCTGCCCCTCGACTTTGATCACAATGTTCCTCAATTCTCCTTGGGACCTCTTGGTTGATTTATCAGCAAATTGCAAGAGGGCACTAGATTTCCTAAGAGGTCCGAGATTAAGCCGCTCATAGAGGGATGTAGGCATTAAGTTGATTGAGGAACCATTATCCAGGAGAGTGCGTGCAAACACGATGTCATCAACATGACTCACTACATAGTGTGCACCCATGTCTCTTCGTTTCCTTAGAAACAAGTTCTTTATTGCACAAGTCGTGGCTACTGATAAAATGTGTTTCTCAACACGGTTTTTGGTCTTCATGCTAACCTAGTAGGTGTGCATCTCACCTTAAGGTATTTTTGAAATGCAGGGGTCATCTCCACGTACTTGTCAAAGGGGATTGTGACCTTGATGTGTTTGTTGCAGAACTCTGCCATCTCAGGGTCATCTTTTTGGATTTTTTGGTTTTCTTCTTTCCACCCTTGAGAGCTTGGGGGAAAGGGATTATTGACTCCAACTCACGTTCGGAAACTGAAAGATTCTCATTAAGATCAGGAACTGAGTTCTTTACATGACTCGGACTCTTTGACAGACTCTGACTCTGACTCTGACTGAAAAGAAAATGCTGAGGCGAAACCGGTGATGCTTCTTCCGCGACTTCTGGACAATCCTCCTCAGATGGAGGTGCAGGCTCTTCATCGGTTTCATCGGACTCCATGCTGATGCGAGACTGCTGTTTCGAGGACTCAAACGTCCTCTTCTTCTGCTGCTGGTGGTGGTGATGCTCCTCCTCTTCCTCCAAGTTGTCCTCAGGTAGAGACTCGGAGGCTCCTTCCTTCTGTGCCCGTGCCCGATCAGGTATGGTCACGGTCCTTCCGCTCCTGAGGGACATATGATTTACATTATCGTATGAAAGGATCTCATGTTCAGATAAATAATTATCTGAATAATATATCTGATCATGAGGTCGGTTCTGGACATGGAGTATGTTGTTCGGGTTGGCCTGAACCTGTGTGGGAATTGGGGTCTTTGGCACCATCTGTTGGTCTTGGTTACGAGAGACACGATTGATATCGGTTCTCAAATCCAGATAATCGTTCTTCATCTGTTGGACCCTATCAGACAGGGTCCGGATCGCCAAGGTGAGGGACTCCAATTCAGTGGGCTGGGCTGGCTGATGTGCGGACGAGGTTCTGTATTGGCCCTGCTGGCCATGCCGATATTGCTGCTACTGGTGGGACGGTGCTGGGCCCTGCTGATATGTGCGTTGCTGCTGCTGGTGCTGCTGAGGCTGGTACACTTTTTCTGGCCTGGACTGAAAGCGCGTTGCGGGGACGAAGTTGGTTCCTTGGTAAGCTAGGGAAGTTCGGTGAGGCTGACCGTTCCCCATCCCCGACTATCTACTAACGGGGTCATGGTTGTACCACAACCCGTTGATCTCGAACACCTGCGGAGGCTCCTCGTATCCAGTCTCCACTTGTGGGGGTGCATGCTGGTCCTGCTGGGTGTAAGTCTGGTTCTCCACCCAGTCACTCTGGGGCCCCGGTGCCTGTTCCTGTATAAGATGGACTCGATGTACAGGTGCAGGTGATGCAGAAGGGGCAGGTAGCTTCATCTTAGCTACCTTCTCGGTGAGTTCCTCCACTTGCTTCGGTAGACATGAGAGAGACTCAAGGTCAGTGACCCTCTTGTGGATCTGCTCGACCATGGTTAACTTGTCAGCAATCATCCCCATGCTGGGGATGAGGTCCTCGGTCAGATCTGCTACAGTCCTTCGGGTTGTCTCGTTGGATAGGATTGAGGGAGACAACGTATAGGTCCTGGTGGCCTGCGACCTGCCGGTTTCCGCCATCTGCTCCAAGATCTTCCATACGGCGTGCTCATTTTTGTTCAGATAGCTTCCTCCACAGGCGGCACTAACTAACCCCTGCATCTCCGGGGTAGACCACAGAACAAGGTTTGGACTAAGATCGCCTTAGAAATGCCATGGCAGGGGCATTTCTGCACTAAGTCATTGAACCTATCTCAAGCATCATGGAAAGGTTCACTGGATCCCTATGAGAAGCTGGCGATCTTTGTTCTCATCTAGTTAGTCATACTGAGAAGTTAGAACTTTTTCAGGAATAGGTCTTTGAACTGCATCCAGATAGTACATATCACCCCTAGGTTTTTCAGCCAATGAGCTGCCTTATCTCCTAAGGCAAATGGAGTGGCCTTCAGTCTAATGTAATCTTGGCCAACATTGGGATGGCTAAGATTGTTGCAAACCAGCTCGAAGTCACGGAGGAAAGTATACGGTTCTTCATTGGTATTTCCGTTGAACTTCGGAAGCAGACTAAGGAAGTGGGGCTTCAGCTCAAATGCTTCGGCAGGAACCACTGGTGCCAACCAATTCTGTATCTTGTTCTCTGCCAGGTTGTATGCATCGACCATTGGTCGGTCGATTCCTCCTGTACTATGATATGTCCCATCCGAGCCGTGAGATCTGCATTCTTCTGTTCGGCTTCGGCGAGGCGAGAAAGAATCTGTCATAATTGCTCCTCATCCGGTGGCATCTTAGGCGGCATCTTGTCCTCTATTCCTGGGTGGGAAATAAGACCGGTGTCAGAGGATAAATCAAGGAAGGGATTACCGAGGCGATGGTCTTCCTCGGTAAGCTCAGAGGAGAGGAAAGGGTTGGTTTGAGAGTAACCACCCTGAGTGTGAGGGAACCAGGACTCAAGAGGGTCATGAGTCCTGGGTGGTCCAAGGTGCGCTTGGGCCGATGAAGAGGAGTTTCGTGGGGGATCCATAGAGAGATCGGTGTATAAAGAGTCAAGATTCCCCCAGTCACTCATCTTGATTTGGGCGAGAAGAAGATAGGATTTTACTCCTACCTGAAGCAAGCAAATCACTCCAAAACCCTGCTTTCACACTCAACATAGTAAAGGACTCGAAATCGAGTCCAATTAATCTTGTAGATTTTAAGTGTGATTTTCAAGCAAAAATAGCAAGGATTACACGGCCTATAGGGAAGTCGGCTCAGAGCCGGATGCGTCTTCCCTGTTTAACCTGTCGCCTAAGATACCGCCGGTCCTTCCTTTCTTCGCTCCTATCCCAAGTCGATGGATTCAAAAACCACACCCCTATCTACCTGCAAGAAGGCGAGGCTGACAAGGCTGGAACTTCACCCCGGGGGGTTACTAGCAACTTGTCGAAAAGTACCGCAATTTCACCCCTATCTACCTGAGACAGGCGGAGGCTATTTGGTACTAGTCAGTGAATCTGAAATTATTCGACTTGTGATATTTGCTAGGATTAGTTGGAACGTGATATGGAAGGCGGGGATCTGGGCTCTGCCTTAAGGTGTTCACACACACTCAAGTACCCTCACTCAGCCTGAAAACAAGGTCGGGGATTAATCTCCCGCAAACAATTTTCAAATTTTATTCCTCTTTTTTTGGTTAATAATGTTTAGCAGTCCCGATTTTAAGTCAAGTTCTCACTGATTAAGTCCAACCACACAGCATGCCTATCGGACAGTCCCAATTTCCGTTTAATTAAATGTGAAAATCAGAGGGGGAAATCGAGAAAAGCTGATGCAAGATAAAACAATGATGCTATGCTGATTTCAGGAGACTTACAGTGATCCCTTCGCTTTTTTATGCAGAATGCAAAACAGAATTGAAAACTTTTATCTAAATGCAAATGCAAACGATAAAAGCCGCTCCTAGACAAGCAGTTCTATTAGCGTGAAGAATAGGTTATTTTGGCTAAGTTCTGCGGTCTAAGTGCATCTTTTAAGTGATTTGTGTGGTCCTAATGATTACGAGCACAAGCAATTCCTAGATTGGCTCGGGGAGCCGCTAGTGCAAGCTAAATTACCATTCACCCACACAGCACACAGGGACACAGTTTCACTATACTTACACGTGCGAGAACCCAAACGGGAACCGCTGGAAATAATGCGAAAAAGAAATAAAGAAATAAAGTGAAAATTACAAAGCCTCTCTATTCACTCAATAAATTTAAATGCTAGATCCTTGAAGCGTCTTCGACTCCTCGCGTCCCTCGCACAAAAACAAATTGAGGTTATAGAGTGACACAGGAAAATAATGCAAAGAAATAAAAGAGAGAAAAAAAATTATAATTACAAGAAAAACCGGGGGTCAGAATACCCGGGGAGAGAAAATCAAACAATCAGGATTTCACTAAAAATTAACCTAAGCCGTGCCTCCCCAGCAACGACGCCATTTTGATAACCGCTCCCGCACCCTATGTTAATTCGGTCAGATTAATGTCCAAATTAATTTTAAGTGTTCGTTGCAGTCGGATACGAGAGGGAATATCAAAAACCACTTAAAATTAGATTCGAGTTAATTTAAAGCGGCATATTTTTTTTTACTTGGTGAAGTCCAAGGTCGAACTCAGGGAGGCATCTGTCTCCTTAGGTAGATTTTTAGCAAAGTCCAAATGTTCGATTTTCAGGGAATTATTATTTTTTTGGTCTTTTTCTATTTCTATGCAGACACATGCAAAAATCAAGCCAATTTACGGTTAAATCAGTTTAATATATAAAATTAAGACCAAAAATTATAAAAATTGGCCAATGATGAACTATGATGAAATTAAGCTACCCTAATTTTTTTGGAATTTTTCGACACTAAATGAATTTACTGTGAGTTTAAAATACAGGCAGGGTGATTTTCACTAATTTAATTTTAATTAATAACAAATCACATTTTTTTCAGGAACAAAAATTATCCTAGATAGATCTAATGATAAGGAATCTACGAAAATTGATAAACCTTAATTTTAATGTGAAATGAACCTATTAAAATTAAACTAAGGAAATCACTAAAGAATTTATTTAGGCCTCGATATGCGTGCAAATGACATGAATTTTTTATGCAAGGTTGAGTTAATTATCCTAGAGCTACTATGATTTTTTTAGAATTTTTGGAGCTACAGAGAATTAATTATCAATTAAAAGGTCCAACTGGGCAAAATAACACAGAAATCAACCAATTAATTCATTAAAAATTCCACTGATTCCACAAAAATAAGACACATGTCACAACAGATAGAGGAGAAGTTACTTAACGACATGCAATTTTTAGAATTTCAAAATGATGCAAAATGATACCTAGGGATGCGTGCAAAGACAGGGGTGTATTTGCAATACATAAAATAAAATTACATAAAAAGAAACATGCTGACGGGGACTTAAATGCAATTACATATAATGCTAGGGGGTGGAATAAATTTCTCCATTAGGCACGTGCTTCTCACGTGGGGGCGCTTCACAGGGACCTTTCTGCAATTTTGAAAAGCTCCCAGGGCCTCTGTGCAAATTACCAAGGCCGCACGTGCTCCTCACGTGGGGGCCTAGGCTCGGGCGGTGTCGGAGGCTCGGGGCTTGGATCGGGTGCTCTTGGAGGTCTGGAGGGAGGCTCGGCTAGCCTTGGATGGTCCGAGCCTAGGGTCGGAGAAGAGGCTCGGACGAGGGATACGTGGCGTGCTGAAGACCGTTGGATTAAGAGTGATCCAAAGGCTGTCGGGGCTGACGCATGGCACGATCAGAGGCCGTCTGATCTGGATAGATCCAACGGCTCCTGAGAACCGAGGAAGGAGGCTACGTGGTTGAATGCTGTCCGTGGATCTAGATGGATCCAACGATGATGGGCGGCTCCAGTGAATGGACACGTGGCTCGTTGAGGTCCATAGGATCACAACTAATCCAATGGCTGTCTGTAGCTCCGGGCAGATGGCGACGTGGACGGCTAGGGATCGTTCGATCAGATGATCGAACGGTGGCTGGAGCGTCGTCTTCAACGGTCCTCCGCCGCATGCGGAGGAGATGGCGGGACTCCGGCAATGGTGCGTCTGCTCCGCCTGGTCCTCCTTGCGTTGGTGAGGCTCTCCGGAGGGTCGGAGATATCCCTGAAGACGCACGGCGGTCCGGCGAAGGTCCAGGTGGCTTCAGGAGCTGGAGAGGGGCGTCGGAGCTCCGTGGCGGCGAAGCTCAAAAAGGGCTCCGATGAGCTTCCGGACAATGAACGAGAAGGTACCTGCAAGTGTTAATGGTATAGCCGAAGCAAGTGGTGCACTCGTGGAGATATGGGGATGTGAGTGGCGAGGCCTAGTCGGAGGGAAGAGGGTCCGGCGATGGTGCTCCGCTCAGGTGGCGGAGCTGGAGCTGATGAAAGATGGGTTGAGTCGTCGGAGGCTGTGAAGTACAGCACGAGGATGAGAGCTCCGTCGCGGAGCTCGGCGAAGTGGAAGCGGAGCGTGAAGATGAAGGTGGACGGTGAAAAAATTCGGAGAAAATCAAAAGAAAAATCAAATGAAGATCGGAGGAAGATGGAGGGGATTACCTGGGGTTTGGTTTTTGAAGTTGAGGTCCAGATCGTCGCTCGAAGGGGCGGTAAGACCCTGAGCTCAAGCAGCTACGTGGAGGGTGGCTGCGACACGGCGGTGACGCCGAGGATCTCGTCGGAGAAGATACCGGTCTTCCCTCAAGGATTCGCTCGATTGTTGTCACCAAAAGATCGCTCCGAGCTCGAGATACTTCCCTGAGGTGGCGAATGGGTGTGAAATCGGCCGATGATAGAGTATTTATGGGTTGAAGTAGACGACCGGGCTGGTGATGAAGTGAGGTTAGTGGGGTTCGTGGAGCTTCTCCGGTGGTCGACGTGGGTAGTGAGGTGGCTGGCGAAGATGAGGGAAGAGTGGGGGTGAACGTGGGAGCGTTGGTGGTCGGCGAGAGTGGCTGAGGTGCGGCTGAGAATAGGAAGGGGCGACCCTCCCGCAAGCTCCAGAACGTGGGAGAGAGGGTCGCTGGAGGTGGAAGACGAAGTCTCCACCATTGGATCTTGTAATCCAACGGCGGAGAAGAAGGCAGGATGGAGCGGTAGGATTAGATCAAGGCGAGGTGATCTGAGCGTCAGGAGCCCACCACGTGGCGTGATGGGGGCGAAGCGCGAGCGAACGGTGGAGATGAGATGAAGGGATTCGATCAGGTGGTTAAAATTAGAGCGTCCGTGGACGGTGCAGATCGAAGGGCTGAGGCGTGATCTGATGGCGCATAATGCGTCACGTGGCGCGATGTGGAAGAGGCGCCAACAAGCGGATCAGATGAGGCCTTGGAGATGATCAGACGGTGGACATTTAAGGCGTACGTGGAGGCGGCTCCACCGTTGGATCTGGATGAAGATCCAACGGCTGAGAGCGCAAGCAGATGAGTCAAGGGGGCGGGCTGTGTGGCGCAACCAGAGGGCGCCACGTGGCCAGTTGTGATTGGCTGAAAATAAAAAATGAATTTAGGGAGAGGAGGAGGCCGAATTTGGAAAAACTCAAAACATGAAAGTTGTAGATCTTGATGAGATCTACAAGTTTCATGTTTACCAATGACGGAGATGAGGTCAAATATGATACAAAAAATACAAGAGTACAAATATACACATATATAGTATACACAGAGGCCAAAAAACCCAACTTTTTCATACAAGCTCCAAATTGGATGAAATTAGTCTCATTTTAAAGGTCTTTTAATGTGTATTATTCTAAAGGTGAGTAGACCTATTTTGATGTTTGTATGAGGGAGTTATGGGCAATTTGAGTTCCAAAGGCTTTAGGGCTTTATTGGTGCTTTTACAAAGGGGATTCCTAGCTTTCTTCCTTATATTATTAACTAAGGTGTTCATAGTATAAGGGAGAGCTTATTTTTATGAGTGGACATTTTACAAATGATGTTGGCTTCTTATTTAATGCAAATGGAGTGCTAAAATACATGTTTTATGTATGCATGTATGAATGCTATTTATGCATTATAAAGGGAAATATGCCTCTATTTACTCAGGAACAAGGCTTTATTTTTAACTTTTGGAGTGACTGGTCAGGTTGGGGCGGTGGGAGACTCGGTTGAGGGGGTTGTATTGATGCTGGCTCTTTCTTCTCAGTGGATGTCTTGACGATGGCAGATACAAAGTTGCATACATTAGCATTCAATGCTCAAACGAGCTGCTCTAGCTACTAAGAAATCAGATCGAGTTTTTCCGAACCCTGCATCCTCTTTTCAATAACTAAAAATTTTTCAAGGTCCTGCGACCTCTTCTCAATAATGTCCACCTCAAAAAAGTGGCTCCCAATAATGCTAAGGTTGGAGCTCTCATCCTTACCTTCGGCATGAGTAGCCATGTTAGAGGGCTTGATGGTGGGCATCTTTATATATGCACGTAACGAGGATTGAGTAGCCTCTCCTTCGGCCATCTCCTCAAAAATGTCCCAGACGACATCCTCATCCTTATTAAAATGCGATCCACCACAAGCAACATCGATGAGCCTTTGGCTTTCAAGTTTCTACCCACCAAAGAAATGTTGTATGATACTGGTCTTTGGGATTTCTTGGTGGGGACACTTCTCCGTAGATCCTTAAATCTTTCTCATGCCTCATGAATTGTCTCGTGGGGCTGTTGAATGAAACTGGAGATGCGGACACACATTTGGTTCAGGCGATCGGGAGGGTAAAAGTTGTAGAGAAATGATGACTTTACCTCCTCCCAGGACATTACTACCTTTCCCAAAATGATCGATCCAATATAAGGCCTTGTCTTGGAGGCTGAAAGGAAAGACAATCACCTTTATCACCCCAGCGGGATATTGGGGTAATGAGCTGTGGCACAAATGCAACAAAATTTTTGCAGGTGGATGTTTGGTTCTCTGTAGTATTCCCGTGTAAAGTAGGGAGCATGGATAGAAACTGTGGCTTTAGATCTAAGTGGGCATGAATTTATGGAATTTAGATCCATTCAATGATACGTCTTTCTCCAGGAATGTAAATTTATTCTAGCGTAGACTTGGGCTACGGTAGTCTCGTCTCCCTTCTGTCATCACGAGGTCCACCTACTGACATATCATTTTCTGCATCTCCTTCATGAAGTTCATCATCTCTGTTCATATCGTCCTCTCTTTTGGCATCTCTCTCATCGATTCTCCTCCATAAGCCATTCAACATATCACGGAAGGCGGTTTGGGCTAGGGTTGATTGGTTAGCTGCTGTTGGATTGCCTATATCGATGCGAGAATAGCGGACTCTGACCCTTCGTTAGTTTCTTGAGTCGAGGTAGCAAGAAGGCAGAGACCGGGATATGGTTCATCTAGAAAACAAATGAGACTCCTGATAGTCAAGGTATAGCGGAGAAGTCAGCAAGAAAGATGCCGGTCCAGGCTAGGGCACAATGACGTTCTCTCCAAAGCAACATTTAGAGATATGCGAGATTCACAACATTTCTTTCTTGTCATTCTCAGAGCCCAGACACTGAACACCACCCTTTCTTTGTTGTTCGAGCGAAGCCGAGTTCAGTTGCTGGAGGAAGAGCATGACTATTGACTTCATTCTGTGTGGTGTACTACCCTTCCCCTTGATTTGTTTCTTTGTCTGGCTGGGGCTGCAGTCCATTTCCTCTACCATCGACCATTTTAGATTCTGCTTTTGATTCTGGCTCGAGATTGGGTTCTTGGTCTGTACATGGAAGAATACCCTGATCAGTCTGAATTGCACCACCAGATGTAGACAAGTGTTCTGTGTTCAGGTCAACACAGAACTTTGTTAAGGATGGCGATGTATATGGAGTGAAATAAATGGCCATCCAAAACGGGTAGAGTTCGGGACAAGAGTGATCCTGGATTATTGGAGAAGACAAGGAGTCTGGGGATCGGTTCGTGGAGTTCGAATCGAATTCTCGGGAATCACCTCAAATTATTGGAGAAGACGAGCATATGGAGTCAATGTAGGTGTCGACGGAGTCTCGACTAAGCCATCCATGTGTCTCCATCTCGAAGATCAAGAGGAAGATCGATGTGGAGGAATGATACAAAGGTCAATGAGAAATAAAAGGAGTGTAAAATAGTAGAATGGCTCGAAATGAGCAAGGGTCAAATAGAAAGAAAACAATATGGTGCAAATACACGATATTTTTGATCTTTACTTTAATATATATAATAAATCAAACACAAAGCAATGGATTCACCATATCGACCCGTGAAGCTGTGAAGGTTCAAAAATTATCTTTGTAGGTTCTAGATTTGATTTTCAGGTAATTATCTTTTAACAAGTCCACAGAGCGCTAATCCTATAGGAGCGAAAGTACTGCCGGAAAAGTATCACGTACTTGTCCTCCTCCTTTATAACCTATAGTCTGCACTTTTTAAGTCATTTTAACCCTTCCTGGATCCCTACTCAGTCAAAGAAATAGAGGGAGGAAGTCAATAGGTGAAACCACTACTTCGGACCTCACTCGCAACGAAATCACCCGTGAGCGTGCAAAGACCTACTAAGATGCAAGACGATGAGATAGACATCCCTGTGAAGGCGTGGACTAAGCTCAATACTTCAGACAAGTCCGATGCTCTACACAATAGAGAACATAATCAATGACAAAGCCCTACTTGTCTACGTACGATAGAAGCACCAATACTTCGAAAATCCTGGCGATACACAAGGCATCCACGAATTGGGTTTTGGGCTCTATTCCTTATGATAGAGCTCTCTTACTGGGAAGGAGACCTTCCAATGTGATGAATGTGAAAATCGCCTCTTTAATAATATAAAGTTGTAGCACATGAGATGAAATTCGGTCGATAAAAATCACACTTTTGAATATGTGGGAAGTTAGTTTACTTGGTAAGTGTACTAAGGTCGAACGAAGGGATACAGGCCTCTACGTCTATTTATCAAAATTTATTCATTAATTCTTGAGTGATTAAATTCATCAGGCTAGGTATTCATATGCACAGATAAATGATGTAGAAATGCAAGCAGAATCAACAAGAAATGATGCATGTGTTTTTATTTGGTTTTTAATGAAATTAATAATGAGATTTATGAACACAATATACGAGATGCAAAACATATACATGCAAGACAAATATTCCCTTAATTATTTGTATCAATGAGCAATAGAATAAGGGTAAATTTTAGAAACAATTTGAGCAATAAAATTGAATAATGGTAATTCAAATTAGTGAGAAGAAGACACTATGGATCATATAATATAACATAAATAATTTACTGTGAAATCGTGAAATTAAATAATCCATTAGATAGATAATGAAACAAGCTTCAAAACAACACTAAAATCGATAAAAATGGAGATCATATGCTCAAGATATGAATAAAACAGTGCTAGGGGCATAAACGTATGAAAAATGCATGAAAATAAAGATAAATATCACAAATAGGCCCTGGAGGGACCTATCTGTAATTAGCAATGGCCGGAGGGGCCCTGTGCAATTTCTTCTTGTATGCAAGGGCATTTTTATAATTATTGAAAATTAGCGACCTCCACTATAATTTACCCCAGGAATGACGTGAGGCACGCGTCTGGGGGACATTATTGTGATTTTTGAAAACTCTACAGTCTGCACTGCAATTTACCTAGCCCCTCACATGCGAGTCACGCGTAGGCTAATCTCGGGAGGCGAGATAGGCTCGGGTGGACGTGTAACAGTTGTTGATGGCTTTGGCGAGCCTGCAGAATCGGATGGTGCAACATGGCTTGATTTGGGCCATTGGATGGCCACTAAGAGGCACCATCCAACGGCGCCTGAGCTTCTTCCTCTGATGGAGGAGCGATAGTGCAATTGAAGCTCTGGTGATGTCGTCAGAGCTCTTCCGAGCTCCCCTATCTTCGTAAAAGGTTCGTGGACCTCCGTGGCCACCTGGTGAGTATGGCTGGCGGTCGGAGAAGCTCCTAGGGTAGTTGAAGATGGTGTCCAACGTCACACTGCCAGAGGAGAAACTTGAGATCGGAGATGGGGTGAGTATTCTAGCCATTGGATACCTGCAAGGGTTAGAGAGGTAGTCAAGGCATGCATGAGGTATGTACGAGTGCGATGAGTGAGGTGGGGTCATGTGGAGATGGTCGGAGCGGGAGATCAACGGTCTTCTTCTCCGGTATAGCAGAGATGAAGGTGGGTGTGGTGGACTAGGACGTGGAGAAGGGAAGGGGGCGAACGGAGGGGTCATCGAAAGTGATGGTGGAGTTGCGGAGCTCGTGGGATGTTCGGATGAAGGAGGAGTGATATGTGTGCATCAGAATAATGCTGAAAAAAGTCAAAGGAAACACAGGGGAAGAAGTACCTAGAGATTGGAAATGGTCACCAGTGGAGGAATTGGCTTGTATTGGGCTTCGGGGGAAGCCCTGGTCTTCGCTCGAACATGTGCAACCGGTGCATGGAGCTCAACAGAGCCAGAGGCACTGCGACAGGATGGAGCACTATGGGTCGACACCGGAGCAAGAACCTCCTTCGACTTCCATTTGTCACAGGGAGGCAGAGGAGGGCTATGCTCTTGATTGGTGTATGGGGTGATTAGTTGGCGGAGCGGATATTTTATAGGTGGAGGATAGGCGTGATAGGTGAGGATTCAACTGCTGTAGTGAGGGCATGGAGTGATGGAGGGTGTAGTGATGGCCGCGCATGAGGCGGGGGTGTCCGGGCAGCGTGGAGAAGGCGTTAGGTCATGGAGGGAGTGGTTGACATGTACTCCAGAATGGAAGGGGGAGAGGGTGCGACGAGGCGTAACGGATGGGGAGGGGGTTAGGCGAGGTTGAAGACAGAATCCTAGCCATTGGATCCAGAGATCCAACGGCCAAGATTGGGATGCAAGCGGGCGGCGTTCATTCCATATGCGATCAGGTCAATTGCATCAGACGGTCAAGAGCGCGGGGCACGTGGCACTGAAGGAGCGGTTCCTGTGACGGCCCAAGAGGGCGCTACATGGCCCAATGAAATTAATTCACAATAGGAAAATAAAAGAAAAAATCAAAAACAAATAATTAGAATCTGAATTAAACAAAAAGTTAAAACATGAAAGTTGCAGATCTCATCTAGATCTACAAGTTTTATGTTGATCAAAATCCAAAAGAGGTCAACTGAACAAAGTGGTATTTTTGGTGGTTTTTGGAAAACCGCTTTTGGAGATTTTGTTTTTTTTTTTGTGATTTTTAAAGAGGATAAGACACTTAAGTAGACATTAATCTATTTTTTGGATTTTTAGTAAATATGAAAATATGGAAATAAAATAGAAGTATGAAACAAGCGAATTTTGTACAGAATCACAGAGATCACTCAGACATAGTCAGTTTCTTTGATTTCAATCTTAATTTTGATTTGGATTTTTGTGCCACTTGATACACTTTCATCAAAGAACACAAATGAAGAAGAAACAAAATCGAAGTGGTTAATTATGTACATTAAAACCCAGGTCAAAACTGCAAAAAGATAAAATACGCAAAAGAGGCCCAAAACCCAACTTTCACATATGAGCTCCGGTTTTTATAAAATTGATTTTGTTTTGAAGGTATTAGAAAATGAAGTACTTTAAAAATGAGTTTTCCAAAATCAGATACTGTATGAGGAGGATATGCGTGTTTTAGTCTGTCTGATGTGAAATTAGAGTTTATTTGTCACTGATTTAAGTTAGCATTTTTTTGTATTTTTCCTTTATTCTTGTTTGTAATTTCTATGCAAAGGATTTCAGGTCAATCAGAGTTAGGATGAATTAATTAAAAATAGGGTAAGTTAGCAACTTTTCATGTTAATTTACACTGGGATTTTTTTATGCAATTATGCATGATGAAATACGAATATTATTTACATGTATGAATGATAATGTGTTATATTGATGATTAAATGCATATGGATTTTGGAGAACAAAGCCTAATTGATCAATTTTAGCATGTTGAATCAGATATTCATCATACCCCTATGCTTAAACCATGCTCATCCCCGAGCATTAAAGATTGAATGACTTAGTTGGATAAATCCCATATCGTGTATTTGAATTTTCAAGTATCAATTCATCGAAGACCCTTAATTTGAATGATCCTTAAATTCTGGGCTCAACCATGCTTTAATCAAAAGAAATCTAACTTCTCTATTTATCAGACTCTTTGTTTGTACATAAAATATAAGGATATGACTTTTAGTGTACTGTATTTATGAGAGTCGAATCGAGATGTCACCTAAGGTGCCAGTCTAGGAGACTCTCCTCTAGACCTAATCCTCAACACTAGGGAATAAGTCAGTTCTTGCATTCAATCCACCATTCCATTAGTTTGTCAGACTTGAAAGTATATATGGACAACAAGATGATGGAGGGCATATGATTGTGTAAATTCTTCTCTCCCTCACATTGGAACAAGGGTCCTTTTGAGTGTCTTATATTCAACGCATGTATATTTTTTTGTTGATTAATGTGTCCGTCAAGAGAGTTCAGAGTCGTCTGCACTTGTTTTCCTGGGAGTACACTAGGGTGTGTCTCTTTTGAGTATCTAAGATACCTTCAACACCCAGACTTGTATCACTATACGATGCTGTTGAACTAGATTTCACGGGGGTCTAGAGTAATCCACACAAGGCGGGATCACAATATCGCTGCGGCGACCGCTCACGAAACCCGAATTCAAACAACAACTAACACACAACAAAGATCAAACAATGAAGAGAAAGTGTGCGGAGTTAAAATTTATTATAACTCTACAAAAGATGTGTATAGTACAAGTAGTGTAGAGGTCGAACACATGGAGCAAGCAGGTAGATCAGGGCAAATGAATGCTCAAAATGCGACTGTGATGTATTTTTCTATAAGTGCTATTGTTTTTGTGAGTTTTTATTTTATATTATTTTATTTTATTTTTAATTTTATATTTTTATATTTTGATTTTTTTAATTTTCCGATTTTATATTTTCTTTTTATAATTCATATTTTTTGTATTTTCTTTTTCTTTTAAAATGTAAAATTAAGTATATATACAATAAAGACAAGAAAGAGGTGATGTATATATAGAAAAATATGTAAAAATAAGCAAAATTCAAGAAATAAAATAATTTTGTGCTTTTTATAATTTTTAAATGTTTTGGTGTTTTTTTTATATTTTTTTAATTTTTTGTATTGTAAAGTCAAAAATAATGAAAACAGTGGATAAAATAAATATCTGAAATCAAAACGGAGAAATAAAATACAAAATAGAGATAAAAAATTATCCAAATTAATTTTAAAATAAAGATATTAAAATAAAGAAAAATTCAAAAATAGAGATTATATTTTGTGATTTTTTTATGAATTTTTTATATTTTTATAAAATTTTTAGTGTTTTTCTATTTTTTGTTTTTTATTTTATATTTTTTAGTGATTTTTGGTCTGAATATGGATCACACAAAAATAGACAAAATATATTTTTTGGGAATTTGTCAAGAAGTTTTTATAATTTTTATGGATTTTCTAATGCGAGCAGGGATGAAAATGTATGTTTTTGAATTTTTTTATAAATATTAAAATGATGAAAAAATGCAAAATAAAAATATGACGTTAAAGAGCAATGTAACATGAACTTATGCTAATTTTTTGGGAGTTTTTAGGATTTTATAGGTGCTTGAAATAAATGCAATTAACAAAGAGAAAATATGCCCCTAGTAGGGGTATTTTTGTAATTAAGCAAAGGTTCAAGGGTCAAAAATATTTCTGTACCAATTACAAATCGCCAAAAACCTAGGCGTATTTCTGCAAAATTACCAAACACGCAATTGACTGACACGCGCCTGATAGGGACCTGTACGCAATTTTCCAAAATCTGGGGGCTCAAATGGAAATTTTCCAAAAATATTTTAATTTAGTTCAAAGTTTTTGGGACTTAATAGAAATAACAAAACAAACGAGGGTCCCCACACAAAATTCCCACGTCTCACGTGCACTAGGCACGTGAGGTGACGTGGATAAGGACCGAATTGCAAATATATATAGTTCGGAAGGTTTTCGCAAATATTACAAAAAATTTAAACTATAGAGGAAAGATTAAGTATTAAATATTAAACACAAAATTGGCGAGGGTATAATGCAAAATTACCCACGCCTGGGCGCAGATCGAACGACAGTGAGCCGCTCACTTGAACACGTGGCAGCCAACCGATGAGCGATACCCCTTCGCGACTGGCGGCTGACATTAGATCTCAGCCGGAGATCGATGGTGCTGGCAAAGGGAGCTGCGGCTTGATCAGACGGTGGGGAATGGTCCAGCAGGAACAGGGAGGAAGCTCCAGCGACGCAAGCTTCCTCCGTCGATTCCTCCCTCCTCCTACACTTCGTAGAGCTCCAAAATTGCCGTGGAAGCTCCTGCATGCCTTGTCTATCGTCTGGCAGCGTCAAAAGTCATCGAAGTGCACCGACGTCCTCACACAGGGGTGGCAGAGCGGGGAAGCTCCAGGATCCTCCATCGAGGATCAAAACTCGCTCCAGACGTCCCTATTGCCCAGATACCTGCAACAAAATGTTAAGAGGGTCGCAGGTAAATTGTCGCGACCCTCCAGTAGGCGGATTAGCGTGGAAAGGCGAAAAAGGAGCTCGCCAGAGCAATCTCCGGTGAGGTGGTGGCGGATGGTGATCGGTGGGGTTTCTATCAAAAAGGATGGTAGAGCTAGATTCATAAAGCTAAAGTGAATCTAAAAATCCAAGATAAATGAATAAAATGCATACTTCGATGGTTGTAAAAGCCAGAGATGAGACCTCAACAGCGGGCTTACCGGAGGTGGCAGAACCGGCCCTCAAGCCCTCGCCAACACGCCTAACTTGGCCGGAGGAGAAGCTGTCACCTTCTCAAGTCCAGGGTGTAAGAAAAGGGGGTCAAACGAGGTCAAAATGGATTCAAAGAATGAAGGAAAGGTCGGGTGGTTTTTGTATAAGATGCTCTGGTGCTCAGAAGATCGAGATGTAGCAGGCGCCTCAGTTATCCACAACCCAAGGCAAGCCTCCGGCGTGAATCACCAAGGAATGAGGAGGAAAAGTCGAGAAGAGTGCAACACGAAAGGGTGAAAGCTCCATCCTCAAAAAATCCACAAAATGGGGCTAAAAATGAGGCCAGACAACAAGGCAGGAGGCGGGTCAAAGAGTTGACCCACGGTCAACTCTCAGACCCTCCTGGTTGGTCCACATGGACCAACCAGGAAAAATCCTGGAAAAAATTATTTATAAATTCATTTAAAAATAATAAATAATTTAATTAATTTTATCTTATTAAATAAAAAGTATTTATTATTTACAAAATTATTTTATTATGATTTTTATTTATTTTTTCGAGGTTTGGAATTACAAATTACCTTTTATGGCCTATATAGGTATATTCTTCTATATATTTTAATATTTTATTTTTATTTTGTATTTTAGATTTTATAAATTTTGTTTATTATTTTATATATTTATAACTTAATTTTATAAACTTATATATATATATATATTATTTTTCTGATGTATTTTATACAATTAATTAAATAGAAGTATTAATTGTATATGTATACTTATAGGTATTACACCTATGTATTTTCTGCAAGTATTTTATTTTTGTGTTTTCTTTATATTTTATTCATATTTTAATGTACACATATTTATAAATAATATTTACAAAATTATAAAAATATAAAATTATAAAAATAATGAATAATATATAAAATGAATATTTTAATCAGTACAAATATACAATAGGGGTCCAAAACTCAACTTTCACACTGTAGCCCAAAAAATATGAAACCACCTTCATTAAATAGCTTATTGAAAATTATATACAATTAAAGGTGATTTGATACATCTTGATTTTTTATTAGAGATATATAGGTCTGGGAAGTTGGATTTTGGAATTTTCTTCAGGTCATATCTTTTTATCTGTACATTATTTTTAAGCGAAATCAATTTTGTATTTTTTTATATTTAATTATCTACAACTTTCTTGTACAAAGTTTCTTTATTTGAAGTATAAAAAGTGGAATCGAAAATAGGTCCCAAAAATAAATAAAATATGGATTAAATAAAATGGATTTTTATTGTATTTTGGCCCTTATCTCCCCCTACTTTATTCCTTATCGACCTAGTCATCGAGATGCCTAGGTCTAGAGGTTTCGGGTTATAAAATATTTGCAATATTTTATTATTTTTCTTTTCTTTTCTTTATTCTATAATTTTGGCATTAAAAACAGTATTCTATACACTATTTACACAAATATGCATGGACGATAAAATGCATGAATTAACAGTATTTACACGCATTTACTAGGTTTTTAATGCCAAAATGATAGAAAAAAATAATGAAACATAGATTCATCAGATGCAGAGCCCCATTTTTGGTGCTAGCCCGACTCCTTGTTCCTAATATCATTTGGTCTAAGTGGACACTTTGAAATGATTGTGTTTGAAATGGTTGGGAGAGATCACCTTTGGTGGAAGCTCTTTTGAATTTGTAGTAGTGATAGAGCTTTTCTTTGAGAGAACTTCTCTCGATTTTTATTTCATTGTTTGGCTAGCTCCACTACTTTTACCAAAAGTCGGTGTCACACTGATAAACATATTACTAGGTTTTATCACTCCCTGGCACATAAGTAAATATCAAAGATAACATGCGAACTTGTTCACATACTATCTAGGGTTTTGCTGACACTCAGGTTTCTTGAAGCCTTCACTAACTTTATCCCAGCTTCGAGCATCATTAAATCAGGTCTGAACTCAAATCTCCAGTCCTAGTTCCTCAAATGATAACTCAACACATCTCATCAATCATTCAGTTGTGAAAGTGATGCGCTGATCATATTCTTTGGAAGGTAGAGATGAAGAGTGCAATATAGCGCTCAAATCCTCAATATAGGGAAGTGTGGATTATTAAATTTAAAACCCTAATGACTAAGGTTGGCTAACTCAGTCTCTCAAGATCTCAGAAATCAAGTATCTTTAAATTCTCAAGCCTTCTGTGATAGTGAATGTGTCTGGGATCAACTCCAGAGTTAGTTAATTTTTGTTTTTAGTTTTTGCAATTTTATTAATTCTTCAAAGAGATAATGACTTGCCCAAGCTTATAAATAGTTGCATCTACTTCCAGCCAATATGGGTGCAAGTACGGACCGTAAAAATACGGCTACCCGTTACTTGAGGATGGAGCCTTGCACAATGTCCTCTAAACCACCCACTCTACTAAGGGAGATTGTACTTCCCTCAGTGAAGAGAAGTTACTCATTTTTAAGCGTAGTAGTCGGAGTCTCTACATAAGAAATTTTTTCAATTTTTCAGATTTTTATGTGATTTTGGATAAGGTTAATTTTATTTACAAAAAGTTAGTCCCTCAATTTTTAAAAGCTTTTTACACATTTTTTTACAAAAATTAGTACACCAGCATACCTAAACCTAGCCCAAAAAGTTTCAAAAATTTTAACATACGATATATGGCTAAAGTATATATACAGTATATATGGAATACCCCGTTATACTTAGATTTTTCTATGTCCTCATAGCACCAGTGATTTGAAGCCATAGCTCCAACTAAATATAAGGGGATATAGCGAAATTGACTCAGAGGTCCCCCTATACTTATGTCAAAAATGACCTAAGTATAAGAAGACATGTAGAGGGAAGATGGAAGGGTCAGGTCCCCCTATATTTAGGCTGAAAATAACCTAAGTATTGGATGCGGAATTTGGGTTGGGGGACCCGTGGTTTGTTAGGGTTAGAGGGGAGGGGAGTATGAATTTTTATAGAAGAATAGATGGAGGTGGGGAGAGGGGGAGAGTGAATACACAAAGATGGATGTGTGTGCATGGGGGGGGGTAGATCATCGAGTGATCTACTCTTTTTTTATTTTCTTTTTTTACACACGTGAGACCTCAAATGAGGACCACTAGAAATTCACATGATACATTTTTTTACAACAAATGCATGAATAAAAAGTTAGCTAGAGTTCATTGAATCCTCCTTGATTTTCTTTGACGGCTCCTCGCAGTGGAAGCTCCCAATGTAAAACCCCGTATTTTCGTTTTCCAAAAATCTGGAGTAATTTTGACATCCAAAAAAATTCAAATAATCATGCCTTTTCGTAGATTTCATCGAGATCTTTCCAACGAGCCCAGGAACATCAAATTCTGACATTCCTAGCCCAAGATATCAATGTTTTATGTTGGATGATCGAGATCCATATATGGATCCGAACCGGATCCGAAACTTGATCCATTTACACCTCTCTTTCTTTAAATATGCTATGATAGGTTGCCCTCTCCAAAGCCCTAGCCACTACCATCCTTTCCTCTCATTGGAGCACCACCATCTTGGTCAGTGTAGTCATCGGAGGGCCGTCGTTGACGTCGGAGAAGGAGCTCCGATCTAAGATCTGCGACCACCATCACGTAGGAAAGCTCAAGGTCACCGTGGTGCACGCCTCCGCACTGCGATCGAGCAACGGAAATACCATTTCGTGTGAGAGGAGATACCGAGGGAACATCCTCGGAGGTAACGATAAATACCCCCTCTTGTTGTTGGGTTCCACGTACCTTGTTCCCATATGCTTGCACATGCTTAGAGCCTTAGTTATTCCTAGAATGTGATTTATATACTAGTAAGGAATTATCCCTCCTTTCTGTTGGTGTCACACGATTTGTGATCTTATGTTTGAATCTTCTTAGATTCCTAGAAAATAATGATTCTAAATGTTTGTTGGCATCTTATTATATGAAGTCGTATCATGATCTCGGTCTTTGACAAAACAAAAAGGGGGCAAGTCCTTCACAATCACTAGATAAGACTATAGCTATGAAACTAAATAAAAGGCATGATACTCCATAGGCCGATACACATTCACGACTCCAATTTTGGTCGATAATTATAGGGCGTTCTTTCTCTCTTGGTTTGAAACGGATTCCATTACTTTGCATTCACGTAATCATGGAGCTTATATTAATTTGATTAGAGTTTTGATGCAATTCATGTGTGTACGTTAAACGGATACGCTCGCAAATTGAATAAGTTCCATCTGATCGACGAATCATATTCTTTATTGACGTTTGGTTTGTTACAATTCACGCAATATGGATGCCCATTAAATTGTCGATTCCATTTGCACCCGTTAATTAAATAGACGGTTACAAAATTAAAAGCCTGTAGCACAGAATATGCGGACATATAATGCTTTCAATAACTTACTTCACATAACTATTAATATAGTGCCACACAGTTTGTCAAAAAGAGTAACAAAAGGGAGACGTGGATAAAGATTCGATGCTCTCATCTCCTAGCATTCTTTTGTTATCATTACAAATGTGTTGACATTAACTTGGTAGGATCCTAATTGTTCTAAGAATCATCTATCCAATGCAATGAATTGTGTTTTCAAGAAAGCAAGAAGAAGAGAAATCGTATGTTACTTATTAGAACAATAGTCGAACTTCAGGGAACTTGGGAGTATAGATATCTTATTTATCACATGTGGATTAATTGTGTTATAACTACACCCTCAAGGAGAAAATCAATTTTTTGTGCCCACCAACCTTATCTTAATTTAGGTTACATTATGCCACGATTATCAAGTAAATCCATCTCGTGCACTGTGAGGAGGAATTAATCAGTATCCGTCATGAAATACATATATATACTAACGATTATACCATCAGATTCAAATATCTATAGGTTGTCAGGCTTTAGAAACATGCAATAGTTGTGGTCCCTATTATTATCATAATGTGAGTAATACCTTACGACAGTTGGGTAGACGGAGATAAGTGCCTCAAGGGATTGGGCATGCATCCTTGGGCCCCGGGTAGATGCCATGAAGGTCGCGACCCCAACGGACGAGTTGGATGACACGTTGCACCTAGCAGCCCGGTAGTAACCGGAGTCGCTCGACGGAGTTGGCAGGTGGCGCGGTTGGCGTTCTTGGTTTCACACTTATACACAATATTAGGCCTCGGAGTAGAATTAGGTGTGGCCGCACCAAATTTTATTTCGAGTAATATTATTGTGAGAGGTGTTCCGGGATATGATTTTAAATTGGAGAATTTGAGGTTAAAATACTTGGAGGTTTATCCAAGATGACAAACAAGTTCCCGAGCAGCGGAGGCCTGCGAGTCGCGTACTTGCGTGTGCTAAAATAATACGAGAAAGGATAAATATTATATTATCAGATGCCAGATATTGTATATCATTGCGGACTCTAACCAACTTGTCAAAATATCAATGATCATTGTGGTAGAACTTAAACGATTATTTTTTTATAAAATCAATGTGATCGAATGTGATTTTAAATGACTTGGCATTCTTTATGAATTGTTTCAATACATGCATATTCCATTAAATAAAATTGGGTATACATTCTTTTCTTACCCCTACTTTAGTCGTTATAATATTTGTCTCGTTACTGGGCAATTGCTCATAACGTTACGCTCGTGTGAACCCAACAGGCGTACCTGAGCAACAACCGCCACAGTAGCGCTCTTTTGAGGAGATCAGACTTCTCTTCGTCATATTCGCATCAGGCAGGGTGCGTCCTGCTTAGAGTAATTTATTTACTTCCGCTTTATTTTATGTTATTCTGAGAGACTTTGTAGTGAGATATGTGGAGAGTTTTTCTACAAAGTTTGAGATTTTCTGATGTATTTCATATCATGGACATGGATTTGATGAGTATTGATCAGAATGGATGTTGCATTTTTATTTCCATTTCATATTATTCTCATATTGTTATTTATATTTCAAATGTTAATCTATCGTGCATAAGATGGTTTGCTGAGTATCATAGATCATGGACGTATTTGGACCGTAGGTCCGACGCTCCCGTCCCGTCGGTTTCGGTAGCCGGAGGGGCAGGACGTCACAGATGGTATCAGAGCCCGATACTCCATTCCTTCTTTTGTATATTAGATTATGAGTGGGATTTGAATTATAAATACAATGATAAGCCTTTTGACATTGTCATTGGTTTAAGGAGAATAATATAAGTCATACTCAATGTGTCCATTGTCTCTCTAATCATAAAAAAATTCTGATATAATGAGTCTCGCAGGGAATCATGCCGTCTCGTGTTGACCCTGATGTCACACAACAACTGGCCTTATTGGTTCAAGCCGTGCAGGGTATACAACAGCGTCAGGAGGCATTGGAACAGAGGCTACTTCACCAGGAAGATTCCTCTTATCAACCTTCCCGTGAGGAAGAGGGCAGTATTCATCCTTCGGTGTCTTTGGACCCTGAAGGGTCGGAGGATTTAGAGGCATTGCAGAAACATCAGACGACTTATGCCGCCTACCAGAGGTCTAAGGTGCCCCAATTCTTCGGCACAGGCACACCATATGAGGCTGAACTATGGATGGACCACGTATCTAAGGTCTTACGGATGATCCATGCCCCTGAAGAGTCTTGGCTTACATTTGTAGAATTTTCACTAGCAGGTTATGCTGAATGTTGGTGGTACGCCACCAAGGAACATCTGGAGGATCCCATAACATGGGAAATATTTCTTGACGAGTTCCGTAGCCTGTTCTACCCAGACCACTGGGTTGAGGATCAGAGGAGGTTGTTTGCTGAGCTGAAGCAGGGGTCAATGATGGCCCAAGAATACCTCATTCGCTACACTGAACTCTCCCGCCACTCGTCAGCGACTACTGCTTTTCCTGAGGAGAATTTACAGAAATTTATCTGGGGATTACGTGACGATGTGCAACACCAGCTATCTGCATTGGATTTCACATCCATCAAGGAGGTAGCTGCTAAAGCTACCAAGATGGAGGCAACTCAGAGTCGACTTCAGGGGAGTCCATCACACTCCCAACCACCTCAGTCCGGAAGATCTGCTCGCCGAGATTTCCATAGAGCTTGTAGAGAGCGTCGTTTCCATCCAGTGGCTACTACTCCTACCATTAGCAGATTTGCCACTACATCTACTTTGGGGCAGGGTTTGGCGAGCCGTGGTACTACTTCCTTCCGCTCTTTGACACACTCGCAGAGCCGCAAGACAGGAGGTGCTAGCCTTGTGTCAGGAGGCTCCTTCTCTCAGCCAGGAGATCGCAGATGTTTCCACTGCCAACAGCCGGGCCATTTCAAGGCCAAGTGTCCTTTACTTGCCAGCAGCTCAGGTGGCCACCCACCAAGTATACGACCAACTTTCTCATCTGCACAGTCACACGGATCAGTTTCCCGTCGTGGAGGTCGAGGTTTTCAACGTCCTCCACCACGACCAACCTTCAGTGCTGCAGGTTCTAACGCCCCCCCAGCCTCAGGGACAGTTGAACGCCATCACACAGGAGCAGGCCCATACCTCAGGAGCTGTAGTGTGAGGTATGATTTCAGTACATGGTATATCCTTACACGCCTTATTTGATTCAGGAGCTACGTACTCTTTTCAAGCGCATCACTTAGTATCCAAGTTAGATAAAGAACCAGTCTGCGTTCCATCTCCTTACTACATTAGGGGCCAGGGGGCCAATTATTCATAATGCGACAAACGATGGAGAAGGTAGCAGTGCAGATTGGCGGGCACCTAATGCCTGCATATCTTTTACTCATCCAGCTAGAAGATTTTGATGTCATCTTAGGTATGGATTGGCTCGAGCAACATCACGCATGCCTTGATTGCTTCGAGAAGACGGTAGTGTTCCATATCCCAGACATACCTACCTTTCAGTTTGATGGACGTGCCTCAGATAGTAAGGTCTTATATGTATCGGCATTGAAGGCCCAACACTTGCTCGATCAGGGTTGCATAGGTTTTCTCGCCTATGTTGTGGAGTTACCTGCCGAAGATCGTTTGATTGAAGATGTCAAAATTGTACGAGATTTTCCTGATGTATTTCCAGAGGAATTGCCTGGACTTCCGCCAGAGAGGGAGATCGAGTTCGAGATTACTTTGATACCTGACACGAAACCGATCTCCATGCCTCCATATCGAATGGCACCAGCCGAACTCAGGGAGCTCAAAGTACAACTGCAGGAGTTGTTGGAAAAGGGATTTATCCGTCCCAGTACATCACCTAGGGAGAACCGGTCCTCTTCGTAAAGAAGAAGGATGCGTCTATTCGTTTATGCATCGACTACATGCAATTGAATAAAAGGACGGTGAAGAACCGTTATCCACTTCCACGAATAGATGATCTTTTTGATCAATTACAAGGAGCAGCGGTATTCTCAAAGATTGACCTACGATCGGGTTATCATAAATTGAGAATTAAGGACACCGATGTGCTTAAATCTGCTTTTCGTACCAGATATGGCCACTATGAGTTTGTGATTATGCCGTTTGGACTCACGAACGCACCTGCCACGTTCATGGACATGATGAACAGAATTTTCCGTCCATACTTAGATCGGTTTGTGGTAGTGTTCATTAATGATATCTTGATCTACTCACGTGATGAGCGTGAGCATGAGCAGCACCTTCGTACTATTCTTGAGACACTCAGAGAACACAAATTGTATGCAAAATACAACAAGTGTGAATTTTGGCTTACCAAGGTAGCTTTCCTCAGTCATGTAATATCAGGAGCAGGTGTGGCAGTTGATCCAGCCAAGATAGAGGCTGTCATGTCATGGGAGCAGCCCAAGACAGTTACCGAGATACGCAACTTCTTAGGCCTCGCCGGCTACTACATATGTTTTGTTAGGGGCTTCTCGCAGCTAGCTCTACCACTTACTCGTCTGACACAGAAGGATGTTCCTTTCATTTGGAGCGACAAGTACGAGCTGAGCTTTCGTACGCTGAAAGAAAGACTGACCAGTGCTCCGATTCTCACCCTTCCTTCAGGCCCCTTAGACTTTATAGTGTATACTGATGCATCAAAGGATGGTTTAGGAGCCGTGTTGATGCAACGTGGTCATGTCGTGGCATATGCATCACGACAATTAAAGAATCATGAACGGAACTACCCTACTCATGACTTGGAGTTGGCAGTTATAGTCTTCGCATTGAAGATATGGCGTCACTATTTATATGGGGTCACGTTTGAGATTTTTACAGATCACAAGAGTCTCAAATATATCTTTGACCAGCGAGAGTTGAATATGAGACAAAGGCGATGGATGGAGCTGTTGAAGGATTATGACTGCACTATCTCTTACCATCCGGGTAAGGGGAATGTAGTAGTAGATGCTTTGAGTAGAAGAGCACATACCGAGGACACCGCAGCATGGCTACAGACTTGGGATATGCTCGCAACACTTAGTGAGTGGCACCCCTTTGATAGTACTACAGACGTTGTAACTGTACCTACCAAGTATAGTGGACTATGGGATAGGATTGTGCATGGTCAGCAAACATATCAGAAATTACAAGACTTATTCCAACGATGCTTGAAGGAGGAGTTTGATGGATTCAGAGTATGTGAGTCCATCTTATGGAAGGGGGACCGTGTCTGTGTCCCTGATGATGGTGAGTTAAGGAGAGACATCCTAGATGAGGCTCATTGTTCTAGATTATCTATCCATCCAGGGAGCACCAAGATGTATAGAGACCTCCGTCAACACTTCTGGTGGGAGGGGATGAAGAGAGATGTTGCAGAACATGTTACTCGTTGCCTTACGTGCCAATTGGTGAAGGCAGAGCACAAGCGTCCTCCTGCCTTGTTACAGTCACTTCCTATTCTGTTGTGGAAATGGGAGAGTATCTCTATGGACTTCGTGACATCCTTACCTCGTACAGTAGGTGGATATGATGTCAGTTGGGTTATTGTGGACAGGTTGATCAAGTCCGCACATTTCATTCCCGTGAACATGACATGCACTCTGGTAGATCTGGCCAAGTTATATATTCAGCATGTTATTCTCTTGCATGGGATTCCCAAGGAAGTTGTATCTGATAGAGACTCTCGTTTTAATCGCATTATTGGGGAGAATTCATGAAGGCCCTAAAAACTGAACTATGTCGTAGTTCAGCCTATCATCCGCAGACTGACGGGAAATCAGAGAGGACAATTCAGACCCTTGAAGACCTACTCAGAGCATGTGCCATTGAGTGGCAAGGATCTTGGAAGGATCACCTTCTTTTAGTGGAGTTCACCTATAACAATAGCTACCATGCTAGTATTGGTATGGCACCTTTCGAGGCATTGTATGGACGAAGATGCACTACTCCCTTGTGTTGGCAGGAAGTGGGTGACAAGGGTATTTATTCTACTCAGATAATCGAGGACACAACAAGAACAGTGGAAACGGATATGAAGAAACTATTGACTGCACAGAGCCGTCAGAAGAGCTATGCTGATCAGAGATGTCGTGATCTTGAATTTGATACCGGAGACTTTGTGTTCTTAAAAGTATCTCCAATGAAAGGTATTCAGAGATTTGGTATCAAGTGCAAGTTGGCACCACGGTTCGTTGGCCCTTTCGAGATTTTATCTCGTATTGGGAAGGTAGCATACCGAGTAGCACTCCCCCCTCACTTGGCAGGCGTGCACGATGTATTCCATGTGTCAAACCTCCGGAAGTATATTCGAGACCCTCGACATGTGATTAGCTATGAGGATCTCACGGTTGAACCAAATTTGTCTTTTCCTGAGGTACCCGTGCAGATTTTAGACCGAGCAGTCAAGAGGTTACGACGGAAAGACATCCCTTTAGTCAAGGTATTGTGGCAAAGTCAGAATGTTGAGGAGGCCACTTGGGAGCCTGAGGCAGATATGCGACAGAAATACCCCTATCTTTTTGAAGGTATGTTCACGAGACCCTATTTCAATCCTCTTTAAGATTTTTATGGGTTTCATTCTCTTTAAGATTTTTATGCCTGAATCTACACCACATTCAAAACTTATACGTTAAATCCTACGTCTCGAGGATGAGACTTCCATTAAGATTTTTATGATGTAGTATTTTCATTTTTTAAAAATCTGGAGTATTTTTGACATCCAAAAAAAATTAAATAATCATGCCTTTTCGTAGATTTCGTCGAGATCTTTCCAACGAGCCCGGGAACATCAAATTCTGACATTCCTAGCCCAAGATATCAATGTTTTATGTTGGATGATCGAGATCTATATATGGATCCGAACCAGATCCGAAACTTGATCCATTTAAACCTCTCTTTCTATAAATATGCTATGATAGGTTGCCCTCTCCAAAGTCCTAGTCGCCACCATCCTCCCCTCTCATTGGAGCACCACCATCTTGGTCAGTGTAGTCATCGGAGGGCCGCCGTTGACGTCGGAGAAGGAGCTCTGATCGAAGATCCGCGACCACCATCACGTAGGAAAGCTCAAGGTCACCGTGGTGCACGCCTCCGCTCTGCGATCGAGCAACGGAAATACCATTCCGTGTGAGAGGAGATCCCGAGGGAACATCCTCGGAGGTAACGATAAATACCCCTCTCTTGCTGTTAGATTCCACGTACCTTGTTCCCATATGCTTGCACATGCTTAGAGCCTTAGTTATTCCTAGAATGTGATTTATATACTAGTAAGGAATAATCCCTCCTTTCTATTGGTGCCACACGATTTGTGATCTTATGTTTGAATCTTCTTAGATTCCTAGAAAATAATGATTCTAAATGTCTGTTGGCATCTTATTATATGAAGTAGTATCATGATCTCGGTCTTTGACAAAACAAAAAGGGGGCAAGTCCTTCACAATCACTAGATAAGACTATAGCTATAAAACTAAATAAAAGGCATGATACTCCATAGGCTGATACACATTCATGACTCCAATTTTGGTCGATAATTATAGGGTGTTATGTATCTCTTGGTTTGAAACAGATTCCATTACTTTGCATTCACGTAATCATGGAGCTTATATTAATTTGATTAGAGTTTTGATGCAATTCATGTGTGTACGTTAAACGGATATGCTGGCAAATTGAATAAGTTCCATCTGATCGACGAATCATATTCTTTATTGACGTTTGGTTTGTTACAATTCATGCAATATGGATGCCCATTAAACTGTCGATTCCATTTGCACCCGTTAATTAAATAGACGGTTACAAAATTAAAAGCCTGTAGCACAGAATATGCGGACATATAATGCTTTCAATAACTTACTTCACATAACTATTAATATAGCGCCACACAGTTTGTCAACAAGAGTAACAAAAGAGAGACGTGGATAAAGATTCGATGCTCTCATATCCTAGCATTCTTTTGCTATCATTACAAATGTGTTGACATTAACTTGGTAGGAGCCTAATTGTTCTAAGTAATCATCTATCCAATGCAATGAATAGTGTTTTCAAGAAAGCAAGAAGAAGAGAAATTGTATGTTACTTATTAGAACAACAGTCGAACTTTAGGGAACTTGGGAGTATAGATATCTTATTTATCACATGTGGATCAATTGTGTTATAACTACACCCTCAAGGAGCAAATCAATTTTTTTGTGCCCACCAACCTTATCTTAATTTAGGATACATTATGCCACGATTATCAAGTAAATCCATCTCGTGCACTGTGAGGAGGAATTAATGAGTACCCGTCACGAAATACATATATATACTAACGATTATACCAGCAGATTCAAACATCTATAAGTTGTCAGGCTTTAGAAACATGCAATAGTTGTGGTCCATGTTATTATCATAATGTGAGTAATACCTCACGACAGTTGGGTAGACGGAGATAAGTGCCTCAAGGGATTGGGCATGCATCCTTGGCCCCCGGGTAGATGCCATGAAGGTCGCGACCCCAACGGACGAGTTGGGTGACGCGTTGCACCTAGCAGCCCGGTAGTAACCGGAGTCGCTCGACGGAGTTGGCAGGTGGCGCTGTTGGCGTTCTTGGTTTCACACTTATGCTCAATATTAGGCCTCGGAGTAGAATTAGGTGTGGCCGCACCAAATTTTATTTCGAGTAATATTATTGTGAGAGGTGTTCCGGGATATGGTTTTAAATTGGAGAATTTGAGGTTGAAATACTTGGAGGTTTATCCAAGATGACAAACAAGTTCCCGAGTAGCGGAGGCCTGCGAGTCGCGTACTTGCGTGTGCTAAAATAATACGAGAAAGGATAAATATTTTATGATCGGATGCCAGATATTGTATATCATTGCGGACTCTAACCAACTTGTCAAAATATCAATGATCATTGTGGTAGAACTTAAACGATTATTTTTTTATAAAATCAATGTGATCGAATGTTATTTTAAATGACTTGGCGTTCTTTATGAATTGTTTCAATACATGCATATTCCATTAAATAAAATTGGGTATACATTCTTTTCTTACCCCTACTTTCGTCGTTATAATATTTATCTCGTTACCGGGCAATTGCTCATAACGTTACCCTCGTGTGAACCCAACAGGCGTACCTGAGCAACAACCGCCATAGTAGCGCTCTTTTGAGGAGATCAGACTTCTCTTCGTCATATTCGCATCAGGCAGGGTGTGTCCTGCTTAGAGTAATTTATTTACTTCCGCTTTATTTTATGTTATTCTGAGAGACTTTGTAGTGAGATATGTGGAGAGTTTTTCTATAAAGTTTGAGATTTTCTGATGTATCTCATATCATGGACATGGACATGATGAGTATTGATCAGAATGGATGTTGCATTTTTATTTCCATTTCATATTATTCTCATGTTGTTATTTATATTCCAAATGTTAATCTAATGTGCATAAGATGGTTTGCTGAGTATCATAGATCATGGGCGTATTTGGACCGTAGGTCCGACACTCCCGTCTCGTCGGTTTCGGTAGCCGGAGGGGCGGGGGGCGTCACACCCAACTCCATGCCTCAATGTAGATCGAGCGCCCTCAGTCTCCATGGGCCTTGCCATAAGGAAATTGTCAGAAAAATATCAAGAAAAATAATCAACACATGATGCAAAAACAACACAATGTGAAGACCTGAAGGTATTCACATCAAAATAATTCAATAAAACTCAATAAACAAATAAAGATGAGCCGTGTCCCCGACAATGCTATTTGATGAATGCGAAAAATCACCTCTTTAATAATCTAAAGCTGTAGCAAAGGATACGAAATTCGATCGATCAAAAACCACACTTTCGAATATGTGGAAGTTAATTTACTTGGTAATTGTACCAAGGTCGAACACAGGGACACGAGCCTCTTCTTCTATTTATCAAAATTATCGATTAATTCTTGAGTGATTAAATTCATCAAGCTGGGTCTTCATACGCACAGACAAATGATGTAGAAATGCAGGTAGAATGAACAAGAAATGATGTATGTGTTTTTGTTTGGTTTTTAATTCAATTAATAATGAGATGAATGAACACAATATAAGAAGAGATGCAAAAGATAGACATGCAAGACAAATATATCCTTAATTAATCGTATCGATGAGAAATAGAATAACGGTCGATTTTAGAGACAATTTGAGCAATAAAATTGAATAATGGAAATTCAAAGTAGTGAGAAGAAGGCATTATGGATCACATAATATAGCGTAAACAATTCAGTATCAAATCATAAAATTAAATAAGCCATTAGATAGATAACAAAACAAGCTTCGAAACAACATTAAAATCGATAAAAACAGAGATGAGAAGCTTAGGATATGAATAAAATAGTGCTAGGGGTATAAATGTAATAAAATACATGAAAATAAAGATAAATATCACTAATATGCCCTTGGAGAGACCTATTTGTAATTAGAAATAATCGGAGGGGCTCCTTATACGTGGGGGCATTTTTGTAATTCTTAGAACCGACTAAGCCTTCACTATAATTTACCCTAAGCACACAGTGAGGCATGCGCCTGGGGGACCTTATTGTGATTCTTGAAAACTCGGTGGTCTGCACTATAATTTACCTAGCCCCTCATGTGTGAGTCACGTGCGGGGGCTAGGCTCGGGGGGCAGGATAGGCTCGGGTGGATGTGGGGCAGTTGTTGATGGTTTTGGTGAACGGGTTGAGTCTCCAAGCCTGCAGAATTGGATGGTGCGATGTGGCTTGATCTGGGTCGTTGGATGGCCACCAAGAGGTGCCATCCATCGGTGCCAGAGCTTCTTCCTCCGTCGGAGGAGAGGCGACGCAATTGGAGCTCCGACGAGGCCGCTAGAGATCCTTCAAGCTCCCCTGTCTTCATAGAAGATCCTTGCACCTCCATGGCCACCTGGAGAGGATAGCTGGCGGTCAAAGAAGATCCCAAGGTAGCTGAAGATGGCGTCCAATGTCGCGCTGCCGAAGGAGAAACTAGAGATCGGATATTGATTGAGAATTCTAGCCATCGAATACTTGTAGGGGTTAGAGAGGTAGCCGAGGTGTGCGTGAGGTTTGTGCGAGTGAGATGAGTGAGGTGAGGTCCCGTGGAGATGGTCTGAGTGGGGGACCAGTAGTCTTCTTCTCCGACAAAGAAAAGATGAAGGTGGGTGTGGCGGACGGGGACATGGAGAAGGGAAGGGGGCAAACGAAGGGGTCAACGATGGTGATGGTGGAGTTGCGGAGCTTGAGGGATGTTTGAGTAAAGGCGGGGTGATATGTGCACGTCAGAATAATGTGGAGAAAAGTCAAAGGAAATACGAGGGAAGAAGTACCTAGAGATTGGAGATGGTCACCGGTGTAGGAAATGGTTGTGCTGGGCTTCGGGTGAAGCCATGGTCTTTGCTCGAACGTGCGCAGCCGGTGCACAGAGCTCAGCAGAGCTAGAGGACTGTGACACAGTGGAGCATCGTGGGTCGACATCGGAGTAGGGAGGCGTCATTATGGCCCTCCTCCGACTTCCGCCTATTACAGGGGGGAGGAGGAGGGCTAGGGCTATGCTCTTGATTGGTGGACGGGGTGATTAGGTGGCGGAGAGGAGGATTTTATAGGCGGATGATAGGCATTACAGGAGAGGTTTAAGCGGCTGTAGTGAGGGCATGGAGTGATAGAGGCATGTAGTGATGGTCACACGCGAGGCGGGGGAGTCCAGGCTACGTGGAGAAGGCGTTAGGTCATGGAGGGAGTGGTTGACGTGCGCTCTAAAAGTGGAAGGGGAGAGGGTGCAACGAGGCGTAACAGATGGGGAGGGGGTTACACGAGGTTGAAAACAGAGTCCTAGCCGTTGGATCCAGAGATCCAACAACCAAGATTAGGGTGCAGGCAGGCCGCGTGGATCATATCAGGAGATCTGATCGAGGAGCTAGGAAGCAGGCAGAGGTGTGCATTCCATATGCGATCAGGGCGATCACATCAGACGATCGAGAGAGCAGGGCGCGTGGCACAGGAGGATCAAGTCGTGTAGCCGCCCAAGAGGGCTGATGAATCTCCATTTCATCACCTTTATTCTATCATTTTAGCCTTAAAACCCTAACTAATGCATGTAAATAGCATTAATTTGTGCATAATAGCATTCATTATTTATTTCATTATTTGTACCAAAAGTATAGAGTAATGAGAAGAAAAGCAAAAGCAATAAAATTGAAAATATTTTATGACCCTAAACCCTGAGACCACGTCAAGAATTGAGTTGGTCGACAAGGAATAAAGTAGGGGGAGATAAAGACCAAAAATAGAATAAAAATCTAATTCTTTTATGCATTATTTATTCAGTTTTGACACCTTTTTTATTCTTTATTATTTATTCATCAAATGAAGAAACTTTGTACATGAAATTGTAGATAATAATGTAAATAAAAATACAAATTTTAGTTTGTACAAAAATAGTACACAATGTTCATTCTATATACAAAATAAGAAGCCAGAAACCAAACTTAACAGACCCATATATTTCAAATAAAAACTCAAAACATATCAAAATCAACTCTAATTGTATAAAACTTTTCACAAGCTATTAATGGTGGTGGTTTCATATTTTTGGAGTTATTTTGTGAAAGTTAGGTTTTTGACCCTCATTGTATATTATACCGATTAAAATATTCAATTTATTTATTATTTACTATTTTTACAAAATTATATTTTTATAATTTTGTAAATATTATTCATAACACATGTGCATATTAAAACCAAAAGGAAACCAAAAGGAAAATGTAAAAAAAATAAGTCTATGAGAATACATAGACAAAATACCCATGTTATAAATGTATATAAATAAAAGTGGATTTTATTCTTTTATTTCCTTATTCTTTATAATTTATAATATTGTAAATATTATTCATATTCTATTAAAAATATAAAATCAAACTAAAATACAATAAAATACATTCCAATAAAAAGATGTATATAAAATATAGGTAAAATACCTATAAATATACCAATCAAATATACATATCTATTTCTTTAAGTATACAAATACCATCATAAAAATAAAATAAAAATATATTTAAATTCACAAAAATAAGTTATAAATATATAAAAAAGAATAAAATATACAAAATAAAATATACAAAATAAAAATAAAAATGTACAAAATATTGGCAAATATATCTATAAATACATTATTAAAAATTAACTACTAATAAATAAAGCCAAAAAATAAAAACTTTAATAAAATACTGCATAAAATAATAAACATTTTTATTTTATACACAAAAATTAACAAAATCAAATACTACTTTAAATTAATTATTTTTTGAATAAATTCCTTGTTTTGTCGCGTAGCGGTTGACGTGGACCAATAGGGTCACGCCAAAAGTTGACCGTGGTCAACTCTCCCCCTGGTCTTCTGGTTTGACACAGCCCGTCTTTTTCCGCAACTTCCACGCTTTTTCCCAATTGATCTATCGATCAATCGTCCTCGATGTCTTCTTGACATTTGTTCCTAGCACATTGTACATACATGCCACCTCCTTAGATCACCTATATATACACCCGATCCTTTGATTTCCGTCGGTCAAATAAGGGTGCGATAATGTCTATAAATGAAAACCTCCTCACCTCCATGCAATTTTGGTCAATTTTTCGAGCCTTTCTACCCCCGTCTTCGGTCTAACGAGCTTCTTTGTGACATGAAGGAGTCCCTGGAGGGTCTGAGCAGGTGGAAGGAGGAGGAGGTTGCACCCACGGCCACCGTCGTCGGCGGTCCTGCTCCCTGGCATCCAACCAGGTTCGAGATGTGCTATTTCATATTTCCTAGGTGGATATAGCTTTTAGGATCGTTTTTACACTTTTTATTTTGTTATTTAATTAGTTAGTTAGCCTTTAGATTAGCTGAGTAAGTCAGACGGAGCTCTTGAGCTCCGACGACCTCTCTCATTGTGCACCGCCTGTTGACTGACCCCCTATCCATTCCACTCTCTCACCCCCTCACTTCTTCTCTTCCCACGCACCATCGCTCCTCCAGATCCATCATGGATCTGGACCCCAGCTCCCCCTCCACCACCATCCGTCGGAGAGCGCCGCTTGCACCACCTGTTGCCCCACTTCACCACCAATAATTATCCCCCGAGCCCCTATTTGTTTGCTGGAGCGTTATTGCAGGTGCTCGAGGCCAAACGACTCCACTAGGAGTCGAGTTTTGTAGGAGGAGAGGTACCTGGGTACCCATCCCTTCATCGACCTCGCAGAGGAGCACCGACGAATGCTATAGCATTTTGTCGCCCCCAGCACGAAGAGGGTCCCTGCAGGAAGATATTGAACCATCTCAGAGCATCAACGGATGCCGGAGAAGCGAGATTGGGGGCGGGGAAGCTCGACTTAGTTGGCCTTCTTCCCTGTTCTTCGACCATCCTTCTCTGCTGTCGGATCAGATGCAGATGCCAGGTGCAGAAGATGCCATTGGATGAAGCGCATCACGACCGTCAAATCGCATCGAGCGATCTAATCTGGAGCGTCCAGCGGTGAAGCGTCATCGACTGTTGCGCGGGTGACACGTGTTTAAGTGGAGAGGATCCATCAGTTGGCCCGCACCTAAGTCGGGGTAAATTTCAATCCATGCCCGTAATTTGTATTTTACTAGTTGGTTCTGTAAATAAAAGTTAACATTGTAAATAAATTAGAATTTTTGTAAATGGACCCCCGAACTTTCTTTATTTGCACATAGGTCCAGTCCAGCTCAGCTCACGTGTTATCCCACGTGAGCTTGGCAAGTTGCAGGGATACCCCTACATGTTTGTGTATTTATTAGTTAGTCCAATAAATTGAGGATAATGTTATAAATTTTTGTAAAAATTGCTAGAAGGCCCCTATATTTTCTCATATTTGCATTTAGGTCCTTCCCAGGTTGCATCACATGTAGACCCAAGTGATGGATAAATTGCATATATGCCTTGGCGTATTTTGTAATTGTTAAAAGGTCTTTAAAAATTAAATAAATATGGTTTTCTTCAGGCACTTTTGCATAGAGCCCCCTCAACTTTATTTTTATTGCATTTATACCCCTGCTAGGCCATGGTTTTTGTAGCTTTTCTCTATTTTTTAAAAATAGTTAGTGTGTTCCTAAAAATTATCAAAAATAGTATTAAATGCTTCATGCTATGTAGTTTCATGGTCATATTTTTAATTTGCATTTGTTCATTTAATTGATTTATTAAAAATCAAATAGAGCACATTTATTCTCTGTTTGTTTTATAAAATACCAAAAAAGATAAAAATGGCTCTAAAAATTCCAAAAATTTTTTTATATAATTTATTTTATCCTATTTTAATTACAGACTAAAAATCACTAAAAATTGAAAAACAAAAAACCTAAAAATTGAAAAACCCCTAAAATCTCTTGTAAAAATCTAAAAAAATCCTTTAAAAATCCAAAAATATATCTTTTATAGTTTATAATTTTATTTATATAAATATTTATGTATTTATATAAATAAATTTAGTGGGTAATTTTGAGAATTATTTATTATTTTTAACACCCAATTCAATTTTGGTTGAATTTATTAATCCCTTATGTAGGATATTTTTGACTTTAAAAATACATAAAATTTGCAAAAATATCTGGAAAAATACAAAAACACAAGAAAAATATTAAAAACCCCAAAACAATTTTATCTATATTTATTAGTATTTATAAATATACTTCTATATATTGAACATATAAAGCCTTATATATGTTATATTATTTATAAAAAATGGAAAAAATAATAAAAAAAATATAAAAAGAAAATATAAAAATTGAAAATTAAGAATAAAAATAAAAAAATATAAAATAAAAATAATATATATATAATAAAAAAACCCCACAAAATAACAAATGGACAGGAGATGAAAGGCAAATTTTTTTGTGCATTTTTCTGCCCTCCTACCGTTTGCTCCCAGTATTCGACCTCTACATGTACTCACACCTATACACATTTATTGTAGAATTATAATAAATTTTAACTCCACACTTTTGCTATTTGTTGCTTTATTCTTTTTATGGTTAATTATTGATTAATCGAGGATTGTCGAGCAGTCAATGCATTGACTGCGGTCTCGCCTTGTGAGACTATACGACCTAATATTTTTTTCTCAGTTTATCAGATGGCGACATTGCTGGGGAGCAACGTCGCTTAGTTGGAGATTAGTTGATTTTGTCTTATGTATATCTTGTTCATTCATTTAATTATTTTTGTATTTATTTATTTATTTTTCTCTATAATTTGATATTATTGTGAACTGCATGACACTCCTTCATGTTTGAATTTGTTGCGAGGGACCGAGGCACGACGGAGGACCTCTTCGGAGGACCTATGCACCCAAGCAAGGCAGAGCCGACCTTCTGACTAAGCCGACGGGAGAGAGCAACCGATCCAGATTTGGAGGAATTTTTGAGACAGTTTCTGAGCTTCATTTTATTATGCATTTTTCTTAAAAAATTGTAAATTTATGTGAGAGAGTGACAGTTGGCATTTAACAATACATGACTCTCAGACACTCCGACTTCCCGAAGTCCATTTCCTGAGGGATTGTTCCCTTGGGGGCCTCGACGGTTTTGACGCTTTTTTCGCCTTTTATTTTATTTTTTCTATTTTATGTTAATGAGCCCTGCTTAGGAAATTGCTTACTCGGTAGATAAGGTCCAAAGCCCCTAATATATTTGCATATACCTATAGACCCGTGCTTGGACTTAGTCAAATAATAATTGCTATTTATTTGGATTTGAGATCGAGCGCCGAGAGAAGTTCTATACAACGCTTGCAGGATCCGTTGTGGCTGACACCGATGCGCTTCAGAGACCAGACTTTTGGATATCATCTCTAAATATTTATCATATAGTTATTCACGATAATAGCAATTTCTGTATCTAGGGTGGTTTCATCGGATTGCATTTCATCTAGCATTGGTTTTCAATTCTGTCTTACATCCCACATGGAGAGAGCTGGGAAGCACTGTAAATCTTCTAACTTTGCATACATCATCGATTTCCGACTTGCATGGATTTTGCGACCTTCTTCCTCTGATTTTGCTCACCTAGGATGGTAAATGGGTTTGGAAATCCCGTTAGGCACATGCATTGGAAAAATAACCAAAAAAAGAAAAAGTGATAATCGAAATAAAAGTGGGATTGCTAACTCTACTTGATCTCTAATATAAAATGTAATGGATTCCTTGTCTTGGGGAGAGCAACCCCCTCCTTGTATGCACATTTTATTCCTACGCACACACTAAGGATTACTACCCAAATCCCAAGCCCGTCCTCGGTGTGTACAACTTTGTGATGATCACCAAACTCTGAAATAGAAAAGATAAAAGACCACATCTTGGTCTTCACGATGTTGAGTAGGTGAATCAAAGGTTTGCTTTGTGTATTAATTGTGACTTGGAGTCCATTTGCATTTTCATCTCTCTTAGAGTTATCAATCCCATCCGTGTGAGTCATCCTTTTTCTTCTTTGTGTCCCTCTATCTCTCTTATATATACATCATCTTGTTAGCATTGATTTGTGATATTGAGTCTTGAGCTTCACCTTCTTAGCCGGATTTTGCGGCTTCTCTCCTTGCCCATATCACCTACAACTAGTCCGGTCCGAGGAGACCCTCTCCTTGAACGATAAATTTGACTATGACCACCTTCATCTCGCCCATCCTCCTCGTGCCCCTCTGTATCATCACTTCTCTTACCCGGGATTGTTGAGCTTACGGATATAGCCCGTATCGATGATTATGACTTCCATTGATGATTTGAGTAAGTCGGGCACCTTTTGAGGATGCTGAGATTGATATCCTACTCTTGGTGGATTTGCCTTCCGATATGTGCATAAGAGCTTATTAGGGACTTGATGATGCATGCTCATTAGGTGTGATTATTATTTGAGGATTTTTTATCATGCACACTGAATCGAGGATGTGACCTTTTTTTGATGATTTGATGATGATATCATGAGCTTTGACTGATCAATCTATTTTGCGGTTCCAACCATCTTAATTTTGAGGATTGACTGACTATTCTGATTTGAACTTCATAGTGATGGTGTGTGGAAATCACATGATTTCACTCATCTACTTGTCTGAGCCATCTTCGATCTCCTGACTATCATCCACCTGTGGTACTCTGAGGATTTTTGCTTATATTTCGTGCCATTACAGTTGATTGGATTGACTTGAGAGACGTACTATGATTGACCTGATTATCTATCCCTCACACGATCTTATGCCCTCCTGTTAATTGATTGATTGCTTTTGAGGACCTGAGATGTGCTGCCAGCAATTCCATGTTTTGATTGACCTAGTTCACATTACTCCCCGAGGACTATCTGCGGGAGGATGCAACATATTCTCTACAATCGGTTTCACTCACTGACTTTGTCTCCACGTTGTTGGAGCTCGAAACCATATCGTATGATTCCTTTGCTTGGCCTCCCGTACTGATTGTGTGCCCGATCTGTCGGTGCACGAGGCCACATTCACTGACTCCTTTGAGTCTTCTCTCCTTGACGGTTCTCGCAAGGATGAGCTTTACTTTTCTGATTATTCCTTGACTGGCTCATAGTGCTCTCCGAGGGTTTTCTGTGAGAGACTATGATATTTTTCTCTATATGTCGATCTCTTCTACTGGTAGTCGAGCTGTCGTCTACCGAGACCGCTTCTGTGATTTGTCTGATGGATCCAACTCCTTCAAACCCTCTCTCCTTGACGACTATCACAAGGCTAAGATCTGATCTAACTATTCATTTCTTAGTTTGCATTATTCCTCGAGGTTTATCTGCGAGAAAATGCAACACTTTCTTACGCTCGGTTCCCCTTGCTTATTGTGACTCATATCTGTTGGAGCACGGAACTGAGTCATCTGATTTATTCCTGGTCCCCACTACCTTCTTGTGGTATCTGATCTGTCGGATCCTGAGGACCTATCTGATTGGACTCCTTTGAGTCCGCTCTCCTTGACGGTCCTTGCAAGGGCGAGCTATCCTTATCTGATTATTCGATGCTTAGTTGTCAGCACGCTCCCCGAGGGTTATCTGCGGGTCACTGTCACATTTTCTAGTTCTGTCGGTCTCTTCTGCTGGTAGCCGAGTTGTCACCTACCGAGGCCACTTCTGTTGATCCATCTGATGGATATGACTCATTTGATTCCATTCACCTTGATAACCCTTGCAAAAGTGAGCCCGTATTCTGATTATTCATTATCTAGCATGTACTACTCCTCGAGGGTTTTCTGCAGGAGGGTACATCATTTTCTAGGTACTCGGCTTCACTTCTGGTGTCTCCTTTCTTGTGGAGCACGAAGTCGGGTCTTCTGAATGGTGTACTCGGTCTCCTCTCTGGTTGTGTCTCCTGTCTATAAGAGCATGTAGTCGAGTCTTCTGATATCTTTGACTCATCTGACTCCTCTCACCTTAAGGACCCTCGCAGGGTTGAGCCATGACTTCTGGTGTTCGGTGTGTTATTCTGACTTTCTGATTTTCTGACCACCGGATATCAGGTCGTTACATTGAAAATCTCCTGCTCTTAACCTTTTATATCTTTTGGAGACTTTGACTAACTTGGAGGAGTATGTACTGTTCTTTATTCCTCCAAATCTTACAGTATTGGCTCCACTCACTCATTCCTTCCTTATGAGCTGATGTTCTGATTCATGCTACCGGTCCCTGGTTTAATTTTTGATCTCTTGTTCTCGGTAAATGACACCCACTTGATTGCATACCCGACTGTCTTTACACTGTCTGACTGTGTCTTCGTCTCACAGGGAGACGACGACGAAGTACGGTATTCACTTGTCAGATACCGTCCTGCACTTCACCAGTCTACCTTGTTGTATATATGTGTTTCATCATTCATTCTTTCTCCCATATGTCATGTGCACCCCAGATCATGTGCCATATCTTTATGCCTATACTTAGGACGTACCTTGTCCTAGGTATAGGGGGTACACACCACGTTGTTCTTTCTTCGTTCTATTTCATCACTCCTGTTGTTGCTTATACTTAGGGATCTTTCACCCTAACTATAGGGGGAGTGATGCATACATTCTCTACGATCTTTATCATCTATCTTTATCGTTGTCTTTTCTTCTTTTCTTCTTTTCCTTATCAATTTTCATTTTCTACAAAAAAGGTGTCGCCCCTTTGTGTCAGCTTTCTGTACTTAGGTCGTATTTTTTCCTAAGTATAGGGGGATGTGCACCCTGGATTCTTTTATTCTTTGACCCCCTCCACTATCTCCTCTCTTGATGATTTGCTCTACTATACTTAGGGGCATCTCACCCTAAGTATAGGGGGAGACAACCCGAGCTGTGATCTGTTTATTTATTCCCACCCTTGACCCTCCCTGCTTTGTGTACAGTCTGATATACTTAGGATTATTTGATCCTAAGTATAGAGGTATGAGTCAACTTCTGATTCATTTATCTCTTCATTTCTTTCATTACTTATTTCAGTCGTTGTAGTATAGGCTTTTCTATACTCAGTACAAGTTATGTCTTCTCTTTTTCTCTTCGATCTATGAGGACATAGCTCATGCTAAGTATAGGGGGTCGTATATACTTTGTATATACCTTAGTCATAACTCATACTTTTGTATTAATAATAATAAATATTAAATATACTATATATACTTATACACAATTCATTGATTCATTTAATAACATCATTCAATCCTCAAATTCTTTTTGTATATACTGATTAATAAATCAGGTTAAAAATATTTTTGCAAAGTGATTTGAAAAATGGTGTGACCCATTTGGAAAACTTTTGTGAAATGTTTTCAACCTTTGTAAAGATATTTTGATTGAAAATTTATTTTCTTTGTGTGCAATAAAGGCTTTAAAAACCGATTTGCAAATGATTTTGAAAATGTTTGTAAAAGCATTTTGAAAAATGTATATATGCTATGTGAAAAATCTTTGCAAAATGTTTTTAAATGTTTGAAAATGTTTGCAAAAATTATTTTCGACTATAGTTTTCAAAATTATTTCCAAATAAATTTGAATTCATTAAATAGGAATAATATATATATATAAAGAAAAATAAAATTCTTTATCAATTGTACATAAATACCTATAAAAATAACTCTTGATTATGTAAATTCTTTAAAATTATTAATAAATAAAAAGAAGCACGTCTGTGTAAATAGCTGTAAATATTTTATATTTTGTGTACCAAAATTCTTTTTATTTTTCAAAATTCATTTTGCAAAAAGATTCTTTGATTTAAAAAAATATTTTGAAAAAAATGCACCATTCTTTACATCATTGTACATAGCATTTGCATAGCATTCATATTCTTTCAAATTGAGCTTGATGTTTGAACTAGTCCAATAAAGTCGAAGATTGGAGCTTGGTTGGACCTTACTGCACCTAACTACACTGGAACCTTATGGGAAGTAGGTTTAATGTACTCCAAGTCCATTGGGACTTAATTCTTTGAGACTCAGAGCTGGGTTCAAGTTACCTCAACTGACTAACTAGAACTTTTTGAGACGCGCGCATGACTCTTGTCGGCCGTGACCTAACTTGGACACTTGCACCTTTCACTTGGCTCAACTCAGTTGGAGTAGTGAGGGGGTTGGATTTTTCCAGTCTGAGAAGTACACGGGTGGAAACATTAGTCCTCGTCTAGGGAGGGAAGTGCACCCCAACCTGGTCCAGTTGCCATGAAGTCGAATGACAGGAGAGTGTGGGTTGCAATAAAGCTTCAAAAGAGGGATAGTCTTCTGACTCAAGAGGAAAAACTCCTTATGTAAACGCTGCTGTAAATAGAATGTTGAAAAAAAACTCCAAAAAAGTGGGCAGGCCTGCAAATAAAAAAAATAAAATGCCTGCCGGAGTATGTATATATGTTGTATAGAAAATAAGCAAGCTTGAGCATCAAAGTCATACAATGTGACCCTGCAACTGGATGACTTGACTACACTGGTCATGCATCCCCGGATAGGTAGCTACACTGGCTACCGTCCATTCCTTTCTTCACCTCCTCCTCTTGAGTTGGATGCCACTTGAAGTTAGAAGGGAATACCCCGCTCCTCAAGGACAGAGTGCTGGATTGAGGAATCATTAGGTTGTCATTTTAGAGAAGTCAGTTCCTTTATCATTTCAGTTGGGGAGAGCCACTATCACTTACATTGTACAAGTCAGCTTCATAGTCAAAAGGGTTTGTGTATGATGTAGGCTAGTTCTGACCTGGCTATTGAGGTGGTTTGAACCAAGTTCTTTGAGGCTGTTGCGTTTTAAATTTGATTCCCGACCAGGTTCCACGCACATTTTCACATCAAGGTCTAACCTAAGCTCCAAACTTTGATTTTGTGGTGACAAGTTTAATTATTGAAATCAATTCCATTTATTCTTTCTTTTCTTCTTTATTCTTTTTATACTTATTGCATAAGCGTTTGCTTGGAACTAGCAAATGCAAGTATAGGGAGGTGATGAATCTCCATTTCATCACCTTTCTTCTATCATTTTGGCCTTAAAAACCCTAGCTAATGCATGTAAATAGCATTAATTTGTTCATAATGGCATTCATTATTTATTGCATTTTTGTATATAAAATAAGGTTTTTAATGCCAAAATTATAGAATAAAGAGAAGAAAAGAAAAATGAATAAAATATTGAAAATATTTTATGACCCTAAACCCCGAGACCAAGTCAATAATTGAGTTGGTCGACAAGGAATAAAGTAGGGGAAGATAAGGGCTAAAAATAGAATAAAACCTAATTCTTTATGCATTATTTATCCAATTTTGACACCTATTTTATTCTTTATTATTTATTCATCAAATGAAGAAACTTTGTACATGAAAGTTGTAGATAATAATGTAAATAAAAATACAAAATTGAGTTTATACAAAAATAGTATATAGTGTTCATTTTATACATAAAATAAAAAGCCAGAAATCCAACTTCACATACCCATATCTTTCAAATAAAAACTCAAAACATACCAAAATCACTTAATTGTATAAAGCTTTTCACAAGCCATTTAATGGTGGTGGTTTCATATTTTTTGGAGTTATTCTGTGAAAGTTAGGTTTTTGACCCTCATTATATATTATACCGATTAAAATATTCAATTTATTCATTATTTATTATTTTTATAAATTTATATTTTTATAATATTATAAATCTTATTCGTAACACATGTGCATAATAAAACCAACATAAAATCAAAGGAAAATGTAAAATAAAATAAGTCTATGAGAATACATAGACAAAATACCTATGTTATAAATGTATATAAATAAAAGTGTATTTTATTCTTTTATTTCCTTATTCTTTACATTTTTATAATATTTGTAAATATTATTCATATTCTATTAAAAATATAAAACCAAAATAAAATCCAATAAAATACATTCAAATAAAAAGATGTATATAAAATATAGGTAAAATACCTATAAATATACCTATCAAATATACATATCTATTTATTAGTATACAAATAACATCATAAAAATAAAATAAAAATATATTTATACTCACAAAAATAAGTTATAAATATATAAAATAAAAGAATAAAATAATAAGATAAAATATACAAAATAAAAAATGTACGAAATATAGGCAAATATACTTATAAATATACTATTAAAAATTAGATACTAATAAATAAACCAAAAATAAATAACAATCATAATAAAATACTACATAAAATAATAAACATTCATTATTTTATACACAAAAATTAATAAAATCAAATACTATTTGAAATTAATTATTTTTGAATAAATCTGTTGTTTTGTCGTGTAGCGGCTGACATGGACCAATAGGGTCACGTCAAAAGTTGACCGTGGTCAACTCTCCCCCTGGTCTTCTGATTTGACGCAACCCATCTTTTTCTGCAAATTCCACCCTTTTTCCGGTTGATCTATCGATCAATCGTCCTCGATGTCTTCTTGACCTTCGTTCCTGGCACATTGTACATAAGCGTCGCCTCCTTAGATCACTTGTATATACGCCCGATCCTTTGATTTCCACTGGTCAAATGAGGGTGTAATAATGTCTATAAACAAAAACCTCCTAGCCTCCATGCAATTTTAGTCAATTTTCCGAGCCTTTCTACCCCGGCCTTCAGCCTAGCGAGCTTCTTTGTGACAGGAAGGAGTCCCTGGAGGGTCCGAGCAGGTGGGAGGAGGAGGAGGTTGCACCTACGACCACCGTCGCTGGCGATCCTACTCCCTGGCGTTCAACCAGGTTCGAGCTGTGCTATTTCGTATTTCCTAGGCAGTTGTAGCTTTAAGATCATTTTTACACTTTTTATTTTGTTATTTAATTAGTTAGTTAGCCTAGATTAGCTAAGTAAGCCGGTCGGAGCTCTTGAGCTCCGGCGAGCTCTCTCATTGTGCACCGCCTGTTGACCGACCCCCTGTCCATTCCACTCTCCCACCCCTCACTTCTTCTCATCCCACGCACCTTCGCTTCTCCAGATCCATCGTGGATCTGGACTCCAGCCCCCCCTCCACCGCCATCCACCAGAGAGTGCCGCCCGCATTACATGTCGCCCCACTTCACCACCAATAATTACCCCCCGAGCCCCTATTTGTTTGCTGGAGCGTTATTGTAGGTGCTCGAGGCCAAACGACTCCACTGGGAGTCGAGTTTTGCAGGAGGAGAGGTACCTGGGTGCCCATCCCTTCATCGACCTCGCGGAGGAGCGTTGACGAACACCGGAGCATTTTGTCACCCCCAGCACGAAGAGGGTCCCGCAGGAACATATTGAGCCATCTGAGAGCGTCAATGGACACCGAAGAAGCAAGATTGGGGGCGGGGAAGCTCAGCTTCGCTGGCCTTCTTCCCTGTTCTTCGAGCATCCATCTCCGCCGTCGGATCAGATGCAGATGCCAGGTGCAGCATATGCCATTGGATGAAGCGCAACACGATCGCCAGATTGCGTAGAGCGATCTAATCTGGAGCTTCCAACGGCGAAGCATCATCAACCATTACACGAGCAACACGTGTTTAAGTGAAGAGGATCCAGTCGTTGGCCCACGGCTAAGTTGGGGTAAATTTCAATCCATGCCCTACAATTTGTATGCTACTATTTGGTTCTGTAAATAAAAGTTAACGTTGCAAATAAATTAGAAATTTTGTAAATGGACCCCCGAACTTTCTTTATTTGCACTTAGGTACAGTCCAGCTCAGCTTACGTGTCATCCCATGTGAGCCAGGCAAATTGTAGGGATATCCCTACAAGTTTGTTTATTTATTAATTACTCTAATAAATTGTGGATAATGTTATATATTTTTGTAAAAATTGCTGGAAGGCCTTGTATTTTCTCATATTTACATTTAGGTCCTTCCCAGGCTACGTCATGTGTAGTCCCACGTGATGGATAAATTGCATAGATGCCCTGGCAGATTTTGTAATTGTTAAAAGGTCTTTAAAAATTAAATAAATATGATTTTCTTCAGGCACTTTTGCACAGAGCCCCCTGGACTTTATTTTTATTGCATTTATACCCTACCGGGCCATGGATTTTTGTAGCTTTTCTCTATTTAATATAACTAATTAATGTTCTCCTAAAAATCAACAAAACTAGGATTAAATATTTCATGCTATGTAGTTTCACGTCCATATTTTTTATTTGCATTTTGTCCATTTAATCTATTTATTAAAAACAAAATAAAGCACATTTATTCCCTACTTGTTTTATGAAATCCCCAAAAAAGATAAAAATGTCTCTAAAAATTCCAAAAAAAATATGTATAATAGATTTTATCCTATTTTAATTATAGACTAAAAGTCACTAAAAATTGAAAAACAAAAAGCATAAAAATTGAAAAACCCTAAAATATCTTATAAAAATCTAAAAAATCATTTAAAAATCCAAAATATATCTTTTCTAGTTTATAATTTTATTTATATAAATGTTTATATAGTAAAATTGGTTTGGGTAATTTTAGAATTATTTATTATTTTTAACACCCAATTCAATTTTAGACGAATTTATTAATCCCTTATGTGGGATATTTTTGACTTTAAAAATAAATAACAATTAGCAAAAATTTCTGGAAAAATACAAAAATACAATAAAAATATTAAAAACCCAAAAATAATGCATTTTCTAATTTTTATCTATATTTATTAGTATGTATAAATATACTTCTATATATTGAATATATAAAGCCTTATATAGGTCATATTGTTATAAAAAAATGAAAAAAAAATAATAAAATATAAAAAGAAAATTTAAAAATTGGAAAATTAAGAATCAAAATAAAAATATATAAAATAAAAAACCCACAAAAATAACAAATGGATAAGAGATGAAATACAAAATTTTTGTGCATTTTTCTGCCCTTCTTCTACCATTTTCTCCCAGTGTTCATCTCTACACGTAATTACACCTATACACTTTTACTATAGAGTTATAATAAATTTTAACTCCACACTTTTGCTATTTATTGCTTTATTCTTGTTGTGGGTTTATTGTTGATTAATCGAGGATTATCGAGCAGTCAACGCATCGACTGCGGTCTCGCCTTTTGAGACTGTAGGACCCAATATTTTTCTCAGTTTATCAGCGGCCCAATGAAATTAATTCAAAATATGAAAATAAAGATAAAATCGAAAACTAATAATTAAAATCTGAATTAAAAAAAAGTTAAAAAATAAAAGTTTTAGATCTCATCGAGATCTACAAGTTTCATGTTGGTCAAAAATACAAAAGAGGTCAACTGTACAAAGTGGTATTTTTGGTGGTTTTACATGTGTTTGGAAAACCGGTTTTTGGAGATTTTGTATTTTTTTTTATTTTTAAAGAGGATAAAAAATCTAAAAAATACGATAAAATAAAAGACAATTAATGATTTTTTTGGATTTTTAGTAAATAAGAAAATAGGGAAATAAAATAGAAGTAGGAAACACGTGAATTTTGTATAGACTCACAATGATCACTCATACACAGACAGTTTCTTTGATTCCAGTCTTAGTTTGGATTTGGATTTTTGTGTCACGTAATAAAACCTTTATCAAAGAACACAAATGAAGACGAAATAAAATCAAATGGCTTAATTATGTACATAAAAACCCAGGTCAAAAATCGCAAAAAGATAAAATGCGCAAAAGAGACCCAAAACCCAACTTTCACTTATGAGCTCTGTTTTTTATGAAGTTGATCTTGTTTTGAAGGTATTTGAAAAATGGAGTAATTTAAAAATGAGTAGATCAAAATCGTATACTATATGAGGACGATATGCACATTTTAGTCCATCTGATGTGAAACTAGGTTTTGAGTTTATTTGTCACTTATTTAAATGAGCAATTTTTTATTTTCCCTTTATTCTTGTTAGTAATATCTACACAATGGAAGTGGTTTTAGGTCAATCTGTGTTAATTTGAATTAACTAAAAATAGGGGAAGTTAGCAACTTTCCGGGTCAATTTACATTGGGATTTTTAGTTCATTATTTTATGAAATTATGCATAATGAAATGCGAATATTAATTACATATGTATGAATGCTAATGATGCTATATTGATGATTAAATGCATATGTATTTTGGGGAACAGGCCCGAATTGACTAATTTTGGCATGTTGAATCAGAGATTCATCACAATGCAACCTAAAAACAAATGAGGTCTTTGCTCATCCAATGTAATGAGTCCAATTAATCAATGTTATTTAGGTCAAGTATTTTTAGAAGATCCTTTTTTTAATTTTTTGTGATTTTTGTATTTTCTGTAATTCCTATGTGAACCAAAAACAGAGGGAGATAGCGGCAAAGCATCGCAAGGTGACACTAAGATGAAATCTCACCTTAGTGCCTAAATAATGAATGCTCAGTTAGAAGAATTATAGTGCTTCCCTGCTCTCTCCATACGAGATGCAAAACTGGAATTTGTAAACCTATTCGGAAAGCGTTCTGAGAAGGCAATTGCTATACGTGAAGAACCAAATGTTAAGTACTTAGAATGAAACCTAAGTTCGATCTTTGATGCCACTTGGTGCCCGCCACAATGGGTCCTACAAGCGATGTATGCGACCTCTCTTGGCACGTGATTTCAAGAATAAGTATTCAACAATTATATACACTAAGTCCAAATGCAAAGACTATAGGTGCATGCACAATAATTAGGTGTTTGACCTTAGATTACACGATCAAGCAACCCTAAAGACTAAAGGCTCATTCCACAAAACAAATGAAAATAAAGTGGAAAACTCACAATGCGGGAAATAAAGTAAACAAGGTGGTAGAAAACATGGTAAAATCCGGTGAGTCCCCAAGTGAACAAACACTTGGAAATTGGGCTTGATTGTCCAAAGTCCAGTGTACATGTATTATGACAAATTAATAATGCAAAAATAAAATTTCCTCTCTCTCTCTCTCAAAAGTCTCCTGCTCTCTCTTCTACCAGCTAGGTCAGAATAGCCGGCTCCTCGTCCCAAGGCTGCGTAGAATCACCTAGGCGATCCTCCTCGGTCCGTGGTCCCTCGCAAGAAGACAAACAAAGAGGCGTCGGACAGTTCAAAAGTGATAATCGAATAAAAAGAGATAAATGCACAAATGGCTAAGTAATGTGAAAGACACAATCTAGTCTACAAACTGATGCTCCCCGACAACGACGTCATTTGAAAAGCGGATAAATCGGAGTCGCTAAAATGAGCTGCAAATCAGCTTCATTGTCGTTGACGCGACTACTCAAATCTCTCGGCTATTTCAACAATTAACCCACACAAATAATTAATAAATTAATAGCAGGAGTTAGAACTTATTATTCCCTACTAAAGATGTATAGTGACAAGGAAGTAGGGGTCGAATACATGAAGCAATGGTATATAACAATGTGAGATAGAAAACCAAAGCACAATATGTCTCTTAAACACTTAGCCAAAATATGATTTTTTGTGGGTTTTATATTTTATATTTTTATAAATTTTATTTTTTTATATTTTAAATTTTTTATTATATTTTTTTATTTTTATGATTTTTAGTTTCCTCCCTTTTTAAATATATAATATAGAATATATAAGGCTATATATACAATATAAGATGATATATATATATAAATACAACTAAGAATAAATAAAAAAATACAAAATTAAATATTTTTGGCTTTTTAATAATTTTTTACTATTTTTGTAATTTTTAAGGATTTTTGCTAATTTTTTATGGGTTTTTAAAGTCCAAAATATCCCCAATCAGGGATGAATTAAATAAGCAGAATTAATTTGAAGATACAAATACTAAATAAGGTCCAAAATTCCTCAAATCAATTTTGAAAGATAAATAATAATAGAGAGAAAATTAGGAAACAAAAACTGATGTTTTTGGAGCTTTTAGGAATTTCTTTAAATTTCTATAAAGGAGTTTGAGGCTTTTTGATTTTTATGTATTTTCTTTTTCTATTTTTAGGGCTTTTGGTTTTTGAAGTTGCAAAATAATCATATAAACTCAAAATATATTTTTTTGGGGAATTTTTCAAAACAAGTTTATATTTGTTGGTATTTTAAAAGCTAAACAGGGAATATTTGTGCTACTTTTACACCGGTCGTCGCCACCACCGGTGGTTGGCCCTGCTGGTTCACCGACTCCACTGTATGCTTCCACCACAAGGCCGACGACGGCTGGTGGAGCATATTTGCCGTGGATCTCGCATTCGACATCCTTGGAGTGGCATCCGAGCCCCGCCGCATCACACCGCCAGGGATACACTCTTTCACCCCGGCAGCCTCAAGCGATGGGAGGCGGATCGCTGTCGCTATACGCCGGAAGGGAAGGACAATGCGGCAGATCGAGATGTTTGACCTTGAGGAGAGGCGTTTTCTTCCCATCACAGAGCTTATAAGCTCCCATCTGCACCACTACAACCCCTTCTTCTCTGTCGACTCGTCCTGACTCGGCTATCACCGCTTTCAAGGTGAGTCACCGGAGAACCCTTGCTTATCTTGCATTTGCTATCGCCGAACTTCAGGTGGTAGCCTTCACTATGTAGCCGTGAACCAGATATAAGGCTAAGCCGCACATCAGCAACATGCCTCACATTCTGGAGGGTCATTGAGCACCCAACATCTGCTTGGATCGAGATGGTGCCCATGCCAATGATCTTAGAGTAACTTTCGTTACCCATCAAGACTCCCCATAATCACCCCTAGTGTAGGTGGTGAAAAACTCCCTGTGTGGAGTTACATGATAGGAGGTTGTCGTGTCAACGACCCACTCCAAATCACTCCTTACGTGCAAGCACTGGTCCTGGATGGTGAGAATCACCTCATCTGCACTTTCATCTGCCACAACTACAGCTACATTTCCATCTTCCTTTTTCTGATCTTTCTCGGCTTCAGCTTGCTATCTCTTCCAAACCCTGCAATCTCTCTTCCAGTGACCTGGTTTCTGACAATGGTGACACTTTCCTCTGCCCTTGGACTTATCTCTGGATTTCTGCCTCTCCTGTGATGCTCCTCTGCTGTTGGACCTTCCTCTCCTCTCAACAGCATACACATGTGAAGAGGAGGATGCCTCTACCGAAGAGAGACGTCTAATCTCCTCATTGAGGAGACTACCCTTGACCATAGCCATGGTCAACTTGCTATCCTTCACAGAGTTGCTCACGGTGACTACTAGAGTCTCCCAACTGTCTGGCAAAGAACCCAACAAGAGAAGTGCTTGCAACTCGTCGTCCAGTACTAACCCCATGGAAGTCAACTGGTTGATAATGCTTTGGAAGTCATTCAGATGCTCTGCCACTTTTGTGTCGTCTTTGTACTTCAAATTCACAAGCTTTCTAATCAATAAAGCCTTGTTGGTTGCAATCTTTTGGTCATAGAGCTCGGACAACTTGTCCCACAACTCCTTTGCATTCGTCTCCTCGACCACGTGATGAAAGACCGACATGTCAAGCCGCTTCCGAATGGTACCAATGGCCTTTCGGTTCAACTTTGTCCACTCGTCCGCGGACATATTCTCTGGCTTGGCGCTCTCTCCCTCCACCGGATCGTGGAGGTCCTTGCAATACAAGATATCTTCCATCTTGGCCTTCCAAATCTGCCAGTTGCTACTTGTGAGCTTGATCATCGTGCCTTCATCATCTTTGCCCATTTTGCTCAAACCTGAGCTCTGATACCACTTGTTGGGGATATATGGTCAATCAACCCAGGATAATCCCCCTAAAACTGTCATGCAACAAAGATGGCACAACAATATATGTTCCCCACACGGGAACTCAATGGCAACAATGACAAGCACAATCACAAGCACAATAGGCAATCACCACATGAGACAAGAATTTTTATGTGGAAACTCTTACTCAACGTGAGCAAGGGAAAAACCACGGGGCAAGACCGGCAACCAATCACTACGGTCAAATGAGTTAATGTTCTTCCCGGTTTTGTTGCCCACAAAACCGAGGTACAAGCCACACATAAATGGATATTTCTTCACCAAGTTTCTAACTATCCTAGGTATCTAACAATACCAATATTGTGCTCAAATCAAAGAAGATAAGAGGCTCCCCTTGTGGGCTCCCGGATGGAGACCCAAAGTCGATGATCGGCTTCTTGAGGTCGTTCCCAACGACCTCAACGACTGCTCCCACTCGGGCTTGACTTGCCGGTGTGCCTCCCGTCCAAACCGTGGCTAGAAAGGAGCTCCAAGCTGCTGCTCCTCCCAGCCCCAAGCTATTCCACCCTCTCCCTCTCGGCCTCTCTCCCTCGCGTGCGTGAAGGAGGATGGTTTCCCGTAGAAACCCTAGTTGGCTGTCGCTCGAAAGGGGAAAGGGAGGGTTGTTCTCCCTTTTCTTGAATGGGTCTCGCACTGTGCGTTGTTCCCTGGAATGGGAAAGGAATGGGGGCCGATAGGGGTGCCCAACTTGCTGGGCAAATATTAATAATGCCCCTCCCCACAAGTTGGGGCTGGAAAAACTTCATGGATACCCAACAGAATCATGATACTTATTAGTGGGGTCAACACCTGTAAGTATCTAAAAAATATGTTGGTGTAGAATGAGCTTGGATAGGGGATCAATGATGCTTAAAATATCCATATCCACCCCATTAGTAATATATTGCCTTATCGCTAGGCAGAGAAACACACACGGGCACACAGTCGGGGGCACACAACCGATTGACGTCCTAGCAAAAAAAATCAGTTAGACCTCAAGAGGAGCACGAATCAACATAAAACGCACGGTAAACCAAGGTAGCATTATTTCTCGATTGGGTGATTTACAGTTGTCCAAGTGTCTATTCGAGTTTCCAAAAAGGCATGCTTCTCCTTGGGTGTTTACTTCTGTTTATTATTAGATTGTCACCAAGTCGATTCATATAAGGTCATTTAGTCTCTAAACTGACTAGAATCAAATCGTCGTATAGAGGGTGCACTAAGCAATTCGGTTAACTCATATGGGTTCACTAAGCATGATAAGGCAAGTAGCCGTATCGATCCTATCATGTATTTCATGTCATTAAGGTACTAATTCTATTGCATAAATCAAACATGTATATTATCAATGTACTCTGTTGTACACTTGTTTCGGTACCACGGGAGGTATTCTTTTGTAGAGTGGATCCTCTGATGTACTGCAGAGGTCTGCAACATCAATGGAGCCGCTCGATCATGATCGAGCGACTCACATACAAAGGGTCACCAAAATCTGGATTTCTTGTGAACCACTCGATCTTGATCGAGCAGCTCCGACTGTACAGCAGAGGAGCTGGTCCCATTCTTTTGGTCGAGCACTTATTTCAGCATCTCTTGGGGGTTGGTCAGGACTCGGACCTTCAACACCAAAAAGACACGTTGAATTCATTTGGAATGCTGATTGATCATGTATACAACCAGTGAACAGAAGTCAAAGCCTCTTCACATTTTGGATGGATCATCAACAATGATTCCTTGCCTCCGCAAGGATATATTTCGGAGTACAGTAGAGCAGACATCCACGGTCTCCTTCTCAGCTGAATAAAATTGTAAGTATGGCTCAACTACTTGCCCTCATCCACAAATTAGATTATTAGAGAGGCAACCATATTGATCTCAAAAAAAGGAGATGCAACCATATGCAAGGGTTTTTTTTCCATTTGAAAATCAACATGTAAACAGTCCTCACAATAGCACAAAGTGATCGAGCAGAGGTCGGGAGTCACCCAACTTCTGTGAAGCCAAGCTTCACGAGTAATTTATTACCTGATCAATAGCAATGATGCTCCACAAGAACTCTAGTAAACCATCCTAATAGGTCGTGTTCTGCAGAGTGATCGATTATGATGATGATGCACCGTGAAGGAGATAATACGCATCAAGAACTCGTGCGATCTTGATCTCGAGGAGGATTGTTCGCTACTCGCCTTGTCAAACGAGGGCCGAGAAAGTCCTTTAATTTTTTGAAATTGTCTATAATTGAAGCATGGATCGAATCTCGAAAGACGAGCGCTAGACGTAGAAGGGCTGCCACCAGTATGATTGCCATCACCATGAAGAGGCCATAGAAGCTATCCGGTCCCAATCTGTCATCCTCCGAGGTTGGAACGGTCGAGGTCGAACAGTTGAAGGAGTTGAGTACAGCATTCTCCATGTTTTGCATCTGCCCGCTCTCGAACACCTTCACGATGGCTTCCGATACGTCGTGAGCCAGTAGAGAGCCCTTTGGGAATGCCTGTTTCAAAATCACAACCACAAGAAGAATCATGATCATGATCGGTATGTTTGGTTCTACGTAAAGTCTGCAAAGTTGAGGGAATTGTAAAAGTACAAATCCGAAGCCTCCGGCGTAGAACGTCGGTTCAGTCCTAGTGTAGCTCTTGCAGTACTTTGCAAGAAACACCTTGGCATGCCCGTAAGCGAAGAATGCAGCCTTAATCTCGCCACTTTCGAAGGCCTTCGGGTAGTCATCACCGGTGGGGATCTGCCTGATGTTCTCTGGACGAAATCCCAAGGTGTCCACCAGGAACCGGAAGATAAATCCACCCTTGTTGCATCCAACCGGTGCGTTGCTCCGCTTCAAGGATTCAATGTCGATCACTGTAGGCGTTAGACGTTGAACCGTCAGCATGGAGCTCAAGCTAGCTGTGTACGTCGATGTCAAGATGAGTCCCACGAAGAACCAAACTAGCATAACCGCGCGCGATATGCCGCTCTCTAGTCTCTCACCTACAGAGAGAAATCAATCACGGGCATGATCATGAAAGCATAGACATTTTGGGAACTTACCATTGGAGAAGAGAGCCGCGAAGGAAAGCCAGATCCAGAGGCCAATTTTGCGGGTTTCACGATTGTTAATTTGATGCGGCGAATTCGGCTGGCATCTCTCGATCAACCCGACAACAAATCCATTCACAAGACACAAGATGATAATGTAACCCCAGAGCTGTAGCTTGAAAGGCTTTATGAAGATCCACCACTTGTTCGAGTCATCCGGCCTCAGAGGAACCACCATGAAGTACCCGGATTGCGTGTACGGCTGCGTGAATTCGACGAGCTCGCATCGGTAAGACAGGATGGCAGTGTCTCCCACCACAGCATCAAAATTCTTCCATTGTCCAGAAAGAAATGAAATCATTCAACTGGGATAGAGACCAACGGACATAACTGTATTTCAATTTTATAGTTATTATAGAATCATTATTTACCTTCATCGCCACTTGATCGAATATAGAATCATAAGATCCATAATATGGGATCAACTCATAAGACAAATCATAAGGCAGATACGCCACTGCTGCCTTGAACACATCAATCGAGAGCCCTGTAACCACCGTTGTGTTCCGATCGAGAGCACGCCTCGTGTTCACGTAGACCGGAAACGCCGATATGGCAGGAACCCCGATTCGCAGAACTCTCGGTGCAGCAGCCCAGCCTCTCGGCACGGACCAAGTTCCTCCTGGCCAGTACACTTCACCCAGAGCGCTCATCAACGCGTTATACGTCCCGGTTTTAAGGAGGGTCCTAGAAAATCCATGTTCAACTGTCCAGAATCCCATCTCCCTGTAGCTCTTCCCCACCACGTTGATTACTTGGAAGGCGTCGTCTGCCGCCAGTTTGCCGTTTGCGAATCGGATATCACCGCTTAGTCCCTTGAACGACGTCGCAGTTATCCGGTTTACGAGACTTCCGCCGCTGCTCTGCATTGCTTCTGCCACTGCCCAAACTGTGTCGTATATCTGAACATGGAATTTGTTTAGATTTGGAGGAATTTCGTCCGGATAATTCCTTCTGTGATTTATTTGGAATTTCTTGTGGAATTCGAGGAATGCTTCAGAATCTCTGGAGAAAAAGCTTCTGATCCCAAGAATACCCTGCATATTAGAAATCACAGACAAGTTGGCAGAATCCAATTGATCTGTTATGGCGGCAGTTGTTATCCATGCGAATCCCCTCTCCATCATTCACTAGTACAGAAAGATATTTTACCTATGTTTACTAACGTCTGCTTAGGTTGCTTATAACGTCTGCTTAGAGTTATGCACACGTTAAAAAACATCCAAAAGTTATGTCGGACTAGCCGCGTCTAGAAAGAGTATTCTGGACGTTAATGAAGAACATCTAACTAGACTGAAATCCAAGGACGTTTAAAAACGTCACAGGCTAGTCATTTTGGTGGATGTTTGTGAGAAACATCCTAACAGAAATAGTTTATGTTGACGTTAATAAACATCGGTGTATATAAAATGTGGTCATTTTAGAATGTCCCCACTAAATGATTTTTTCATTCGTTATTAAAGTCGACGTCCACAAATTTCAATGTGTATGGAAGTCTTTCAAGGTTTATTGGTTTTTCAAAGGAATAATGCTTATTAAAGCGAGCGACAATTGGTGGGTACAAGCAAAATAATATCGAATGTGGATGTAGAATGATCAAAGAAAGAGTTGATTCATTCATTTAAATATGAAAATAAAGTCGCAAATTAACTTAACATTACATGCAATTCCGAAATAGTGGTTTCAAAAAATACAAACCGAAAATACATTAAACATCCTATAAAGATAACAAGCTATTTAGGCATCTTCTTCAGTCTCCGCGTCAGGATCAACACCACCGGACTTTTTGGCTCTTGATCGCACTTGAGAAGCATCTGCTAAAGAACAAGCAAATTAAACATTGTTAATATATATATATAGAGAGAGAGAGAGAGAAATATATTTTTAAATAATTACCATAAAATGGAAGTGGAGAAAGTGACTGTGGCGACCCATCTGTTAACGGATAATTCTTAAAATATGCTAGTATTCCAGCCACAATTTGATCTTGAAGCTCCGCAGACGTCTTCTTATTAATTGTACTTAACTGTGATTCCAAATCCACCACTTTCTGTTGAAGTGTTGCCACGTCCTTCTGATGAGTTGCCTCCATTATTCGTCGAATTTCCGCAACCCTATGCTCAATTACATCCTCTTGATTGGATATAGACCTACGACGTCCTCTTCCTTTAGGTACATGTCCCTGCCCCCTTCCAATGAGACAATCAGAGCGTCCTTCATTCCTTAATATAATATTTGCTATCTCAGCATCGGTAGTCGATCGTCCTTCTGCATCTGCCTTAGCACGCATTTCTAATATTGTACTCTGTAAAAGGGAAAATAATTAAAAAAATAGAAACTTACATGGTTACTTTAGTTTGTTCACTCAAACAACTTACATATGTTTTTTTTGCTTCAAGTGTTGACCAATGTTCATGTTGTCCTACAAGATCATCCAACGGTGCCTTTCCTTTTTTATCAACCCTAAACTTTGTCTTTTTAAATAGGATTATCTCTCCACATGGTCCACCATCAAGTTCATCACGAGTCTTACATGATTAACAAAAGTAATAAGAATTCCAATATTTCCAATAAGAATCAAGATGGAAAAATACATATTGTTTCTTGTCGAATGACAGCGAATGACTTCGATCCAGTGGTTGAAAGATTCTTAACGAGGTTTGTCCGAGTATCCTGATTTTTTTGACACCATTCCTTATTTTTTATGGTAAACATTCACAAAATAAAAGTTAAAATCAGAAACATATGTTGAAATTAAATGATATTCATGCAATTATAGACTTACTTCATGTTCCGGTTCTTGCCATGTTTGGACCAAGACATTCCAAAGTTCAATAGGCACATTCTGGGGTCTAGCTGCATCTCCTTTTTTTTCCAATCCTTCTTTAAATTGTATCGGCGCTCCCTAAGATGCTTAGCCAATCGACAATTGATTGCTTCTTTTACTCTTACATCAGTATCAAATCCCTCGATTTCCACTAGAGCCTATACGTAAAATGTTAAATTATTTTTTTTGTAATGCGAAATTTTTTAAGATACACAAGGCTATTTACACACCTTGATTCGATAATAGGCACCTCGGAGATCTGCGTCGGTTAAGGCTCTGAAATCTGCAACCAACGGAACATCCTCTCTTGCCGCGATTCCGCAAATCAATTGGAGGTAACTTGCTTGCTTGGCGTCTAGAGGTCTACCTTCATCCAAGTCAATCTTGATAATCGGCTTTTGCCTCGTAACTTCCGCGTACTTTGCCAATATGATACCCCTTGACTTTCCCCTTCGACGGGCTGCATTTAATTTAAAAAAGTTAACTGTAATATGATAATAAGTTAATATCATGAAACAAGTTAAGTATAATATGATAACAAAAATAATTTACTTCTTGTTGGGACAGTAGATGGCCTTTGATCTGTACCTAGTGGAGTGGACTTTGTAGGTGCATGACAACACTCAGATAGTTGTGCAGGTGTTGGCAGTGTATTAGGCTGACTCTGAGCAATGTATTCTTGTTGCCTACTCTTATCTTTCTTTTGCCTCTTCCCGAACGGTCCAAACATGATTATGATATGCAAATTAACATTTAGAATATATCGTATCTGCATCAAAATAAGAATCAAATTAATTGAGTATGATTATCATGATCTTAGAAGTACTTGTAGAAGTACTCTGTATCCGTCTATTGGGCGTATGGAGACGTCTTATTACACCGTTCGAATACTTGTGGATCTCCTCTGTACATAACGAAAAGCTTGCAGAGAAATAAGAAAGCTTGCAGAGAAACAAATGGGAGAGCACAAACCTGGCAGGCGGTTATAGAACTGCATGCACACATCACGTCTGTTTATAAAAAACTGACTGCTTCATAAAAGAAACTCACTGCATTTGGAACTAAACTGATACAGATACACAACAAACAGAATTGATCTTTTCAGTTTTTGAAGATCCGCGCTAAGCGAGGACGTTTTCACAAATAAAGCATGATGAGCATATTTACCATATGATTTAATTCGATATGTATATTGCTTTTATATACATATCTCTCTTATATCCACAAACCTTTAAAGACCATATTTAAAAAGGGAAGGACACCATAAAAAGGATGCAGAAATAAAAAATGTGGTAAAAGAGAAACAAAACGATACAAAACTGGAGTCCTATATAGGATTCAAGTAACCAACCACCAAAATGATATCATGAGATCACCAAAACTGGAGTCCGATACAAAAATGATATATCATGAGATCACCAAAACTGGAGTCCTATATCAGAGAATTGATTTTGTGACGAAAACTGGAGTCCTATTTCAGAGAATTGATTTTGTGACGAAAGCCACACATTGCACAACAAAACTGGGATGCCACTAAACGTACAAAACTGGGATGCCGCTAAACGATTGCATGAGTTAAACGATGCAGGAGTTAAACGATGCACAACAAAACTGGGAAAGCCACACACCTTACTGATGAATACCCATTCATCACTCTTTATTCTTCTATTTTAGCTACAAAAACCCTTGCAAATACATGTAGATATGTGTAAATACAAATAATTACCAAAAGCATGCATTGTGTAAAAACCTATAATTAGCATGTTTTTGTGCAAAAATAAAAAAAAGAATAAAGAGCAAAAAGAAAAAGAGGGAAATATTTAGAATAAATATTGAGCAACCTAACCCAAGGGAGGGCTCAGCATGGGCCTGACCGCATAAAAGCCAAAGTAGAGGGAGATAGGAGCTCATGTGTATATACTTCTGTAAATACATAAAATTATATTTTCCTCACCCAAAAATATGCTTGTACATATTGTGTGTATATTTTATTAAAAACAAAATAAAAATTTAAAAATCAAAAATTCAAAAATGCCCTTTCACCATGTGTAGACCATCATCCTTTATTTATTTAACCCTATAAATAAATAAAATTATTTTCTAAAACTTTTTTGTAAATATTCTATGTTACATATGGTAAATACATAAAATAACAAGAAACAAAACAAAAATCAAATAAAAATTACAAAATTAAAAATACAAAAATACATTGTATAAATACCATGTATATAAATATATACAACTATTTATTTCACCCTTGTGTATAAATAATTAAAATAAAATAAAAATACCATTTTATTCCATATTTTAGGATGTAAATAAATAAAATACAAAATGAGCATAAAAATACATAAAAATAACAAATAAAAAAATCAAAAATAAAAATCCATATAGTGTACATATACCTATATACATAGCTACCCTATTTTTATTTCCAAAAATTAATTAAAAATCACCAAAAAATAGAAAAAAATAAAAGAAAAACATTTCATGTTTTGAGTTTTCTTTAATTCGGCCTATTTCTACCCTAAAATAAATAAACAAAAATCGAGTAAACGTGGCAGCTCCTGATTGGTCCACGGGGGATTGTTGACCCCGGTCAACTCCCCCGCGGACTCCTTCCTTTTCTGGAAGATGCGTGCCGCCCCGCCTTCGCCGATTTTTCCACGCATCTCCAGGCTGTCTCCCACGCGAACCCCATGCCCGGATTCTTCGCCGATCATCCCTCATCCTCGCCCGATCTTTCGCCACAAAATCCACGCCTTCCATCGCTGTCTCCACCCAACCCTAATCGCACCTGTCACCATATATATCCCGACCTCCGCCGCCTCCGCGCCTCATCTTTGGACCTTCTCCTTCTTCCCAGTGACCTCCATAGGCACCGCGAGAGTGACAGCAAGCGTTTGCCCTTGTTGCAGCGAGGCGAGGAGGCGAATCCACTGATCCGGCGTTCTTCGCCGCCGCTGCTCCGCCACCAGCGTCGAGCATCGAGCCTCGGGCCGAGACGACCCTCGAGGCTACGACCAGGAGCACCCCCTGCTCTTCCCCAGTCTCTCCGACCACCCAGGTAGAACCCTTAGGCCGTAGGATAGCTTAGATTTTGATTTTTCAGTTACTGTTAGCGTAGCTCCGCCGCCTTCGCCAGGCACCTCCGACCACCCATCTTCCATTCCGACACCGCCATCATCTCCGCCAGACCTCTCCGCACCTTCTTCACCCCTCCACACAACCCAGATCGCACAGGATCTGGGAACCGAGCTCCTTCACCGACCACCCTCGCCGGAGCTCGCCATTCCGACTCACACTTCACCTTCACGCCGCCTAACCGGGTCGAGGTACTTTGCCCTCGACCCGCGAGTCTTCTGGTTCGTTTTTCAGGTCGAAACGAGGGCGTCTGAGGCCCTTCGCCATCCAGCCAGGAGACCCAGCTCCGCCGGCCTTGCTCGAGCTCCTCGGAGCTCGGATTGCCCGTCGGAGACCACCGGCAGACGCGGGAGCCTTCCGCGATTCTTCTCCGACCTTCAGGAGGCTCACCGGAGGACCCTAGCGCACGCACGAGCCCGGCGAGTCTCGCCGGGGACCTGTTCTTCGAGGACCCTCCATCGCCGTCCGATCGTCCTCATCGCTCCAGATCAGATCTTGGCCGTCCGATCGAGGAGTAGCTTCCACCGTCCGATCCGAGGAGACACCATCTGGAGCGCCCACCCTCTGCAGCCGTCCGATCTACACGTGGCGCGCATCCAACGACTCCATTTAATAAAGGGTAATTTACCCTTAGGCCCTTATCTTTGCTTTATTTCGTTTCAGTCTGTAAGTTGTCGAGTCAGTTGTTTATTTTCTGGGATATTTGCATAGAGACCCTCGTGCTTATTTTTATTTGCATTTATACCCCTGCCAGTTGAGAGCCACGTGCTTCGTCACGTGTTATTTTGGGAATTTTGCATAATTAATCCTGTAGTTCTGGTTGTTATGAAATGAATAAAACTTTTTGAGTAATTGCATATATACCCCTGTGAATGTTTTATTTGCACATGTGCGTTTTATTTTGGGTTATTTGCAGATAAGCCCCTGGACTTTTGGTACTTGTTACCAATAAGCCCTCGGAACTTATTTTTATTACCATTTGGTCCCTGTGTGCCCCAGGCACGTGCTTGGCACGTGTTTTGCTGGGTATTTTGCACCAGGACCCCAGAACTTTTGGGTATTTGCACTTAGGTCCCTATGCACAGTGCCCCCTTGTTATTTTTGAATAAAATATCAAACGACCTCCAAATCCAATGAGATTTTGACACATGGCTCCTGCCATGGTGTAGGAATTTCTGTGATTTTTAAGGACATTTTTGATTTCATTTGCTATTTTTAAAATTTCAAAAACCCCTATTTTTGCCACTGTTTGACTTTAAAAATACCAAAAAAATATAAAAACCCCACCAAAAATTCTAAAAAAAATTAGGACTTGTAGTTTGCTTGCTGTTTGATTTTCCAGCCATTTTTGGTGATTTTTCATCACTTAAAAACCCTAAAAATCATAAAACCCTCAAAAACTCATAAAAATTATAAAAATTAAATTAAAAATCCAAAAACAATAATTAGGGAGCCTAAATTTTCCTTATTCTTCATAGTTTACAGGAAAATTACCTCCAGGGTTGATTGAAACTCTTAAATATTTTATTTTTGAGTTTCTAACCTTGCTGGACAGTACCTCTTCTTGGTTGCATTGTTTGATTTTTAATAAATAATTTACCCATTAGAAAAATCTCAAAAATTCACCAAAAACATAAAAAATTATAAAACACATAAAAACATTTTTCTTTGAATTTTTGCTTGATTTTTAATGCTTTAAATAAATTGTTGAAGTTCATTATCTGTGTGCCTTCTTTAATTTTCTCATCATTTAAAAAATCTAAAAAAATATAAAAACAAATAAAAACCACTAAAAAAGATTCCCTCGGATTTCTGACTACATCGTAGGCTATTTAGCCAATCTGTGCTCCTTGTGTTCGACCCTGGGAGCTATACCAGGTTAATCACATAGCTAGACCGCTCCATTTTGTTTTGATTGATTTTATCTCTGTGAGTGGTTGATTTTTCTTGATACACGCATTCGAGTGACTGAGGTCGCAACGACCTCATTTCATACCTTTACCTCAGTCGTTCGGAATTTTGCGCTGTCAGAATGGCGCCGTTGCCGGGGAGCACGGCTTTGTAGTCATTTTTCCATATTGTCTTTCTCTATATTATTAGTGTTTTCTGACCTTCTCTCTTTGATTTTTGTGCGAGGTACTGCTTGGACGACTTGGAGCTTACTATTCAGAGGACCCGCGCAGGAGGAAGAGAGAGAGGAGAAGAAATTTTCTATTTAGAGAGAGAGAGAGAACAATATTTGTTGTAATAACTTAGACTTTGAACTGTGGACACTTGTAACTTAGCGGGTCTGTTTCGCCGAGCACCGGTGTGCTCGGGGGACCCATTTGGATTTTCGCGGCTTTTTCTGCGGTTTTTATAGCTAGCTGCCTTTTCCGGTGTTTACGCGGTTTTTCTCGAGCCCCTAGATTTAGGAATTTCTCTTGCTTGCGACGTAAATTTCTAAGGCCCAACACCTAATAGAATATCTGTTCCGATAGAACGTAATTGGACCTTAATAAAATTCACTAAAAAAGTTAGTTTAATTGGATTTGAGACCACGTGCCGTGAGGAGTCACATACAGCGCTGGCAGGACCCGTTGTGGCGGGCACCGAGTGACTCCCAAGATCGGACTCCGGACTCGATTCGGTTAGCTAACTATTGTTCTTCACGATCAATAGAAGTTGCTTGTCTAAGGCCGGTTTTTCCCGTTGCACCATTTAGGTAGTTTTGTTCTGTCTTTAAATTCTGCGCGGATCACTTGCATGTAGAGTGCTGGAGACAAGGTACGCATTTCTTTCTCTGCATGCATCATTGATTTCTTCGCGCATCGGCTTTTTCGTCTTCTCCCTCTGTTTTTGGCTTAATCATCAGGAGAATCGGAAAAACCGTTAGGCCGCTTGTATTTATCTTGAAAAAAAAAATTAAAAAGAAAAACAAAAAAATTGGGACTGGATAACATTATTGACCCTAAAAGACACTCACATTAAAAATTTGTCTTGGGGAGAGCAACCCCCTCCTTGTATGGTTTGGATGCGCGAGAGAGTGACCCGCACCCTAGGTAGAACCCTCCGGTGTTATTTCTAGCTGACTACCGACTCTTCCGTGCGGGCCAGTCGGTTGGAGTAGCATCGGGTATCCTAACAGGTCACGTAAGCGCTCTGATATTTTGTATGTTCACCAAATAAAATTGACAAGATAAATTGACCAAGCTTTCACGGTCTTCAGATTGTGTTGCGTTGGTGAACCGGGGGTTTGCTTTGCGATCATATTTTCTCCAGATCCCATCCGCCCAACTCGCCAAGATCACGATGATGGGTAGACGATCTCTTAGGCAGCCTCTGGCTGCACCGCTTTCAGGCGCGTCTACTCCATCATCTAGGTTGGCCCGTGAGAGTCAAGACCAGCCCTCCGGGCCCGAGTACGATTCCACCCTGTTCCCCCTCGACCCCCTTTCTTTTGCTACTGAGAGACATGAGCCCGAGGAAAGACGAATTGATTTAACAGAACCTGAGTTGGGCTCATCTGATTTTGCAGACGTCGGTATGGCCGCCAGATCAGAAGATTACCCCGGAGGTCAGCAGGGAGAGCAGCATGTTGTATTTGACCAAGGGGCGATCAACTCCACCCTGATCGCATCATTAGAGACGGTTCAGCAGCAGTTACGCGATCAAGGGGCTTTTATGATCGAGATGAGAAGGGAGTTGGAGCGACTCAGAGAGCGAGACGAGCCGAGCGAGCCTGAGGACATTCCTGATGCTGATGCAGAGGCAGCAGCTGCAGCAGCAGCTGCCGCAGCGGCAGCCGCCGCCGGAGCAGGACCACCGAGACCGATGCGGGAGTTACACAACCCCGGATCTACACTGATGCACCATTGGGTGGTGGTACCGGCCATCGTGGGGGATTTCAAGTTCCCTCCGAACACCCTGCAGATGCTTCCTCATTTTCACGGACTTGCCACTGAGGAACCCCATCTCCATCTCCAGGAGTTTTTGATGATCTGCAGCACTGTCCACGACCGTCATGTGGACCAAGATACGATTCGGATGATGGCCTTCCCTTTTTCACTGGCAGATAGAGCAGCCGCCTGGCTGAAACATTTAGGGAAGTTTGTCTACACCTGGGAGCAACTCCGCACCGAGTACTTGAACAAGTACTATCCACTCGGGCGGACGAATGCAGCGAGGGCCCTGATCAACAACTTCTCCATGCTCCCTAACGAGCAGTTTCACGAGGCATGGGAGAGGTTCAGAGAGCTTCTGGATAGATGCCCACACCACGACATTTCGAAGCCGAACCTAGTTCAAAGCTTCTTTAGTGGGATGACGCCAGAGCTTCAGGGTCTGGTGAATGCTTCTTGCGGCGGGTCCTACTTTGCCAAGGACCACAACCAAGTCTGGGCCATCTACGAAGAGATGGCAGAAAATTACATGGTGATGTCCCAGACTCGGTTGTACACACAGAGATCTCAGCAGCCGCCAGGACCCGTGCAGTATCAGCGGATAGCACGGGTTGATGCAGGTCCATCCAGTTCGTCCACAGTTGCTGCCGCACAGGCAGAGTCGGCCGCTGCGGACATGGGGATTATCAGCGAGAAGTTGGACCGCATGGAAATAATAGAGAAGAAGCAGTGCCAGGGCATAACTCAGATGGAGCAAATGGCACAAACTCTGAGCGACATGAAGACCCAGCTCTTGTGTCTTCAGGAGGCACAGACGGCTCCTCAGCCCCGTCTTCTGTCGCGAGGCGATCCCGGCGGCAGCCGCAGCTCGTCCCAGCGCTCCAGCTCCTTGCAGCAGCCTAGACAAGTTCACCTTGTACAGGCGGAGCCGTACCAGCAGCAGCAGCCCTCTTACCAGTTGATGAATACCCATTCATCACTCTTTATTCTTCTATTTTAGCTACAAAAACCTTTGCAAATACATGTAGATATGTGTAAATACAAATAAATACCAAAATCATGCATTGTGTAAAAACCTATAATTAGCATGTTTTTGTGCACAAAATAAAAGAATAAAGAGCAAAAAGAAAAAGAGGGAAATATTTAGAATAAATATTGAGCAACCTAACCCAAGGGAGGGCTCAGCATGGGCCTGACCGCATAAAAGCCAAGTAGAGAGAGATAGGGGCTCACATTTATATATATATTTGTAAATACATAAAACTTTATATTTTCCTCACCCAAAAATATACTTGTACATATTGTGTGTATATTCTATTAAAAACAAAATAAAAAGATAAAAATCAAAATTCAAAAATATCACTCCTTCACCATGTGTATAAACCACACCCTTGTATTTATTTAACCTTGTAAATAAATTCATTTATTTTCCAAACTTTTTGTGAATATTCTATGGCTTATTTTGTAAATAAAATAAATAAAAAGAAACAAAACAAAAATCAAATAAAAATCACAAAATCAAAAATACAAAAATACATTGTATTTATACCATGTATATTAATGTATTTATTTATTTATTTCACCCTTGTATATAAGTAATAAAAATAAAATAAAAATATTCTTTTATTCTATATTTCATCTTGTAACTAAATAAAATACAAAATGAGCATAAAAACACAAAAAAATAACAAATAAAAAATCAAAAATAAAAATTCATGTAGTGTACATATACCTATATATAGAGCTAACCTATTTTTATTTCCAAAAATTAAATAAAAATCACCAAAAAATAGAAAAAAATAAAAGAAAAATATTTCATGTTTTAAGTTTTTCCTAATTCGACCTATTTCTACCCTAAAAAAATAAAACAAAAATCCGCTACACGTGGCCGCTCCTGATTGGGCCACGGGGGAATGTTGACCCCAGTCAACTCCCCCGCGCCCCCTTCCTTTTCTGGCCAACGCGCGCCGCGCCCATCTTCCCTGATTTTTCCCACGCGCTCCAGGCTGTCACCCACTCAACCCCCGCGCCCGGATCCTTCGCCGCACATCCCTCTCCCTCGCCGGATACTTCGCCATCAAAATCACACTTTCCATCGCCGTCCTCACTCAACCCTAATCGCCCGGTCACATTATAAAACCATCACCTCCGCCGCCTCCGCGCCGCATCTTTGGCCCATCTCCTTCTTCCCCGTGACCTCCATCGGCAAGGCGAGAGTGACAGCAAGCTTTTGCCCGTGTTGCAGTGAGGCGAGAGGGCGATTCCATCGATCCGGCGTAACCTCGCCGTCCTTGCTCCGCCGCCGCGTCGAGCACCGAGCTTCAGGCCTTGACGCCCTTCGAAGCTACGACCCGGAGATAGCCCATCTCCAGCCCAGTCTACTTCAGCCACCAGGTAGCCTTAATTCCTTCTAGTTTAGCTTAATTTCCGATTACCCCCAAATCTACCCTCCGACGTACATCTCCGATTCCGACCACTCCGATATCCCATCGTCCAATCCGACTCGATCAGCACCTTCGCCGTACCCTCACGCACCTTCTACGCCCGATCATTCAACCCAGATCGCACCGGATCTGGGATTCGAGTTCCATCGCCGTCGCATCGCCGGAGCTCTTCCGCCACGCCGCACAGACCATCTTCACGCCACCTAACCGGGTCGAGGCACTTTGCCCTCGACCCGCGAAGCTCCTTGACTATTTTGCAGGTCTAAAGGGAGGTGTCTGAGGCCCCCCAACTTCCAGCCAGGAGCTTCTCCTCCGCCGGCCTTGCTCGAGCTCCTCGGAGCTTGGTCTGACCGTCGGAGACCACCAGCAGACGCGGGAGCCTCCCACGATTCTTTTCCGACCTTCAGGAGGCTCACCGGAGGTCCCTAGCGAACGCACGAGCCCGGCGAGTCTCGCCGGGGACCTGTTCTTCGAGGACCCTCCAGAGCCGTCCGATGCATCCTCTGCTCCAGATCTGATCCTAGCCATCCATCTGTGGAGGAGCAGCGACCGTTGATCCACCCGAGGAGCGCATCTGGACCGTTGCAGCCGAGGAGAGAGGCACCCGAGCCCAGCACCGCTCGATCGTCCACGTGCCTCTTCCTTGACCGTCGATCAGAGCCGAAGAGGATAAGAGAGAAGAGGCGCCGCCATCCAGACCGTTCGATCACCCACGTGGCGCCTATCCAACCGTCGGCTATTAATAAAGGGGTAAATATCATAGGGCCCCCCTCTGTTTGTCGAATTGCGTTTTAGTCCTGTAATTTCTAATTTCAGTTGTTTATTTTCTGGGTAATTTGCATCAAGGACCTCGGACTTAATTTTAATTGCACTTATACCCCTGCCAGTAGAGACCCACGTGCTTGGGCACGTGTTTTGTTGGGTTATTTGCATGCTACCCCTTGTAGTTCTGGATGTTATTAATTGAATGAAATGTTTTGTTTATTTGCATTTATGCCCCTGTGAGCACTTTATATGCGCATGTGCGAATTATTTTGGGAATTTTGCAACCATACCCCTGGGCTTTTGATACGAGTTATCAATTAGCCCTAGGACTTGGTTTTTATTACATTTAGGTCCCTGTGTGCCCCAGACACGTGCTTGGCACGTGACTTCTTGGGTAAATTGCACCAGGACCCCAGAACTTTTGGGTATTTGCACTTAGGTCCCTGTGCACAGTGCCCCACCTTTGTTTTTGAATAAAATATCAAACGAACTCCAAATCCAATGAAATTTTGACACATGGCTCCTGCCATGGTGTAGGAATTTCTATGATTTTTGGGGACATTTTTGATTTCATTTATTATTTTTAAAAATTCAAAAACCCCTATTTTTGCTACTGTTTGACTTTAAAAATACCAAAAAAATATAAAAACTCCACCAAAAATTCTAAAAAAATTAGACATTGTTGTTTACTGGTTGCTTGATTTTCTAGCCAAGTTTGGCTACTTTTCATCCTTTAAAAACCCTAAAAATTGAAAAACCCCTAAAAACTCATAAAAATTGTAGTAAAAAAATTAAAAATCCAAAAATAATAATTAGGGTGCCTAAATTTTCCTTATTCTTTCTAGAATATAGGAAAAATACCTTTAGGGCTTTTTGAGATCCAAAATTATTTTATTTTGTGGTCTTAAGCCTTGCTGGACAGTACCCTATTTTTCTTGCATTGTTTGATTTTTAATAATTAATTTATCCATTAGAAAAATTCCAAAAATTCACCAAAAACAGTAAAAAACATTTAAAACATAAAAACCATTTTTCCATAATTTTTGCTTCATTTTTTGTGTGTTGTATAAATTGTTGAAGTCCCCTTGTACTCACATTCTTTAATTTTCTCATTGTTTAAAAAATCTAAAAAAAAATATAAAATCAAATAAAAACCTTAAAAAAAAGACTCTTTTGGATTCTTGACTACATCGTAGGCCGCAAGGCCAATCTGTGCTCCTTGTGTTCGACCCTGGGAGCTATACCAGGTTAATCCTATAGCAGACCGCTCTTTCTTGTGTTTTGATTGATTGATATCTTCGAGTGGTTCATTATTTTTCTTGATTGACTCAGCCCGAGTGATTGAGGTCGCAACGACCTAGCATTTATTTTACACCTTTACCTCTGTCGTTTGGGGCGGTCATCAGAATGGCGCCGTTGCCGGGGAGCACGGCTTTGTAGTCAGATTTCATTCTTGTATTTTTTGTCTCTCTATATTATAACTGTTTTCTGACACTCTCTCTTTCTATTTTTTGTGCGAGGTACTACGTGGAGCTCTTGAAGTACACTTTTTGAGGACCCGCACGGGAAGAAGAGAGGGAAGAGAGAGAGAGGAGAGGAAAATTTTATTTCAGAGAGAGAGGACATTATTCTTGTTGTAATAATTTAGGACTCAGACTCTGGACATTTGTGGACATTTGTAACATTAGCGGGTCTGTTTCGCCGAGCACCGGTGTGCTCGGGGGACCCATCTGATTTTCGCGGCTTTTATCGTGGTTTTCATAGCTAGCTGCCTTTTCCGGTGTTTACGTGGTTTTCCTCGAGCCCCTAGATTTAGGAATTTATGTTGATTGTGACGTAGATTTTTAAGGCCCAAACACCTAATAGAATATCTGTTCCCATAGAACGTAATTGGACCTTAATAAAATTCATCGAAAAAGTTAGTTTAATTGGATTTGAGACCACGTGCCGTGAGGAGTCACATACAGCGCTGGCAGGACCCGTTGTGGCGGGCACCGAGTGACTCCCAAGATCGGACTCCGGACTCTATTCGATTAGCTAACTATTGTTCTTCACGATCAATAGAAGTTGCTCATCTAGGACTCGGCTTTTCCCGCTGCACCATTTAGGTAGTTTTATTTCTGTCTTTAAATTCTACGCGGATCACTTGCATGTAGAGTGCTGGAGACAAGGTACGCATTTCTTTCTCTGCATGCATCATTGATTTTCTCGCGCATCGGCTTTTTCGTCTTCTCCCTCTGTTTTTGGATTAATAATCATCAGGAGAATCGGAAAAACCGTTAGGCCGCTTGTATTTATTTTTGAAAATAAATTAAAAAGAAAAACAAAAAAATTGGGACTGGATAACATTATTGACCCTAAAAGACACTCACAATTAAAAATTTGTCTTGGGGAGAGCAACCCCCTCATTGTTTGGTTTGATTGTGCGAGAGAGTGACCCGAACACTAGGTAAAGCCCTCCGGTACTCATCTCGACTGATTACCGACTCTTCTGTGCGGGACAGTCGGTTGAGAGAGTATCGGGCATCCTAACAGGTCACGTTAATCGCTCTGATATCTTGTATGTTCACCAAATAAAATTGACAAGATAAATTGACCGATCTTTCACGGTCTTCACATTGTGTTGTGTTGGTGAACCTGGGGTTTGCTCTGTGATCATATTTTCTCCAGATCCCATCCGCCTAACTCGCCAAGATCAAGATGATGGGTAGACGATCTCTTAGGCAGCCTCTGGCTGCACCGCTTTCAGGCGCGTCTTCTCCATCATCTAGGTTGGCCCGTGAGAGTCGAGACCAGCTCTCCGGACCCGAGTTTGAATCCACCCTGTTCCCCCTCGATCCCCTTTCTTCTGCTTCTGAGAGACATGAGCCCGAGGAAAGACGAATTCATTTGACTGAACCTGAGTTAGGCTCATCTGATTTTGCAGACATCCCTATGGCTGGAGCCGGAAGTTCAGACGATCGCCAGCCTGAGCATTTTGTCTTAGACCAGGGAGCGATCAACTCCACCCTGATTGCGTCTTTAGAGACGGTTCAGAACCAGTTACGCGATCAGGGGGCATTCATGATAGAGATGAGGAGGGAGTTGGAGAAACTCCGAAGAGAGCGAGAAGAGCCGAGCGAGCCGGAGGACATTCCTGATGCTGAGGCAGAGGCAGCAGCCGCAGCAGCAGCAGCCGCAGCAGCGGCAGCCGCCGCCGCAGCAAGACCGATGCGGGAGCTTCACAACCCTGGATCTACACTGATGCACCAGTGGGTAGTGATTCCTGCTATCGTGGGGGATTTCAAGTTCCCTCCGAACACCCTGCAGATGCTTCCTCATTTTCACGGACTCGCCACTGAGGAACCCCACCTCCATCTCCAGGAGTTTCTGATGATCTGCAGCACTGTCCACGACCGTCGTGTGGACCAAGATACAATTCGAATGATGGCCTTCCCTTTTTCACTGGCAGATAGAGCAGCCGCCTGGCTGAAACATCTAGGGAAGTTTGTGTACACCTGGGATCAGCTCCGCACCGAGTACTTGAACAAGTACTATCCACTCGGGCGGACGAATGCAGCGAGGGCCCTGATCAACAATTTCTCCATGCACCCTAACGAGCAATTTCATGAGGCATGGGAGAGGTTCAGAGAGCTTCTGGATAGATGCCCCCACCACGACATTTCGAAGCCGAACCTAGTTCAGAGCTTCTTCAGTGGGCTGACGCCAGAGCTTCAGGGTCTGGTGAATGCTTCTTGCGGCGGGTCCTACTTTGCCAAGGACCACAACCAAGTCTGGGCCATCTATGAGGAGATGTCCGAGAATTACATGGTGATGTCCCAGACTCGGCTGTATACACAGAGATCTCAGCAGCCGCCAGGACCCGTGCAGTATCAGCGGATAGCACGGGTTGATGCAGGTCCTTCCAGTTCGTCCACAGTTGCAGCCGCACAGGCAGAGTCGGCCGCTGCGGACATGGGGATTATCAGCGAGAAGTTGGACCGCATGGAAATCATCGAGAAGAAGCAGTGCCAGGGCATAACTCAGATGGAGGAAATGGCACAGACTCTGAGCGACATGAAGACCCAGCTCTTGTGTCTCCAAGAGGCACAGACGGCTCCTCAGCCCCGTCTTCTGTCGCGAGGCGATTCCGGTGGCAGCCGCAGCTCGTCCCAGCGCTCCAGCTCCTTGCAGCAGCCTAGACAAGTTCACCTTGTACAGGCAGAGCCGTACCAGCCGCAGCAGCCCTCTTACCAGGCACCACCATCTCCAGACTTACAGATGGTGGTATATCAGCCGGATCAGCCTCTGGATGTACTCCCACCCGCCCCATACGATGCAGAGCCGTTGATGGATGTCAACGGGATTTGGTATGACCGGCCCCAGCCTGGAATCCGACGAGACCATCCCGGATTCAGGTGGGGGAATGGGGGTAACCAACCCCAGCAGCAGCCAGCCGGTCAGGGAGGGCAGTACTCCCAGCAGAGGGATCACCAGCAGCACCCAGCATCCCAGCCATCATCGTTCGTATCTCGTCCCTATCAGCAGCAGGGACAGAATTGGAGACGTGAGCAGCAGGCTCACCCGCAGCAGCATCCATCCTCTTACCCCTCTCAGCCACAGCAGCACCATGTCCAGCAGCCTCATTACCAGAGAGGCAACCCGTCGGGCTCCCATGAGAGCCCCGCCATGGATGATATAGCCCGCCTCTTCACAGAGCAGCAGGCTACATTTAGACGGGAGATGGACGAGTTCCGCCAGGAGATGCGGGACCTGATGAGAGGGAAGGCCGCCATCCCTGCACAGATCGAGCCTAATCCGAATAATTTGAAGAGGAAATCTGAGCAGGTAGTTCACACTGAGCCTACCACTTCTAGTGACTCATTTGATGATACATCTTCGGATTTATTTGATGCTGATTTTGTCACACTTAGGAGCGGTAGAAGACCAGCAGGAGGCGCCTCATCTGAGCGACCACACGAGGATCCATCTAGAGCGCCAGATGAGGAAGAGGAGAGCGGTACTGAAGCCGCACATCCTGATGAGGGTGGTACTGATGCCACCCGAGATGCTGATTCACCCGGCGGTACTGAGGCCGCCATTTCACCACATCGAGGAGGTGGTACTGACGCCACCAGCAGAGCCGAGCCAGCCAGCGGTACTGAGACCGCAAGACGTCTGCATGAAGAGCCAGCTAGAGGTGGTACTGAGGCCACCAACATCTATTCTGAGAGAAATGTTGTTTTTCCTCGCATGCATGTATCTCGGAACTCTGATTTGAATAAAGGAAAAGGTTTAGTTTACTCTGATCCCACTGTTGTGAATGATGTTATTGAGGATCCAGTCATTGAATCATCTAGACCTATTCCTAGTCCTTCATCTGAGAAGGACCCTGTGATCCCCTTTCCTAGAGCCCTTGAGTTGGGGAAGGGGAAGAAAAAAGAAAAAGACCCAAAAAAGAGAGAGCAGGAGGAGTTCAGCCAGAGCATGATAGACCGATTTCACATTCAGCTGACCCTCAAGGAGGCTTTGAAGCACATCCCTCTTCTTCAGCGGTCCTTGAGAGACAGGACCACAGTCAGGAGGACGAAGAGGAACAAGACCGCAGAAATTCATGTGCTAACAAAAGCCACGTGTTACGCGATCCAGAACCATCTGCCGACTAAGAGGCCAGATTTAGGGGCCCCGTATGTCAGATGTCAGATTAGTGAGCAGAGGTTCGACCGCACTCTATTAGATAGCGGATCGTCTATCAACCTTCTTCCGGCAGCCCTTCTCTACCACTTAGAGTTGGGCACTCTTGTACAGAGCAGGACATACCTTCAGTTTGCTGATCGGTCTGTCAAGAGGCCAAAGGGGTTGTTGCGAGACGTTGTCGTCACGATTCAGGGTTTGCAATTCCCCGTGGACTTCGTAGTGCTGGACATGGAGACCCCTGACTCGTTGACCGATGCCCCCATCATCCTCGGTCGCCCATTCTTGGCCACAGCCAAGGCGGTGACTGATCATGATAGCGGGAAGGTGTACTTTCGCGTCCAGGGCGAGAGTATACAAATAGAGACGGTTAAGGACCACAGAGCCAGATCCAGATCCCGCTCACATGGCAGTACAGATTCAGAGCAGCTGACAGACCCAGAGCCAGACATCCACCAGGACTGTGATTTTGTGATCACAGATGATGAGGCAGCTTGGGCAGATCCTGTAGCACAGACCATCCTCTCATATTCAGATTCGGCTGATGCAGAGATGATAGTAGAAGATAGTCTGGAGAGCACAGCCCTGGTTCAGGATACTATTGAGTCAGCAGAGTCGGATCTTGATCGCGACACGATTTTCAGTGATGGTGGTACTGAGGCCACCCTGCTCTATGGTGGTGCTGATGCCACCTTGTTCTCCAGTGGTACTGATGCCACTGAGTCTGATATAGATCCCTCGGATTCAGAGTCTGATTGGGCAGATTGTAATGATCAGATGCCAGATCTGGATCCACCTGAGCCTTTAGATGAGGAGGAGGTAGAGGCAGAGCAGATCAGAGACAATGTAGAGGACCCGCCTTCTCCAGATCCAGTTTGTGAGAGTTCATTATCTTTTTCCCAGGCAAATTTGGCAGAATTGTCAGCATACACACATCTTCTTCAGAAGCCAGATTTGCCAGCACCCAGCTGTCCAGAGCTAAAGCCGCTCCCTACTTCGCTGAAGTATCGATTCCTTGCGGGAGAGTCTGAGATGTACCCAGTCATCATCTCTGCAGATCTGACTGGAGAACAAGAATCCCGTCTGATGGAGGTTCTTGAAAGGAACCGCAAGGCAATTGGATGGAGCGTAGCAGATCTCCATGGGATTAGTCCCTCGTTGTGCTCCCACCATATCTATCTCGAGGAAGGGGCAAAGCCGTCGCGTGAGTTCCAGCGGCGACTGAACCCCAACCTAAGAGAGGTTGTTATGAAGGAAATATCAAAATGGTGGAGTGCAGATTTTATTTATCCCATTTCCGACTCCAAGTGGGTCAGCCCCTTGCATGTGGTGCCCAAGAAGACGGGCATCACGACTGTGATCAGTGAGTCGGGAGAGGAGATCGCTACACGAGTACCCACCTCTTGGCGGGTCTGCGTTGACTACAGGAGACTCAACCAGGCCACCAAGAAGGACCATTTCCCCCTGCCCTTTATAGATCAGATCATTGAGAGACTGGCAGGGAAGAGCCATTATTGCTTCTTAGATGGGTACTCAGGCTACAACCAAGTAGCCATCGCTCCTGAGGATCAGGAGAAGACCACCTTTACCTGTCCCTTCGGTACTTACGCCTTTCGACGCATGCCATTCGGGCTATGTAACGCCCCTGCTACTTTTCAGAGATGCATGCTGTCGATATTTTCGGACATGGTAGGAGAGTGTTTGGAGGTCTTCATGGACGACTTCTCGGTTTACGGCGACGGTTTCGATTCCTGTCTTGACTGCCTAGACCGAGTACTCCAGCGATGCATTGCTACCCGCCTAGTTCTGTCTTGGGAGAAGAGTCACTTCATGGTGACTCAAGGGACGGTGCTTGGCCACATCATCTCCAACAGAGGTATGGAGGTTGATCCGGCCAAGGTCGATGTCATTAGGAAACTCACACCACCGTCCAATCTGAAGCAGTTACGGTCATTTCTGGGGCACGTTGGTTTTTACAGGAGATTCATTCATGATTTCAGCAAGATTGCCCGACCGTTGACTGACCTATTGACGAAAGACACCGAGTTCCTTGTCGATGACAAGTGTCTTTCGTCCTTTGAGACTCTCCAACAGTGCGTAATTGAGGCTCCTGTCCTTCAGCCACCCGATTGGTCTCTCCCATTCGAGATCATGACGGACGCCTCTGATTTTGCCGTAGGGGCCGTGCTGGGACAGAGGAGGGATGGAATTCCGTTTGCCATACACTATGCTAGCCGCACATTAGATTCCGCCCAGCGGAATTACACGGTTACAGAGAAGGAGATGCTAGCAGTAGTGTTTGCCCTAGATAAATTCAGATCATATATCATTGGATCTCGAGTGACCTTGTACACAGATCACACCGCCATCAGGTACCTCATGTCAAAGAAGGATGCCAAGGCCAGACTTACTAGATGGATCCTTCTACTCCAGGAGTTCGACATTGAGATCAAGGATAAGCCTGGAGTCAAGAATGTGGTGGCGGATCATTTATCCCGATTAGAGCAGCCTGAGGATTCTGAGCAGATTGATCCCATTTGTGATACCTTCCCAGATGAGGCGATCCTTGCTATCGCCTCACTCCCGTGGTACGCCGATATTGTGAACTTTCTCGTTGCTGGGAAAGTCCCACAAGATTGGCCCAGGCAGAAGCTTGAGACCTTCCTTGCGAAGGCCAAGTTCTACCACTGGGAGGATCCCATCCTTTACCACGAAGGAGGGGATAGCATCTGGCGTCGGTGTATTCCTCAGGAGGAGCATCATAGTGTCCTTACTTACTGCCACAAGCTTGAGGCAGGAGGACATCATTCTGGGAGGAGAACGGCACAGAAAGTGCTCCAATCCGGATTGTGGTGGCCTACACTCTTCAAGGACTCTGATGAGTTCGTGAGGAGATGTACTGACTGTCAGAGGATGGGCACTTGTGGACAGCGTGATATGATGCCGATGCAGCCCATTCACTTCTGTGAGGTTTTTGACGCATGGGGCATCGATTTCATGGGTCCATTCCCTAAGAGTCAGGGATTTGAGTACATTCTGTTGGCCGTAGATTATGTTAGTCGTTGGGTTGAGGCTATCCCCGCCCGAGCCGCAGATGCAAAGACAGTTTGCAAATTTTTAAAGAAGAACATCATCACGCGGTTCGGGGTTCCACGAGTTCTGATTTCTGATGGGGGGTCTCATTTCATCAACGACCAGGTGAAGGCACTTGCTAGAGAGTTCGGCATAGACCATCGTGTTGCCACACCATATCATCCACAGACGAATGGTCTAGCCGAAGTGTCGAATAGGAGATCAAGAATATTTTGCAAAAAGTCGTCCGCCCTGACCGAAAGAATTGGTCACAGCTTTTGGACTCGGTCTTGTGGGCATATCGGACGTCTTTCAAGACTCCATTGGGTACGTCTCCCTTTCGCCTCGTTTATGGCAAGCCATGCCATCTACCTGTTGAGCTGAGGCACAAGTCACTCTGGGCAGTCACAGATATTCTGATGGATCCAAATGGTATAGGAGACCAGAGGAGGGCAGAGTTAGCCGCCTTGGAAGAGCTTAGAGATACTGCTTTCTCAAACAGCCTACAATATAAGGAGAAAGTCAAGGAGTGGCATGATTCTCATATCAGCCACAAGCATTTGAGATTGGACAGAAAGTATGGCTGTTTGATGCAAGGCTTAGATTATTTCCAGGGAAGCTACAAAGCAAATGGAAAGGACCCTATTTGGTCAGAAAGGTACACGATAACGGTAGCATTGATATATCTGAGTTATCTTCTGAGAGTACCTTCCGAGTGAACGGCCAGCGGCTCAAACCATTTCTAGATCATGAGCCGCGGGACGTTATTATTGCTGCTATTCATTTTGCGTGAGATGTGGTCCGTTGACTCACATCTTTTACATCTCACGCCTGATTTTCACTGTTCCTCCGCCTGTATAGATCCAGTTGTCCATATCATTCTATTCTTTAGTCCCACATCCCATTTCTCATCTTATGATTATGCTATACTTAGGGTGTACTTTACCCTAAGTATAGGGGGGATGTCGGACCTGCGAGTATTCTTTTCATTCTTTCTGCTCTTGTTTTTGCTGCCTATACTTAGGGATATTTTACCCTAAGTATAGGGGGGGCAGATTCTGTATATTCTTCACTCGGCTTTCCCTTCATGTACAGCTTTCTATACTTAGGATTAGTTAATCCTAAGTATAGGGGGAAAACACCGAGTTCCTTTTATTCTATTCATTTATTCGTTCCTTTTCACTTCCCTTTTACTAAGCACGAGTTATGTCTTCTTCATCGCTCTTGATCACTCTGAGGACATCGTTCGAGCTAAGTATAGGGGGGGTGTGTATATATTTCATATATACTTTAGCCATAACTCGTACTTTGTGTGAGTGTGTTAATAAATAAAATGGCTAAAAATCACAAAAATTAAAAATTTTTCATGTACATAAACCTCTTTTATTCTTGCACAGACATAGCTAGTGTATAAAGTATTTTTGTAAAAATGATTTCAAAAATCTTTTGTGTAAAGCTTGTGTAAATATTTTGTATCAAAATTATGTATATAGTACAAAATTTTTTCAAAATGTTTTGAAAATCAAAAAGTTTGCAAAAATCTTGTGTAAATGTGTGTAAATATCTTTTTGCAAAACTTGCGCTTCATGCATCATTCATTCATGATTTCAAAACATTTTTCAAAAATTTTTTTTTTTTTTTTGCATGATTGTAAAATATTTGTAAATAGCATCTTGTGTACATATATGTATATAGTTTTTCCTGGATGAGAGTTGACATTTAAACTGAGCCTGGAATTAAATTGAGAAATGGAGCTTGAATAAGATCTTAATTCACTTAACTTCAAGAGGAACCTTGTAGGACTTAGGGTTAAGGCTTTTCAGGTCCATAAGGACTTAATTCTTTGGGTCCACTAGGCTATGAGCATATGTCATCTTGATGAGCCTAAGTAGAGCACTTAACAACACACACATGACTCTCAGAGACAATGGCTTAACTTGCACCTGCACTTTACACATGGCTCTCCATGGATGAGGTGGTGAGGAGGCAGTTTCCTTTGGCTTGGGGTAGCATATGAGGGTAGTACTTCTAGGCGGAACCTCTCTTCTTCTTATAGTGAAGGAAGTGCACCTCAACTTGGTCTAGTGGTGTTGAAAGCTAAAGACAGAAGCTGTGGGTTGCAATAAAGCTTCAAAAGAGGGATAGTCTACTGGCTCAAGGGGAAAATTTCTTATATATGCTGCACCATGTAGATATGTTGTACAGAAGTTGTTGAAAAAAAAAAAAAAAAATGCAAAAATGCAAAAAGAACTCCAAAAAAGTGGTGGGTCGGATTGAAAATTTAATAACCCCACCGGAGTGTAAAGATCTCATGAAGCTTGCAGCGGGAGACTTAGCTACACTGGCTAGGCTTCCAAAACTCTATACTTCTATCCCCTCTCCTTGAGCCGGTTGCACTTGAACTTAGAAGGGAATACCCCGCTTCTCGAGGAAAGAGTTGCTAGACCGAGGCATTAGAGTTACCAGGTTGAGGGAGGTTGTTTCTTTGTCACTTCTGAGGTGGGGAGCCACATATCACTTACACCGCAAGGAAAAGATTCATGGTCATTAGAGTTTGTGTATGTAGACTTGTTCTGATCTGGTTTATTGAGGAGTCTTGCCCATAGATTGGTGGAACTTGGAGGCTGTTGAGTTTTAGGCTTAAGTCCAAATAAGGTTCCGACACATTAATAATCCAAAGATCTGATCGAGCTCCATATTTCAAGTTAATGAAGGAAAATTTAATAAGTCAACCTTGATCCATGTACATCCTCTTTTTCTTTTTCTTTTTCTTTCTTTTTCACTTCTTTTTCAAATAAGTGTTTGCTAAGGGACTAGCAAAGTTAAGCATAGGGGGGTGATGAATACCCATTCATCACTCTTTATTCTTCTATTTTAGCTACAAAAACCTTTGCAAATACATGTAGATATGTGTAAATACCAATAAATACCAAAATCATGCATTGTGTAAAAACACATAATTAGCATGTTTTTGTGCACAAAATAAAAGAATAAAGAGCAAAAAGAAAAAGAGGGAAATATTTAGAATAAATATTGAGCAACCTAGCCCAAGGGAGGGCTCAGCATGGGCCTGACCGCATAAAAGCCAAGTAGAGGGAGATAGGAGCTCATTTTTTGTAAATAAATTAAACTATATATTTTCCTCACCCAAAAATATATTTGTACATATTGTGTGTATATTCTATTAAAAACTAAATAAAAAGAAACAAAACAAAAATCAAATAAAAATTACAAAAATTGAAAATACAAAAATACATTGTATTAATACCATGTATATAAAAGTATACCATTATTTATTTCACCTTTATTTATAAGTGATAAAAATAAAACAAAAATATTCTTTTATTCCATATTTTATCTTGTAAATAAATAAAATACAAAATAAGCATAAAAACACATAAAAATAACAAATAAAAAAAAAATCAAAAATAAAAATCCATGTAGTGTACATATACCTATATATAGAGCTAACCTATTTTTATTTCCAAAAATTAATTAAAAATCACCAAAAAATAGAAAAAAATAAAAGAAAAATATTTCATGTTTTAAGTTTTCTCTAATTCGGCCTATTTCTACCCTAAAAAAATAAAACAAAAATAGCATCCACGTGGCCGCTCCTGATTGGGCCACGGGGGAATGTTGACCCCAGTCAACTCCCCCGCGCCTCCTTCCTTTTCTGGCCAACGCGCGCCGCGCTCATCTTCCCCGATTTTTCCCACGCGCTCCAGGCTGTCACCCACTCAACCCCCGCGCCCGGATCCTTCGCCGCACATCCCTCTCCCTCGCCGGATACTTCGCCATCAAAATCACACTTTCCATCGCCGTCCCCACTCAACCCTAATCGCCCGGTCACGTTATAAAACCATCACCTCCGCCGCCTCCGCGCCGCATCTTTGGCCCTTCTCTTCCTTCCCAGTGACCTCCATCGGCAAGGCGAGAGTGACAGCAAGCTTTTGCCCGTGTTGCAGTGAGGTGAGGGAGCGATTCCATCGATCCGGCGTAACCTCGCCGTCCTTGCTCCGCCGCCGCGTCGAGCACCGAGCTTCAGGCCTTGACGCCCTTCGAAGCTACGACCCGGAGATAGCCCATCTCCAGCCCAGTCTACTTCAGCCACCAGGTAGCCTTAATTCCTTCTAGTTTAGCTTAATTTCCGATTACGCCCAAATCTACCCTCCGACGTACATCTCCGATTCCGACCACTCCGATATCCCATCGTCCAATCCGACTCGATCAGCACCTTCGCCGTACCCTCACGCACCTTCTACGCCCGATCATTCAACCCAGATCGCACCGGATCTGGGATTCGAGTTCCATTGCCGTCGCATCGCCGGAGCTCTTCCGCCACGCCGCACAGACCATCTTCACGCCACCTAACCGGGTCGAGGCACTTTGCCCTCGACCCGCGAAGCTCCTTGACTATTTTGCAGGTCTAAAGGGAGGTGTCTGAGGCCCCCCAACTTCCAGCCAGGAGCTTCTCCTCCGCCGGCCTTGCTCGAGCTCCTCGGAGCTTGGTCTGACCGTCGGAGACCATCAGCAGACGCGGGAGCCTCCCACGATTCTTTTCCGACCTTCAGGAGGCTCACCGGAGGTCCCTAGCGCACGCACGAGCCCGGCGAGTCTCGCCGGGGACCTGTTCTTCGAGGACCCTCCAGAGCCGTCCGATGCATCCTCTGCTCCAGATCTGATCCTAGCCATCCATCTGTGGAGGAGCAGCGACCGTTGATCCACCCGAGGAGCGCATCTGGACCGTTGCAGCCGAGGAGAGAGGCACCCGAGCCCAGCACCGCTCGATCGTCCACGTGCCTCTTCCTTGACCGTCGATCAGAGCCGAAGAGGATAAGAGAGAAGAGGCGCCGCCATCCAGACCGTTCGATCACCCACGTGGCGCCTATCCAACCGTCGGCTATTAATAAAGGGGTAAATATCATAGGGCCCCCCTCTGTTTGTCGAATTTCGTTTTAGTCCTGTAATTTCTAATTTCAGTTGTTTATTTTCTGGGTAATTTGCATCAAGGACCTCGGACTTAATTTTAATTGCACTTATACCCCTGCCAGTAGAGACCCACGTGCTTGGGCACGTGTTTTGTTGGGTTATTTGCATGCTACCCCTTGTAGTTCTGGATGTTATTAATTGAATGAAATGTTTTGTTTATTTGCATTTATGCCCCTGTGAGCACTTTATATGCGCATGTGCGAATTATTTTGGGAATTTTGCAACCATACCCCTGGGCTTTCGATACGAGTTATCAATTAGCCCTAGGACTTGGTTTTTATTACATTTAGGTCCCTGTGTGCCCCAGACACGTGCTTGGCACGTGACTTCTTGGGTAAATTGCACCAGGACCCCAGAACTTTTGGGTATTTGCACTTAGGTCCCTGTGCACAGTGCCCCACCTTTCTTTTTGAATAAAATATCAAACGACCTCCAAATCCAATGAAATTTTGACACATGGCTCCTGCCATGGTGTAGGAATTTCTATGATTTTTGGGGACATTTTGGATTTCATTTATTATTTTTAAAAATTCAAAAACCCCTAATTTTGCTACTGTTTGACTTTAAAAATACCAAAAAAATATAAAAACTTCACCAAAAATTCCAAAAAAATTAGACATTGTTGTTTACTGTTTGCTTGATTTTCTAGCCAATTTTGGCTACTTTTCATCACATAAAAACCTTAAAAATTGAAAAACCCCTAAAAACTCATAAAAATTGTAATAAATAAATTAAAAATCCAAAAATAAAAATTAGGGTGCCTAAATTTTCCTTATTCTTTCTAGAATATAGGAAAAATACATTTAGGGCTTTTTGAGATCCAAAATTATTTTATTTTGTGGTCTTAAGCCTTGCTGGACAGTACCCTACATTCTTTGTATTGTTTGATTTTTAATAATTAATTTACACATTAGAAAAATTCCAAAAATTCACCAAAAACAGTAAAAAACATTTAAAACATAAAAACCATTTTTCCATAATTTTTGCATCATTTGTGTGTCTTGTATAAATTGTTGAATTCCCCTTGTATTCCCTTTTTCTCATTTTCTCACCTTAAAAAAAAATTTCTAAAAAAATATAAAAACAAATAAAAACCATAAAAAGACTATTTTGGATTCTTGACTACATCGTAGGCCGCAAGGCCAATCTGTGCTCCTTGTGTTCGACCCTGGGAGCTATACCAGGTTAAATCCTATAGCAGGACCACGTCTCTGTATTTCATTGATTTTATTTTTATCTGTGGTTCAATTTTCTTGATTGACTTAGCCCGAGTGATTGAGGTCGCAACGACCTAGCATTTATTTTACACCTTTACCTCTGTCGTTTGGGTGGCGATCATGTTCCAAAATACTCTACTTAGGCATTCAAGACGACACTGAACTAAGTCTTGTGGTCTTAAAGAATTAAGTATAGCAAACTTGAAGTATCTTAATTCCAGTTCCTTAAAGGTTCCTGTGATTACGTGGATTAAGGTCCAATGAAGCTCAAATCTTTGGATTTTATTTAGGCTAGTTCAATTAGCGATATTAGTCTGAAAAATGCAAATGTTATGCACAATGCAAGGAAAATATTTTTGTGATGCAATTTTCTAATTTTGAACTTTTTATAGGATTGAAAAAGTTTTGCAATTTTTATGCAATTTTCAAAACATTTTGCATTTTTATGGAATTTTTTGCAATTTTTTAGTGATTTTTTAAAAATAAAAAAGTTTTTGTAAATAATTATATGCAATTATTTACAAGGGAGTGCATCTTGGTATTTACAAGAGTTTAAGTGAGTTAGGAATTTACAGGTTTGTATATATGAGGTTTGTAAAAGATTTTTATATGATTAAATCATGTACATAATTCTTGAAATAATTTTAAAAGAATCTTACAAACATTTTAAAAACTTTATTTTGCAAATTATTTTGACAACTAATTTTTAAAAACATTTATGGAATTTGAAAATCATTTTACAAAGATTTTTCAAACAATATGTATAGATTTTTACAAATATTTGTGCAACCATTTTCCAAAGCACTTGCAAGTAGATTAAACAATTTATTTAAAACAAATAAAAGATTTTTTACAAACAATATATTTTTAAAAAGGTTGAAAATATTTTACAAAATATTTCCCAAACAATTTTCAAAAGATTTTCAAACTATTTTTTAAACATTTTGCAAAAGCATTTTTAACATGATTTATTAATCAGTATATGAAAAGAATTTGGTTATGTGTTTTAATTTTTATTAATTAGCCATATTATTAAAAAATATGAAAGTACAAGTTATGGCTAAAGTATATACAGTGTATATATGACCCCCCTATACTTAGCTTAAGCTATGTCCTCATAGATCAAAGAGAAAAAAAAAGACATGACTCGTACTGAATATAGATGAGACTTTAATACAAAGACTAGAGAATAAAGAATCAATAAATGAGAAGTCACTCGCCCCCCCTATACGTAGGATGAAATAATCGTAAGTATAGCAGGTTGTATTCTACATGCAAGAAGGGTTGAGGGTGGAAATGAACAGATCACAACTCAGTCCGTCTCTCCCTATACTTAGGGTAAAATATCCCTAAGTATAGACAGAAATATCAACAGGAAAGGAGACAGTTGAGGGGATCAAGAGAATAAATCGATAAAGAAAAATATGTTGGCAGAATGCATGCATCACTCCTCCTATACCTGGGGTAAAAGATCCCTAAGTATAGGCAACAACAGGAGTGATGAAATCGGACGAAGAAAGAACACTCGGCTCGTCCACCACGCTATATGTAGGACAAAGTACATCCTAAGAAAGTCAAACACATGGAATGGGGTGGGTGTGCAAAACGGTAGATGGAAGGAAGAAAACAAAAGAACATATACAAAGTAAGGCTATATAGAGATCAAGAAGGTAGAAAACGTACTTTCTTGCATGATCTCTAAGGTGGATCTAACAAGGCGTAGGTCAATATCGAGGTTCTTAGCTAACACAAACCGATAAAGATTGACCTGATGAAGATCCTTAGTGGTCTAAAATAAAAAAGGCACGAACTAGTCGGAGGAAATAGTGTGGTCATGTTCGGCCTGGGGAGTGTCATCTAAGTTAAAATAGAAAGGCAAGAACTCATCAGTGGATGTAGTAAAGTCAAGTCCAGCCTGCAAAGTCTCAGCTAGGTCAAAATAGAAAGGTACGAACTCATCTATGGAAGTAGTAAGGTCAAGTTTAGCCTGTGAAGCCTCTACTAAGTATGCCATCTGCACTAAGGTGTATATGATGTAAATGTCGCAGATGTCATCAATGCATTGCCATGCACCAGAAGGGCGGACTCCAAGGTCTATTCTTTCCAAATATTCCTCACCAAATAGGAATCCTCGAGTCTCAGGATCGTCCATAATAAAGCAAACCTCACTGATATCAGCATCAAGGTCATCGTCCCCAGAGTCGGCTAACATAGTAACACTCTTGTCAGATGCGGATCTCTTGTCAGTGGTAGGTGCGGTGATCACGACGATGCTCTCATCAGTAGAACGAAAGTGAATCTCTCCAGATCCATAATTAATAATGACACTCGCAGAGGCGAGAAAAGGTCGTCCCAGTATGATTGAAGGATGGTCCACAATGGTGGAGGTCTCCATGGACAATACAACAAAATCAACTGTGAAGCTAATGCCCTGGATCTGAATGACGATGTTATTTAAAATACCCCTCGACCTCTTTATTGATCCATCATCAAACTGACAAATCATCTTGATTTTCTTGAGAGGTCCAAAATGAAGAGATTGTACCAATGAGAAGGGTATTATATTAATCGAAGCACCACCGCCAGGGAGATTGTGATCACAAGAATAGTCAGAAATGATGCATCTCACAAGAGGTGTAACAGTGTTCCCTTTCTAATGTGTGGATGGTGGGGGATGGTGTGAACAGTGTCCATGGTCAGGATATGGCGCTCGGATCTGCTTTTTCGCTTTTTTTTCTTGGGTTTTGATGCAGATAATTTGTTCATGGCCCTTCGAAGAGGGGTCTCAACAATATCATGAACAGATGCCACCACTTCATGAATGGTCAACATTTTTTAATATTTTTTATCTCTTCCATACAAGGGAAGAGATCAGAATCAACATCTACACAAGGATGACTAAGAGCAGTCTGTACAATGTTATCCTTGTGGTGAAGGTAGGAACTGTGGTGGATGTGTGTGTGGGCATAGGATATGGCATGGGTTCCCTCTCCTCACAAGCTGACTCGGCTAGGTGTCTCCCAGACACTTTTTGTATTTTGTATTTTTCTCATTTTTTGTATTTTGTGCGATTGCAAGCTCTCATGGGTGTCCTCTAGTGAATTCATGAATCCTTGAGGTGAAGCGGCAGTGTGGCTCTTATTTAGTCTAGTGAGGTCATTTATCATCTCATTCATTTTCTCCATTAATTGGGTGATGTACTCAAGAGCAGTATCCATAGGAAGTGACTCCAACAGCTCATTCTCGGATGGGTGAGATGGTGGGAAATGTGATGGTGGTAGTGAAAAATAAAAATGCGATGCATGAAACTGTGGATAAGGTGGATATGCACCAAAAAAAGTTAGAAGTGAAGTCCTGATAAAATGATGGTGGACTGGCTAGAGAGGAAGAAGGATCTGCGAAGTCTGATAAAAATCACTCCAGTCAGCCATCTCCTAAACAAAGATGAGAATCGAGATAGCACGATGGTCAAGTCAAGATATGCAAGAAAAAGGCACAAATGCGTAGAGAAGATCGGGTATGCACATAAACAAGCATAAATAAAACAAACAAAAACCCCTCAATTCTCTAACTCAAAACAATGATGAACGTGATAGTTTGGTCTTTTTATCTTTTCAGTTTTTAGAGTTAGGTGAATTTCAGATTGTTTTACAAGCACGTATGTAGGCCTGAGGTTGGGGCACTAATCCTTAGTTTGTACATATCAAATATAAAATTCTTAATACAATGAGGGGGTTAATATGCCCAAAACAAGGATTTTTATTTTTGATTTTAGGGTTGAGTAGAGTTAGAAGTCCCAATTTTATTGGCTAGCGCTTTTTTATTTTTAATAAAAACGTACGAACTCTAATGAGATGTCAATTCCTTTAGTATCCTATGTGGTCAAAATCAGAGGGAGAGAGTTGAAAAAGCAATGCAAGTGTAAATCAATGATATATGCTCAGATAGATATGCTCACCTTGCCTCTAGCTCTCTTCATGTAGGATGCTAAGCAGAACTGAAACCTACTCTATATGCAATGCAAGTCTATGAAAGAGCCCTTAAACAGAAAGTGATATTATCATGAAGAACCAGATGTTGAATATCTAGAGAAGAAACCAAAGGTCCGATCTTGGAGACGCCTCGGTGCCCACCACAATAGGTCCAACAAGCGTTGTTTAGAGTCTCTTGCAGCATGCAGTTTAAAACCCAAATGTCCAACAATTAGATTTAGACTAGATCCAAGCGTGAACTATAGGTATGTGCAATTTAATTAGGGCTTTGGATCTTAATCTATCGAGCAAGAAAGTCCCGCACTTGGGCTCAATAACACAAAACAAATAAAAAGAAAGGTGAAAAAATCAAAATGCGTGAAAACAAATAAAAAGAAAAGAAACAAAAATGGGAAAAACACGATGAGGCCCCAAGGTGAACAAATACCTGGGCACTGGACCTCGTGAAGAGAAGTGTTCAATATCCAAATTTATTACAAATTATTTTACAAAAATAAAAAGAAAACTCTCTCTCACACACAAAATAAAACAAAAATGCTAAAGGAGATTGCTCTTCTCATGCTCTCTTTGCCTCCTCCTGCTTGCTCCTAGTTGGCATGGGTGCGTCAACCTCCTAAGAGGTCGTTGTTGCTGTCTAGTACCATGCAAGGAAAATCAACAAAGAAAGAGACAGTCAAAAGGAGTCAAATAAATAGCAAAAATAAATAGCAAACATAAAGTATGAATAATGTACAAAAATGAATGCACACTTTATTCCTTCTCGGCAATGACGCCATTTGATAGAGGTTTTTTTTTTGCCAACCTGCTAATTAAACAGGATTATCAATTGTTGCGCAACCAAGTGTACCTCTAATCAACGGTTTACCCACAGAGAATTTGAGTGATAAATGTGCATAAGTTAAAATTTATTATAACTCTACTATAAATGTGTATATGGGTAAGTAGGGTAGAGTGTTGAACATAGGGAGACGAGTCAGTGTAGCAGGTCTATTATTTATAAATAAATAATGAATAAATAATATATATGTATTTTGTACAATATTTACTTACTTACTTAATTAATTAATTAATTTGTGGGTTTTTAAATTAAATAAAATAATTCTTTTTTATGTTTATATTTATTATTTTTTATTTATAATTTTGTAATTTATATTTTCTTTTTATAATTTTCTGATTTTAGTATCTTTTTCTTTTTAATATAAAATATAGATATATAGATATAGATATAGATATATATATAATAAGAGTAAGATAATTATAAATATAACTAAAAATAACCAAAATTTTCATAATAAAATATTTTGTGTTTTTAATGTTTTTTAAAATTTTTCAGGGATTTTTACTAATTTTTAGGTATTTTTAAAGTTCTAAATAGTCAAAAATAGTGACTAGATAAATATAATGATTTATTTTGGAATTTAAAAATATATAAAAGCCTAAAAATTTTCCAAAATTAATACTAATATATATATATATATGTATATAATATAAAGAAAATTAAGAGATAGAAATAAATATTTTGGATTTTTAAAAGATTTTTTATTATTTTATTAGTATTTTGGATCTATTTAATTTTTATTTGTTTTCTTTTCTATTTTTAGGGATTTTCGGTGTGAAGGTACAAAATATAATAATATATAAATGTTGATTTTTTTTAATTTTTAAATACGATTTTATATTTTGTTGGATTTTTTAAAGAAGAACAACAACAACAAAGCCTTTCCACAATTAAGTAGGATCGGCAACATGGATTCTTCACCTACATTCAGATCTATCTTGGGTCAATCCATAACTTATATCCAAAAAAATAAAATCCCTTCGTATAGTCTCTTTTCAACACTTCTTGGGCCGCCCTCGCCCTCTCATTTTTAGAAAACAGGGAATAAAACATAATAATTTGATTTTTTAATAAATAGAAAAATTGCTGAAAATACAAAACTAATTATATAACATTGATGAGAGAGCAATCAAGAACAAAACCCTGTTTTTTACATTTTTGGAGCATGAATGATATTTTTAGAAAATAGATAACTAACACAAAAAACAATTGAAGTGGCAACGGTATATTTACAATTAAAATAAAAGGTAGGGTCTATAACGCAAAATATCCATAAGTTTACATCTAATATTCGAATATTAAATATTAAACGTCAATTACGGAAATCAGGGAGGGTATTTCTCCATAATGCCAAGCTCATATGGGGGACCACATGAGCTGAGCTAGCAAGGACTCAAAGGCAATGTGCAATAAGCATTGGGGTCCTTTATCAATTTTTACAAAAATAATAACCAGATCAAATAATTACAGGACTAAAATAACAATAAAACAAAAGGGGGTATACATGAAATTTACCCCCTAAAGCGTGCGATCGGACAACGTAGCTTCCTTCACTTGACACATGTCGCCTCCAGATGTGTTGATGATGCTTCGGCACGGACGATTGGGATTAGACCAAGCGTGTGATCTAACGGTTGGAAAGATGCTTCATCAGATGGCCCTGGATCAATCTGGAAGCTCGTTCTTCACCTGATAGTTAGGAGATGTGTTGGATGAACTGAGGAAGAACAACAACTCGGCTACCTTGGATTGGGGTCCCGAGCAACGTTGGCCGTCCCACGTGCAGCTGATGGGCTAGGACCTTCCTGGGGTGATGCCAGAGGTGGCTGGTTGTTAGAAAAAGACCATAGACTAAAGGAATGGGTCCTAGATGCTCTTGAAGCACACCGAACCTGGAGCACCTTATACGGCTTGTTTGGTCCTCATACAGACCCTCCAGTTGTTGCTCCTGCAAGAAAAGAACAGTGAAGAAAAGGCAAAGCAAGATGGGCTATTATTGGTGAAAATCTTAGTGGAAATAGCAAGATGCGATGATGTCCAACGATGGGTTATGGAGAGGACCTCGATGGTCCAAATCTGACAGAATCTGGTTGAGTTGTACGAGTACAAATGGTGGAGAAATGACTAGGGAAGAAGAAAAGGTGGTCGGTGGAGGTCAAGATAAGGGTAGATGGTGGAATAAAATGGCCGGAGCTCTAGAGCTCAGGTGATGTTTAAACCTTAAATCTAAGCTAAATAAATGAATAAAACCTAAACTATAAATGTAGGATGAAAGACAAGAACTAAATCTACCTACAAAGCAGATAAAATTACCTCAACTTGGACGAAGCCAAGGAGATTAAACCTCAACGGTGGAGCTTGCCGGAGATGGGTGGGAATGCCTCCGCTTCACTCCTTCTTGCTACGAACCTCACCTAATGCAAGCTGTCACCTCGCTAATGGTGTTTGGATAGGCCTGAAGGGCTAAGAATGGGAGAAAGGGAACCAACCCCAAAAAGGCAGAGGAAGGTGGAAGATATATGCAAGGTGTGGAGCAATTTTCGAGGGACTATGGTATTTAAAGGAACAAGTATATGATGAAGATGAAGAGTCGGCGAGAATTGTCGAAGTGAAGGGAGTAGAGTAATGGAATGGATTAAAGGAAAGGGGATATGGCGGATGCGTAGAAATTGGGAGAAGACAGGTGTGTCGTCAGGTCTGACAAGAGTTAGAGAGAGGGATGTATAGTTGACCTGCGGTCAACTTTTGGGCCATTCTGGTTGGTCCACGTGGACCAACAAGAAAAAGGGAATAAGAAATATCGTAAAATAAATTAATATTAGTATGTGAATTTATTAATAATAAATTTTTATTTTTTTATTTAGTATTATATCCCCATTTTTATTTATTTTTATGAGGTTATTTAGAAAAGGTTGTTATTTACATGTATAATCACAAAGATATATTTACATATATATTGTATTTTATATTTTATCATTATATATATTTATTTATTTATATATTATAAATTATTTAAATATATATACATATATTTTTATTGTATTTTCCTGAGTTTATTCGTATACTTTATTAAATATTAGTACAAAATATATAGGTATATGTATAGTATATTCATCTATGTATTTTTGTATACTCTTTTATTTTAATGTGTTTTAGTGATTTTATTTTATTCCAATTATATACATATACTACAGAGAATATTTACAAAATTATAAAAATATAAAATAATAAAAAATATAAAAAATAAAATGAATATTTTATTCGAGTATATTCTACAATAGGGGTCCAAAAACTAACTTTTGCATCTTAACTCCAAATTAAAAAACCACCTTAATTTAATAGCTAATAAAAAGTTATATACAATTAAAGGTGATTTCGGTGCATTTTGAGTTCATATGGAGGATACACAGGTTTGTGAAGTTTGGGTTTTGGAATTTTATTCTAAGTGTAAAATGCACAATGTATATTATTTTAATGTGAAGTAAATTTTGTATTTTTCTATGCTTTTTTATCTACACTTTCATGTATAAAATTTATTTATTTGAGGTATAAATAATGAAAAATAAAATAGGTCCCAAAAATTAAAATATTTGGCAAAATAACTTGGGTTTTCTATTGTATTATTGACCCTTATCTCTCCTACTTTAGTCTTTGTCGACCCAGTCATCATGATGCCTACGTCTCAGGGTTTAGGGTCATAAAATACCTTTGGTATTTTATTTATTTTTCTTTTCTTTTTTTTTCATTTATTTTGGCTTTAAATACAATATTGTATAAAATATTTATGTAATAAATCGTTGATATTATTTTTTTCAAAATAATGATATATGCATGAATTTAACTAGGGGTTTAAAGGCCAAAATGAAAGAATATAGGCGATGAATGGAGATTCATCACCTGACTAGCACTAGGGTTGTAATTCTCCTTCAGTGTCCGCTTGGGTTGTCCTCCCCTCTCATCCCCTCCTCCATGGTTTCTAGTAGGTTGTGTTGTGCATGTTTTTTTCTCGAGCATCGGAAATTAATGGATGATTGAAAATCATTACTATCCCTAAAAATCTCGTGACAAACAAACAAATGTTTTTTTATTTTTGCTACTTATTAACCTGTATAGAGGACATGGTCGAACTCAGGGGGGCTACAAATCCCGAGGGTTATCCAATTAATCGAAAATCACTTAAGAGAAAAATAGGAATCTCAAAGGATAATTATCCTTGGTTTTTGTGATTTTTTTTATCTTTTTAGTTTTTCTTTATAATTTTTTTATTTCTAATTTTTTATTTTTTGATTTTAAATTTTTTAGTGATTTTGATTTTGCATTTTTATTTTCAAAAATAATACAGAGCAATATTCATAAGATCAAAAATACGCACACCAACTCTTTTTTGTAATTTTTCAATTTATCAAAAATGCTCAGAAATATTCAGAGAAAATATTTTTGGGTTTAAAAGTTTTCAAATGTTTTTGGGCATTTTTATTAAATTTTCAGATGTTTTTCTATTTTTTTAAAATCAAACAGTGAGAAAATGCGAAATTGTGAATAGTCTGGAGTAATTTGCATCTTAAAAATATTTGAAGTACCCAAAATTCCTGGTAATTATTTTATGATAAAATAGAAGCAATTATCTACAAACATGAACTAAAATCATTATTTTTGGATTTTTATATAATATTATGTGATTTTTATAATATTTTTAATATTTTTATTTTTTAGGGTTTTATAAATAATTAATGCATGAAATTTGCAAAAAAAATAGAAGACAATGAAATAAAACTTCCCTAATTTTTTTGGAATTTTTGGAGTTATTTTCAATTGTTTATGAATTTTAGAATTTCAAATAGGGAAAAATGACATTTTTTATTTGTTAATAATATTAAATGAAGACAAAATGCAATGACATTTGTATACAATGAAGATGCACACTAAAGGAGTCTAAGTTAATTTTTTGAGAATTTTTTTGACTAATAAAAACATTTATTTCAATAGAAAAATCATGCAAAATCAAGTATGCATAAACATGACTTAAATGCAAATAATGGAAAGTTTTTGCATAAAAAGAGCAATAGAACTAAACAAAGGACGAAAAGTAAAATTTACCCAGGTGAGGGTATGCGTTATACGTGATGAATTGAGGCAGGGACCTTTCTGTAATTAAGAAAACTTACGGGGGGTTGAATGCAATTTTCCAAATATTTTTTTCTAGGGTTCCCTGTCTCTTTCTTCATTTCTACAAAACAAAAGGGGGACACGGGCTGCCGCCACCCCTCTCGTTTCCTCTCCTCAGACGGATTAGGCGGTAGCGCAGGGTGACGGGAGGTCGGGTGGGGCACGGCCACAGTTGGAGTGGTGTAGATCAGCGGGGCGGTCGACCGTGCTTGGTGTTGCTAGGCTGGCGGTTGGAGGCTAGTGGTTGTAGGTCGTCGATCGGCTGGATGGGCGGGCTGAAGAGAAGGGTCCGCACGGGAGCGCAAAGCTCGCACAGAGATGGGAGATGCGGTGGTGGTGATGTTGATAGTTGCGGGGCCAACGACGGTGGCGCAGTGCTCCTCCAGGTGGAGGAGTCTGGCGTCTAGGCGTGCGGCCTCACGCGGGGATGGTAATAGAGACTGAATGGCGGTGGCGCGCGCTGGGCGGCGTGGTTGAGGCACCACTGGGCTTCGGCAGAGGTGGCAGCCAACGGCGGGGGCGCGGTGCTCCTCCAGGCGGCAGAGGCTAGCATCTGGGTGTGCGGCCTCGCGCGGGGAAGCACACCTCGGCATTTTTTTATTTATTAATTTTTTATGTAATACAGAGAACCGGTAGAAAAAAAACTTTTTATAATATTTTTTTGAAAATAGAACGACAGAAACTTTTTTTTATATTTAAAATAGAAAAATTGAAAACAGAGAATAATAAAAAATGTTTTTTTTATTTTTTTTATTTTTTAATGATCCTGCAAAACAAATGTTAGAAAGGAAGAAAACAATTTTTTTTATTTTTTATAAACATTAGAAGGTAAACGAGGATTCGGTGAAACGTGAGGAATCGAATCTGATTCTCCGACCACCATGCGTGGTCAGAGGTGAGAGATCGTGCGAGGTAGAAAAGAACGCATAGAGATCGAGAACGTGAGATGAAAAATTCCAGTTGGTGGCGGATTAAATCATGGGTGATGATTCGAAGATCTAGATAAAAAAATTGACAACGAAGAGAAAATGTGAGAAATAAAACTATGATTAATCTACGGTAAAGATAAGAAGAAAATGACGATGGATCTCACCTTAGGAGCGGATAATGATCGTGATCGCCTTGACGAAGGCCGACTCGCTATCACCGGACAGCTCGGAGGCTAGACACCTTTCTCGACAAGAAGACTCTCGGAGATCGGGTTCCTCACAGAAGTTTGATCAAGTTGGAATGTGGGAGAAGGAGCCATATAAATAGAAAAGATGGATAATGAAATTTGAATTTTTGAATTTTTGAATTTTTTGTTAAAGAGATAAGAGAGATGAAAATTGGAATGAGAGAAAGATAAAGAGAGATAAAACTATTTACAAAGTCAACTATTTTTTTCTATTTTCATCACTTTATTTATTAAATAAAAAATTGTTATTTTTTTTGTGGAGGTTAGTTGAGAATAGCAACTATATACATATATGACATTATATGCAAGGGTAAATGAGGAAATTAGTTTTTTAAAAAAATTATTTTTTTATTTTTATTTAAATAATTAGTAAAAAAATATTTACAGATATATATACAAATACAATATGTACAAAATACATCGGAAAATTACACAAACCACCTCGGAAAACCAACTTTTTACTCGTAACTCCAAAAATTATGAAAATACAGTCATTTTTAAGATAATTTAATTTAGAATCCAATGGAAGTGAGATTGTTCAATTTGAGTTCATATGGAGCCAAAATTGGTATTTTAATTAGTGCTTAGTGGCTTTTTCCAAGTGTGGTTGCTTTTATTCTGTACATGATTTAATTGTGCAAAAATTTTTTAATAAATTGGAACACATATTTATTTACAACTTTGGTGTTAAAAGTTATTTGATTTGAGAACAATTAATGTACAAATAAAATAGTGTAGTATACAAATATACACAGCACAATGTTTTTTGGATTTTCTAATTGAGACCCTATCTCCCCTTACTTTATTCCTGATCGATCTGGTCAAATCTTGACCTTCTCTCAGGGTTCGTATCAACCTGTATCTATTACATATATACAGTCTTCCTTTTTTATTTTTTTTTCTTTTATTTATTTTTCCTTTCTTTATTATTTATTTATTTTAGGTTAAAATAATATACATGTATACAATATTTACACACATATGCAAGTTAGTAAGAATGTGGAGTTAGTGTTATATAAAGATGCTTTATAAGAGATTTTAAGCTAAAATAAATGAATAAAGATGATGAATCACATATTCATCAGGCTACTTACCTTCATTCCCATCATGGTTTTCTTCATCCCCTCCTCCTCATCTTTCTCTATCCCTCATCATCTCATTGAGCATTTCTCTGATGGATACTTGGGCAAGAGCTTGATCTGTCAATTATTACTGGATGGCTTGAATTGATGCCAGCAACTGTGTGTTGACTTCATTCTAGTCTACTGTATCATCCGAACTTGGTCCTTTATCACATATCTATGGTGCCATCTCAAGATCCAATTGTAATTCGGGCTCCTGATCGGGTGTTGAATCTGCATTGGAAAATAGAACTCGATCAATTCTCGGAAAAGATGAAGCAAGTTCGAGATGAGAGTTGGTTTCAAACAATAGATTTATTGGTGAAAGGAAAGTAGTGAAATAAGAAAGATCAGGACAAGAGTCTTGGCCTTTGAATTGGTCGAAGATCAGGGAGTCTAGAGAGAAGTTCGTAAGGTTCGAACTAATGTCTTGGAGATCACCTCGTAGTATTGAAGATGTAGGCACCCAAGAACTGATGGTGGTATTTGCAAGATCCGAACAAAACCATCATGGATACAACATCTTGGGAAACAGGAGAAGTTATGAATGACTAGATTAATGAAATGAAAAGTGCAAGAAGGATTGAGAATAAAAGGCTCAAAATGAGCAAGGAAGAAAGAGAAGTGAGAAAAAAGGTGTGAGATAGAAAGGCACAAAGGTGTGGCTTTTTTTCTTGACTTGCTTTAAACTAATCAATCAAACCAAAAAATAAGGGTAGCTTCACTAACTCAACACAATGAATCGTAAGAATTTAACGATTATCTTGTCGAATTTATTGGTACTCAAGTAATCTTATCAAATTTAGTCCTTACTATTAACCCTAGAGGATAGTGAGTACTCACTCAATAATCGTCGTGTACTTTCCACCTCCTTTGTAACCTATAGCATGTTCTTTTTGAGGTCCTTATTATCGGATATGGGCCCACTACTCAGCCAAAAAACTGAGGGTAAAGGAATCCAAAAGGCGAAACCAATACTTCCTCCTTGCGAGGTAATCAGTCGTGGTATGATGAGATAAGGACCTGTCATCGCAGTTCCCTATGCTCAGTGCTTCAGACTATGTTTGCAAGCTAACCTAGCCCTACTCTCCTATGCATCAATGAAATTCCAATACTTCGTAGGCCTAGGCGATACATAAGGCAAAATCCAAGCTGGATTTTTGGTTCTAATGCTTATGGCTTGTTCCTCACTTGGTCTAGAAGGTACCTGAGAATAATGAAGGTTTTTTGCACCCATACATGAAGATCGATTAATCAATTTTAATTAGGTCAAGGTTTTCTTAGCAGTCATTTTTTTAATTTTATGGTTTTCACTTTTTGAGTATTTTTCATTCAAGAGGTCTGGCGGTTTTATCAATACTTTACTTGGCCTATGTGACCAAAATCAGTTAGGGAAGACGGAAAATAATGCAAGCCAAAAAATGATTATGTGATGCTCAGTTAGAAGACTTACAATGCTTCCCAGCTCTCTCCATGTGGGATGCAAGAAAGAAATTTTAAATATATACTATATGCAATGCAATGAGCAAACCTCGAAGACATGAACTTCTATTATCGTGAAAAACTTGTTTAATTTGACTAGATCCAAGTGTGAGACTATATGCACAAGAATGATATTAGGGCTTTGGACCTAATTAACCGAACATCCACTACTAAATTCTAAGGGCTCATTCCACAAAACATAAAATAAATAAAAAAGGTGAAACCACAAATCACAGAAAACAAATAAAAACAAGAGAAAAAATAGGGAGGAATAAAGATATAATATGATGAAATCACGGAAAACTGGCAAATTCTGCAAGGTGAACGGTCACCTAATGAAATGGACTTGTGAGAGGTTAATTGTTCAAGTTTGATTCATGAATTATTACAAATTAATTGAATAAATCTCTCTCTTGCAAAAATTAAACCAAGTATATACTACGGTGAATCTAATCAGCTTCTTGTGTCCTCTACTACTCTCTCCTACCTATGGACGAAGAACCACTAGCCTCTGCGGATCTTGAGTGCGTAGAATCTCTAAAAAGGATCCTCTCTCGATAAGCAGGTCCTCGTAATAAATTCAAATAAAAAGATGGTCAGAAAAGTCTTAGATAAAAATAAAATAAAGAGAGAAATATCAATAAAGTGAATAATGACAAAGCGAGTTAAATAGACTACTCTATGCTCTACAAACTAATGCTCCCCTGAAACGGTGACATTTGATGAAACGCTTTTGTCGAGATACCTAACGTCTGTTCTTGGAGGAGCTTGTGTTGTCCAATCAAGTCAGATATGACAATTACTATATTGGCCCTTTCTCAGCTCTCAGTACTCAACTCGAGCTATTCGATCAAAAATCAACCCACAAAGATAATTAATAAATATAAAGGAGTGAGCTAAATTTTATTATTCCCAACAAAGATGTGTATAGTAGACAAGTAGTAGGGGTCGAACCATAGAGAGCACATGGGTAGACTACCTAAGGAGTTTTCGTGTATTTTTAAATTTTTTCAAATGTTTTATGGGTTTTAATTTTATGTATTTTTTGTTTTTAATTTTAAATTTTTAATTTTAAACTTTAGAAATAAAATATAAACTAATATATATGTATAATGATTATGCTATATAGATAAGAAATAAAAAGTGGTGTTTTATATTTTTAAAATATAGTAAACAAATTTCAAATTATAGAAATAAATATTTTTGGATTTTATAATTTTTTCTCTATTTTGTTAATTTTTGGATAAATTTTAAGAACTTTATGGATTTTTAAATAAGGAAATACGCTCAATAAAGAAAACACAAAATTGAGGAACTTGAATTAGTCTTAATAAACGTCTATCAAATTAGATTGAGCACGAAATCAATTTTCCTAAATACTAGATAATATAAAGAAAATTAGAAACATAATACATATTTTTGTGATTTCTCTATGATTTTATCGAATTTTTATAAGGTTTTTTTAGTTTTGTAATTTTTAGAGGTTTTTCTTAATATTTTACAAAAATACTTAGTCAAAAAATGAGATATAGCAAAATAAACATACATGATTTTTTTTAGAAGTTTTCAAAACATTTTGTAATTTTTTATGGATTTTAAAATTCCAAACATGAGAAAATGCAATATATTTAAATTTTTATAAACAGGAAAATAATTTTAATCGCCTTACACAAAATATGTGTGATGAAGTATGGTTCCGGGAACTTATGATAATTTTCCTCTAATTTTAGATCTTATATGGTATTTTTAATAATTAAAATACAAGTACAAAATTAAATCAACAATATAGGGATATAGTTGTATTTTCAAGAAGTTTCAGATGATTTAATAACATCTAAATAAAACATAGGGGCATTCATATAATTTTCACATAATAAAAATATAATACACTCTTGATAGCGGTATACATGCAAATATCAGTGATAACAGGACCAAGTATGCAATTTATCCAAAAATATTTCAACTAATATTCAAAGTTTCAAGACTAAGTGGAAATACACAAAATCTAGAGGGGATCCATGCAAAATGCCCAGATACCTCATGCACGCAAGCACATGAGGTGACCTAGAACTAGGCTAAAGTGCAAATAAAGAAAGTCTTGGTTCAATATGCAAATATTATAAAAATAATACAACTGCAAATGAAATTAAAGAATTATTAATAAATGCACAAATGTAGGGGGTGTAGAATGCAAAATACCCCCATATGCGTGCGACTGGACGACGACGATTACTGCACTTATCCATGCGATGCAAGCTAGACGATGGATGACACTTCATGATTTGAGCGCATAGATTAGATTCCGCTCTTTGATCTGACAAATCTGATGGCGCGCATCTAACGGTACTTGTTCCACCTAGCATGCGTGCTTGATCTAATGGTTTTGAGATGCTCAAGAATAATAACTCAAGAACTATGGATTGTTGGGATTTAATCGTGCCTCCTCCATGGTTCAGACGTTCTCCCTAGCTAGTGAGATGCTCTTCACCTTCCAGCATAAATTTCGTAGCGGGGAGATGGCTCAAAAAGTTCCAGACCTTGTCAATGGAGGTCTAGATGGTCGAAGAAAGCTTGAGCTCTAGGAGCTACTAAGTTCAAATGATTCGACCCCACCTGGGTTTCTAGTTTTTGCGAGCCTGCATCAAAATCCTCCTGGCTCGATGGCAAAGCTCCTCAACCCTAAAGTTAGCAAAAAAGGTGGTCTAGATTATGCAGGCAAAAGCCTTCGACGGCTGGTGAAGGAAGGAGACTGATCTCCCATATCTGTGCAAGATATAGGGTGGAAAATTGATCGAGATAATAGAGGACGAAAAGTAAAGGTGTAAGGATGTCAATGGGTCAGTCAACAGTCTGAAAAAAGAAATAAAAAATTAGCTCACCTGCCTAATGTGGTCGGGAGCAGGAAACCACCAGAAGTCTTCAATGATGGTGAATCACACTTCCTCCTCCTTCTTCTTCCTTTGAATTAGCTGGGAAATGCCTCATGTCACTAGGGTTTCACTCCAGAGAGAGATTTAGGGATCACGGCTTAGAGAAACAGATTGAAAATTCAAAAATGGTGGAGGAGGGATATATATATATATACAAACTACTAAGAAGAAGGTCTTCAATTAGGGTTTTCCATGCGAGTCAAAGGTTTCCTTGGGTCACTCTTGGATTCGTGTGAAGGTTGATGATCCTACGAAGGTTTTTCATGAAGGAATTGAGCACAGATGGGGATTTATTTGGGCCCCCAAAATTGGCGAAAAGAGGCAAGTGCAATGGATTGGTCTAAGAGGGGGCGAGTTAGTTGACCCAGGTAAAGTGATGCTGCCCCATATTAGCCCACATAGGACACAAGAGGACAAAATAGGATTGAAAGTAAAAAGAAATCGAAAATAAGATATTAAATGATTTTATTAAATAAATATCAAAAATATCAAAGTTGTTTCTTATTTTATGTACTATTTTTAGGTGATTTTTATTTATATTTGTCAACTTATTTATTACATGTTAATTTTTACAAGTGTAATTATAGATAAATATACCTATGTTCTATGTCTTTGATTTTTATTTTATATTTCAATATTTAATATTTTATTTATGTGTTTTATTTATTTATAGTATAACTAAATACATATTTACAAATTTTTATTTTATTTATATGACTTTATTTGTATACTTAAATAATTATGGGTATATACATTATAAGTATAATATACGTGTATATTTTAATGTATTATTTATTTTTATGCATTTTAATGGTTTTATTTTATGTTTTTATTTTGTTTTAATTAATATTTATAAGTATTAAAAATATAAAAGGAGAAAAAATATAATAAAATAAATTAATGAGAAAATGCATATATATTGTATAATGGGACCCAAAAGGTCAACTTTTATATCTTAACTTCATTTTAATGAAACCACCTTCATTAGATCGATAACTTGGTTTAGAGTACGATAAAGGTGAGTTTTGCCAATTTTGAGTTCATATGGAGATGATATGGATCCATAAAGTTCAGTTTATGGCTTTTTCATCTGTGTGTCCCAGTTGCACAGTGCATTATTTTTATTTGTAGTTATTTTTGTATTTTTCTATACTTTTATGTATACATGTTTTGCGTTGAAAATATCTTTATTTGAGTTGTGTAAGAGTGTGTATAAATTAGTGTATGTTTTTTCGTATGCGGTGTATTGGACATCTAGGATTTCTAGGTCTCTGTATTATTTTTGTTGTATTTCTTTGTTCTTATCACCCCTACATTATTCCTTGTTGACCAAGTCAATATTGACTTAGTCTCAGGGTTTACGGCCATTAAATATTGACAACACTTCCTTTATTGTTCTTTTCTTTTCTTTATTCATTTATTTTATATTTAAAAGGGTCTTTTTGTACTATTTACAGACAATAATCAATGTATTAATTTTTTCAAGTTAGATATATATACTTGTATTTATGTAGTGATTTTAAAGACAAAAGAAAGGAATAAAGGTGAATGAATGGGTATTCATAAGGAGGGAACGTTTCTGTTGCATCAGACCTGCAAAGCATGGCCCTATCTGCCATGGAGGAGAAGAAGGGTGTGCCTTGCGCTCAACCATGTAGCATTAGAAGACAAGTTAAAGGGGGTGTTTATAGTTGTGCATAGAATAAGGATGGGGGGATCAAGGGGTGCAACAAAAATACCTATAGCGACTGGAGGAGGAGGTGTGTTGTTATTGTGCTTAGCCATAGAGAGGGGCGAGGGAGGTTACGTGGGTTGCATCATGCAACATATAAGGAGGGCAACAGTGTAGTAGATGCACCACATCAAGGAGAGAAAGAAAAGGGGGGCAGCAAACTTGTGTGAAGACACTGGTCGAGCACTGCTATGCACAATAGAGATGGCGATCGGCCATGGCAGATGCAGGAGAATGAGAAGGGATTCCTGATGAATCCTCATTCATCAATTTTTATTCTTTTATTTTAGCTACAAATATTTGTAAAACACCATGTAGATAGTTGTAAATAGAATAAATTACCAAATTGCATGCTTTGTGTAAATAGCAATAATTAGCATGTTTTTGTGAAAAAAATAAAAGAATAAAGAAAAAGGAGGGAAATATTTAGAATAAATATTGAGTGACCTGAACCCAAGAGAGGGCCCAATATGGGCCTGATCACAAAATAAAATAAGTAGAGAGAGATAGGGCAACTCAACCTTGTGTAAAACCCCCTCTTATGTATATATTTTATTTTCATAAAAATAAAAATATATATGTGTTTCTCTTATTTTGTAAATATTTCTAAAAATAAAATAAAAATGAAAAATAAAAGAATAAAAACAAAAAGAAATAATTTCTCTCTCTATATTGTATATATACCATGTATATAGAAATAATATATCTATTTATTTTACCTTTGTAAATAAACAACAACAATCAAATAAAAATTATTTTATATCCCAAATTTTATGTTGTAAATAGATAAAATATAAAATTGGGGTAATTATACAAAAATAAACTAATAAAAATATAAAATACCTAGGTATTTTATACCTGTATATAATATTATATTATGTATATACATTAATTTATTTATAAAAAAATAAATAAAAATCACTAAAAATACTTTGAAAAATAATAAAAAAAATTCATTTTGTAAATATTTTGAAATAAAATAATTTGCTCTTTTTAATTTAATTTACAAATAATATCATAATCTTGAATTCTCATTGGTCCACGGGGGAAAGTTGACCCCCAGTCAACTGCCCCCCTAGACCACTTCTCGCGGATACTTGCGCCGACCCGACTTCGCCGATTTTTCACGTCATGATCCGACCTCCATATCCTCAAACCCCGGGCTCCGACTATCGATGGATGATCCGTGATCCACGCCTATCGATTTTCTTAGGGATACATTCATCGAATCGCGCGCCCGATCCCCGTCTTCTCGGACATGCACCAGTATAAAGCTTCACCTCCAGCCGCCTTTTCCCGCACCTTTGGCCATCGTCTTCGACCCCAGTGACCTCCACTTTCCTCCTCGAGTGCCAGCGAGTGCGGGAGCGTGTTGCAACGAGCGTTTGGAGGCTTTAGCCCTAGGTCTGGCGACCAACATCGCCGAGCTCTGCCACCGACGAAGCCCGAGCCTCTAGAGGCATCGCTCCATCGAGGCAAGGACCCCAGGAGGACTAGGACCTCCAGCATAGACGACTTCGATCCCCAGGTACCATCGTTAGTCCCTAGACTTCCGTAGATTCCGATTTCGCATTTTCCGACCACCGGACCGCCCAGCTCGTTCCGATCATCGATACGCCCTTCCGACCATCCTATCATCTCCACGAGTCTTCACTCCACTTTCTGCACCCTTCCACTCCCCCCGGTTCGCACCGGAATCGGGTATCGTATCTCTTCTGTCGCCGCTCGTCGGAGACCCACGCTCCGCCTCACCCACGCACCCCCTTCGCCTGCTAATGGGTCGAGGCAGTTTGCCCTCGACCCCTCTTTCTTCCTGTGCAGGTTAGAAGGCCAAGGAGCCTCGTCTGGAGGCCCAACCATCAGAGCACAGGTGCTCTAGCTCTTCCTCATCGCCGGAGCACTCCAGCTGCTCCCGACATCATCGGAGCATCTCAGTAGCTACGGGACACCATCAGCTTCCTTTTGCCCTTCCTTGTAGCACCGGAGGACTCCCTTGACGTACACAGTCGTCGGGCGAAGTTCGTCGGCGATCAGTTCCTCGAGGACCCTCCATAGCCATTCGATCGAGCCCCTCGCGCTAGTTTAGATCTCAATCATCCATCTTAGGGAGGCTCTTGAACGTCCGATCCATCTGAGGATCTCATCCGGGACGTCCATCGCCAAAGGGGGATGTCCGCGCACTACAGCCGTCAGATCTCAACAAGACCCCCTTGCAGCCGTTGGATAATAATAAAAGGGTAAATATCACTTAGGCCCTCCTTAGTTTTGCATTTTTGTTTGAGTCCTGTAAATATTTTTAGTAGTTGTTTTTAATTTGGAATAATTACACTTTGGACCTGATAGTTTTAGTATTTGCATTTTATTCCCTCCGATTGTGGTGCACGTGCTTCGATACGTGAGTTTTTGGGAAAAGTGCATGGACAGGGCTTAGGTTTATTAAATGTTATGGTTTTAAACTTTTATAAATAAGAATGAAATTTTAGCCCCTCTGAGTATGTCACGTGCGTGCCTCGTGCATTTCTAGGCTTTTTGCAACTTTGGTCCTAGACTTTTAACACGTGTTGTCGTTTGGGCCTGAAACTTAGTTTCCTTTCACTTAGGTCCTTGTGTGTTGTGCCTTTTCTATTGGTTGAATAAAATATCAAATCAACTCCAAATTTTCTGAAATGTGGACATGTGGCACCTGCCACTGTGTAAAAATTTCAGTAAATTTTGGGACATTTTTGCTTTGATTTTCTATTTTAAAAAATTCAAAACCTTTTTTGCTACTGTTTGAATTATAAAATCAACTAAAAATATTAAAAAGCCTTCAAAAATTCTAAAAAAATTGTGGTGTGTTTTTTTGTCTTCTTGCTTCAATTCAATTTTTGTTGTATTTGGACTTATAAAACCCCTAAAAATTAAAAAACCCTAAAAAATTTATAAAAATCATTAAAAATTCTAAAAAAAATTAAAAAATGCAATTTCTTTTTCTGTACCTTAGTTTTTATTTGTAGTTTGTCATAAAATTGTCTTCAGATTTTTAGATGCTATTTTTATATTTTTAAATAGCCTTTCAAATCTGGCTGCACAGTAGTTTCAGTTTTTAGCCTTGTTTCATTTTTATAAAATCAACAAAAACTATAAAAATCTTAGAAAATTACCTAAAACACTTAAAAATTTATAAAACCAAAAAATATTTTTATTTCACTTTTCTGACTTTATTTGTGTTATTAAATAATTCCTTGATTGTGACTTGTTGGCTTATTTTATATTTTTCTTCACAATTAAAAATCACAAAAAATTTAAAAAACCTAAAATCCACCAAAAATACTTATTTTATTTTATTTTGAGTTTGACTACTTCGTAGGCCTCGTGCCAAACCGTGCTCCTTGTGTTCGACCCTGTTTGCTATACCAGGTTCAATAAATAGCGAGACCGCTATTCGATTTTATTGATTGATTACTCTATTTGGTGGTCTAGTTTTCTTGTTGACTGAGCTTCAAGATTCGGGTCGCAACGACCCGTATTTTTACCTTTACTTGGATCTTGAGTGCTTTCATCGGTCATCAGAATGGCGCCGTTGCCATGGAGTACGGCTTAGTAGTCGCTTTTTGTTCGGTTTTTAGTTTCGCTGCTTTCTCGCGGTTTACGTTTCTTTTGCGGCTTTTTATTTTTATTTTGTTTCATGTTTTTATGATTCCTTTTATTTTATTTTTGTTGTTGTTTTGTTTGATTTTATTTTATTTGTCTTTATTTTTATTTTTGTATTTTATTTTCATTTTCCTTTTTTTATTATAATAATTGTGGTCTGACGCATTTTCTATCTATTTTTATTGTGTAGGCCCAACGACCGAGGCGGTTTTCTTCGGAAAGCCAACGCAACTACGGGGATCGGAGGCAGCTCCCTTCTGCACAGAGCTGCAAGAGAGCGCGAGAGGAGTTGAGCAGAAGTGCCTGGGAGTAGATTAGCTTAGCCGTAGTTTAGTTTAGTTTTACTTTCAATCAGATTCATTATTATTGTAATAGTACAGGGACCAGTACATTCTCAGACTTGTGGATTGCCGGGGTCTGTTTCGCCGAGCACCGGTATGCTCAGGGGACCCCACAAAGATTTTCGTCGGTTTTGTTTTTACATCTTTTCTTTTAGTTTGTTTTCCGAGGATTGGGCCTTAGCTAAGGAATTTCTTTGCTTGCGACGTAATTGATTAGAACCCCAGCCTAATTAGATTGCCTATACCTATAGACCGTCTAATTAGACCTAATTAATTAATTAATAAGAAAAAGCTAACATGATCACTCGAGGGGTCACTTGCTGCTAGAGGTTGTATACACCGCTGGTAGGATCCGTTGTGGAGGACACCGATCGGCATCAGAGACCGGACTCCGACCCCTCCCGTTGACCCGTTAGCACCCGTTCTTCCTGAATAGAAATTCCTATTAAGGTTGTTTTCTTCACTGCATCATTTAGGTTAGATTTACTTTCTGTCTGTCAATTATGCATGGATCATATTGCTTGTAGACTGCTGGAGTCAGGTACGCATCCCTTACTCTGCATGCATCATTGATTTCTTCGCGCATCGACTTTTTTGTCTTCTCCCCCCGATTTGTGGACTTAATAAAATCAGGAGAAGCCGAAAAAATTCGTTAGGCGATTGTTTTATTTGAAAAATATCTAAAAAAAAAGAAAAACCATAAAATTGGGACTGCTAAAGCAAATTGGACCTAAAAATCATCTCAGAAAAAATCTTGTATTCGGAGAGTAACCCCCACATTAGATGTTTTGATTGGGTGAGTGAGTGAGCCGCATCCTAGGTAGAGCCATATATGACCCCTCTTTAGACTACTGCTTTTGGGCTAATCGTTCTCCAGTGAGGATCGCTCCGATCTCCAGTAAAGAAGGCCGTGATATCCTTAACAGAGCAAGCTGATCGGGTAGGCGGTAAACAGTTCGAGGCCTGTACTGGCTGGGAAAGATCTAGTTCAGGATCGGGACAGTCTCCTAGGGGCATTGGATTCCTAACAGCTCTCTAATCGCTCTGTTAGATTGTCTTATCACCAAAATAAAAAAGACAAGATAAAAGACCGAACTCTTACGGTCATCAGCTCGCGTTGCGTTGGTGAATTTGGGGTTTGCTTGACCATCTTGTTTGCTTTCCAGATCCCATCCACCTAACTCACCAAAACAAGATGATGGGTCAGAGGTCCCTTAGGCAGCCTCTGGTTGCACCGCTTACGAGCACTCCAGCTCGCTCATCTAGGTTGGTTCGCAAGAGTTGAGACCCGTTCTCCGAACCCGAGTTCGCTTCCATCATGTCCCCCCCCCCAACCACATTTCTTTCTATAGTCCTGAGGTGCCCGATCAGAGAGAGCAGTAGTCAGATGATATTTCTGCACCTGAGCTTGGGTCTTTTGCCTTTGCAGAGACCTTGGCCGACAGCAACGGGGATAGCATCGGTGGCCCGAGAGCCGAGCAGACATATGTGTTGGACCAGGGTGCGATCAATAACACCTTGATAGCTTCCCTCGAGACGATGCAGCATCAGATCAGAGATCAGAGAGCTTTCATGGTGGAGATGTGTAGAGAGAGGGAGAGGCTGAGAGCAGATAGAGATCAGCCGAGAGCTGTAGGAGCGGGTGATATTCCAGATCAGCCTGGGGAACCGGTCCAGCCTACAGCAGCCAGACCGATGCGGGAGTTGCACAACCCCGGATCGACACTTACACACCAGTGGATTGTACTTCCAGCGATTGTGGGGGGCTTCAAGTTCCCCCCTCAGACGATTCAGCATCTTCCCCGTTTCCATGGGCTCACGACTGAGGAGCCACATATTCATCTCCAGGAGTTTGAGATGATCTGCAGCACCGTCCACGATCGGCAGGTGGACGAGGACACTATCCGGATGATTGCTTTTCTGTTCTCCCTCATAGACAGAGCAACTAACTGGCTGAAGCATCTAGGGAGATTCATTACCACCTGGGAGCAGCAGCTCTGCATCGAGTACTTGAACAAGTACTATCCACTCAGTCGGACGAATGCAAGGAGGGCCTTGATCAACAACTTCTCCATGCTCCCCAATGAGCAATTCCATGAGGCATGGGAGAGGTTCCGAGAGCTCACAGACAGATGCCCGCACCATTACATCACGAAGCTAACCTAGTTCAGAGCTTCTTTTGCGGGCTTACACTAGAGCTGCAGGGGTTAGTGAATGCATCCTGTGGGGGCTCATATTTCGCCAAGGATGAGGATCAGGTATGGACCATCTATGAGGAGATGGCCGAGAACAATACAGTGATGTCCCATACCCGACTCTACACTCAGGGGAGACACCAGCCACAGGTCGTGCAGTATTAGAGGATCGCACGGGTCGATGCCGGTCCTTTTACTTCGTCAGCGGTAGCAGCACAGGCCGAGTCGACAGCCGCTGACATGGGTATCATCAGCGAGAAGCTGGATCTGATTGAGTTGATAGAGAAGAAGCAGTGCCAGGGCATAATGCAGATCGATCAGATGGCACAGACGCTGAGTGACCTGAAGACACAGATCATGTGTCTCCAGGAGGCACAGACGGCTTCTCAGCTCGTCTCAGGTCACGAGCAGACACCGCCAGCAGCAACAGTTCGGCCCAGCCCTCCTCCCAGTACCGACAGGTTCAACATGTTCAGGCGGAGCCCTACCAGACGCAACAGTAGCAGTACGTCCAGTCACCACCATCTCAGGACAACCAGATGGTGATGTATCAGTCGAACCAGCCCCTGGCAGTACTCCCACCACCCACTTACGAGCAGGAGCTGTTGATGGATGTCAACGGGATATGGTATGACCGACTCCAACCCGGTATCCGACGAGACCATCCCGGATTCCGCTAGTCGGCCAAAGGCACCAGTTCTCAGCAGCAGCCACCAGTTCAGGGTGGCCAGTATGGCCAGCAGCGAGATCACCAGCAGCAGCCCCAGTTCCCATCACACCAGCAACCATCCCACCAGAGAGAGCAGTATGGTCCTCGTCCCTATCAGCAGGGACAGTCTTGGAGGCGGCAGCAGCCTCAGTAGCAGTATCACTCACAGTACCCTTCTCACCCTCATCCACAGCAGCCGCTCTAGTTTCAGAGAGGCCACCCGTCAGGTTCTCATGGGCCGACCTATGAGAACCCCACCTTGGATGAGTTAGCCCGCCTCATGTACGAGTAGCAGGCCACCTTCCGACAGGAGATGGACGAGTTTCAACAAGAGATGAGAGAGATAGTGAAGGGGAAGGCTACCATTCCTGCACAGATAGAGCCGAACCCAAACAACCTGAAGAGGAAGTCTAAGCAGGTAGAGTTCACTGAGATTACCACTCCTAGTGCTTCACTTGGTGATGTTTTTGCATACATGTTTGATGCTGATTTTGTTACACTTAGGAGCGGTAGGATGCCAGCAGGCGGTACCTCGTCTGAGCGACAACCCCACGCTACTTCAGGAGTGCTAGACGAGGAGGAGAGAGGTGTTGATGCCACTCATACACATGATGATGACGGTTGTGTTGATGCCACCGCGGATGTTGATCCAGCCGATGGTACTGAGGTCGTCGCTTCACCAGATGGAGGAGGTGGTATTGATGCCACCATACTAGTTGATGAGACAGAGCGCGGTACTAATGCCGCGGGTCCAGATGTCGAGGGTGGTACTGAGGCCACCATTTCCAGTTCTACTGCTAGTCCTGTTGTTTTTCCTACTATTCATGTACCTCACGACATCTCTGCGAATAAAGGAAAGCATTTATTATTTTCAGATCCACCTGTGTTGCTTGATGTTGTTTGTGTGGATTCTGCTTTGCCTGAGCATTCCAAACCCGATCCTAGTCCTTCATCTGAGAAGGACCCAGCCGTCTCCTTTCCCCAGGCACTTCGCTTGGCTAAGGGGCATAAAAAATAAAATCAGAAAAAGTCCCACCAGGTAGAGTTCAGCCAGCAGATGATGGATCGATTTCACATACAGATGACTCTACAGGAGGCCTTGGAGTACATACCTCTCTTCCAGAGATCACTTAGAGATAGGACCACAGTTAGGAGGAAGAGGCGGAACCACCAGTCAGAGATCCATGTGCTCACTCGCGCCACTTGCTTTGCGATCCAGAACCGTCTGCCAGCCAAGAGGCCAGATGCAGGAGCCCTGTATGTCAGATGCCGTATTCAGGAGCAGAGGTTCGATCGTACTCTATTTGACAGCAGGTCTTCGATCAACCTACTCCTGGCAGCCCTACTCGACCGCTTCGAGTTGGGCCCTCTATGATAGAGCAGGACGGTCCTTCAGTTTTCTGATCGATCTGTCAAGAGGTTGAAGGGGTTGCTGAAGGACGTTGTCATCATGATTCAGGGCCTGAAATTCCCCGTGGACTTCGTTGTGTTGGACATGGAGATCCCTGAGTCCGTGACTGATACCCCCATCATTTTAGGATGCCCGTTCTTGGCCACAGACAAGGCAGTATCCGATCATGATAGCGGGAAGGTATACTTTCGCGTCGAGGGAGAGAGTATACAAATAGAGACGATCGAGGAGACTAGAGCCAAAGATTCCACTTGCTCAGAGCCGCATTCAGATTCAGAGCAGATGACAGAACAGGGCGAGACATCCACCAGGACTGCGATTTTGTGATTACAGATGATGAGGCAGTTTGGCAGATCCAATAGCACAGGCCATCCTCTCACCTTCATAGTTCGCTGATGCACAGATGCCAGTAGAGGAGAGCTTGGAGAGCGCATTCCTGATCCAGGATACATCTCAGGCAGCAAAGCCGGTTCCCGATCGTGAGGTAGATTTTTTCTTCTGATACTGATACAGATCCCTCGAAGTCAGATATAGATTGGGCAGAGTTTGATGATTTGATACCTTGTCTGACTTCCACAGAGCCTACAGCTAGAATGGAGCCTGATACCGCGCAGAGCAGAGATACACCAGCAGAGCATCCTTCACCAGATTCAGATTATCAGTCAGAGTTCTCATTCTCCCGTGCAGATTTGATTGCATTCACTCAGACTTTTCAGAGGCCAGATCTGCCAGCACCGAGTTGTCCAGAGCTGAAGCCGTTACCATCATCGTTGAAGTATAAGTTCCTTGCAGGTGAGCATGAGATGTTCCCAGTCATTATCTCAGCGGATTTGACTGGAGAGCAGGAATCCCGTTTGATGGGGGTTCTTGAAAAGAATCGCAAGGCGATTGAATGGAGCGTAGCTGATCTCCAGGGGATAAGTCAAGCCATGTGCTCCCACCATATCTATCTCGAGGAGGATGCGAAACCGTCGCGTGAATTCCAGCGGCGGCTGAACCCGAACCTTCGAGATGTTGTCATGAAGGAGATCGCAAAATGGTGGAGCACCGATTTCATCTACCCCATCTACGACTCCAAGTGGGTTAGTCCATTGTATGTGGTGCCCAAGAAGATGGGCATCACCACATTTGTTAGTGAGTCTGGAGAGGAGATCGCTACCCGGGTACCCACTTCTTGGCGGGTTTGTGTGGACTACAGACTATTGAACCAGGCCACCAAGAAGGATCATTTCCCGCTGTCTTTTATTGATCAGATTATAGAGAGGCTGGCAAGGAAGAGCCATTACTGTTTCTTGGACGGGTACTCCGGATACAATCAGGTGGCCATTACGCCGAGGACCAAGACAAGACTACCTTCACCTGTCCCTTTGGGACATATGCTTTCAGACGGATGCCCTTTGGATTGTGTAACGCTCTGGCGACATTCCAGAGGTGCATGTTGTCCATCTTTTCGGACATGGTGGGGGAGTGCTTGTAGGTCTTCATGGACGACTTTTTGGTCTATGGTGACGGATTCGATTCTTGTCTTGACTGCCTAGACCGCATCCTCCAGCGATGCATTGAGGTTCATTTGGTGCTTTCATGGGAGAAGAGTCACTTCATGATGACTCAAGGGACGACGCTTGGTCATATCATATCCAACAGGGGCATGGAGGTTGATCCGGCCAAGGTGGATATCATTAGGAAACTCAGTCCACCATCCAACTTGTGGCAGTTATGGTCTTTTCTTGGGCTTTTCGGTTTCTACCGATGATTCATCCATGATTTCAGCAGGATTGCCCGACCGTTGACTGATCTGCTAATGAAAGACACCGAGTTCATTGTGGATGATAAGTGTCTAGCGTCATTTGAGACTCTCAAGAGTCTAGTTGTAGAGGCTCCTGTCCTCCAGCCGTATGATTGGTCTCTCCCATTCGAGATCGTGATGGATGCCTCCGATTTTCCGTAGAGGTCGTGCTGGGACAGAGGAGGGATGGAGTTCTGTTTGCTATTCACTATGCTAGCCGGACTTTGGATGCCGCTTAGTGGAACTACACCGTCACTGAGAAGGAGATGCTAGCCGTAGTTTTCGCCCTAGATAAGTTCAGATCTTACATCATTGGATCTAGAGTTACCATCTATATTAATCACACCGCCATCATGTACCTTATGGCAAAGAAGGATGCCAAAGCCAGATTGACCAGATGGATCCTTCTACTCCAAGAGTTTGATATAGAGATTAAGGACAAGCCTGGAGTCAAGAATGTGGTGGCGGATCATCTCTCCTGATTGGAGTTTCTTGAGGATTCTGAGCAGACTGAGCCTATTTGAGAGACCTTCCCAGATGAGGCGATCCTTGCTATCGCCTCTGTCCCGTGGTACGTTGATATTGTGAACTATCTTGTTGCCAAGAAAGTTCCACAAGATTGGCCCAGGCAGCGACTTGAGACCTTCCTCACGGAGGCCAAGTTCTACCACTGGGAGTATCCCGTCCTTTATCATGAAGGAGGGGGTAGCATCTAGCGCAGGTGCATTCTTCAAGAAGTGCACCACAGCGTCCTAACTTACTGCCACAAGCATGAGGCAGGAGGACATCACTCTGGGAGGAGAACGGCACAGAAAGTGCTCCAATCCGGCCTATGGTGGCCTACTCTCTTCAAGGACTCTGATGAGTTTGTGAAGAGATGTATTGACTGTCAAAGGATGGGCACTTGTGGATAGCGTGATATGATGCCGATGCAACCCATTAACTTCTGTGAGGTTTTTGACGCGCGGGGCATCGATTTCATGGGTCCATTCCCTAAGAGTCAGGGATACGAGTACATTCTGTTGGCCATTGATTATGTGAGTCCTTGGGTTGAGGCCATCCCCGCCCGAACCACAGATGCTAGGACTATTTGCAGATTTTTAAGGAAGACTATCATTTCACGGTTCGAGGTTCCTATAGTTTTGATATCTGAAGGGGGGTCCCATTTCGTCAACGACAAGGTAAAGGCCCTTGCTAGCGAGTTCAGCATAGACCATCGAGTAGCCACACCGTATCATCCTCAGACCAATGGTCTTGCTGAAGTGTCGAACAGGGAGGTCAAGACTATTCTGTAGAAGGTCATCCGCCCTGACTGAAAGGATTGATCACAGCTTTTGGACTCGGTCTTGTGGGCATATCAGACGTCCTTCAAGACACCTCAGGGTACATCTCCCTTTCACCTTGTTTATGGAAATCCCTACCATTTACCTTTTGAGATGAGACATAGGTCACTTTGGGCAGTCACAGATATTCTTATGGATACAGTGAGTGTAGGAGATCAGAGGAGGGCAGAATTAGCAGCCCAGGAGGAGCTTCATGATGCAGCCTTTTCGAGCAGCCTTCAATACAAGGAGAGAGTGAAGGAGTGGCATGATTCTCATATCAGACACAAGCAGTTTGAGCCAAGACAACGAGTATGGTTGTTCAATGCCAGGTTGAGACTATTTTCAGGGAAGCTACAGAGCAAATGGAAGGGACCCTATCTGGTCAGAAAGGTACACGACAACGGAAGCATCGACATATCTGAGTTGTCATCTGAGAGTACCTTTCGCGTTAACGGGCAGTGGCTCAAATCATATCTAGATCATGAGCCGTTGGTCGTTGACGCTGCCCTGATTCACTTTGCGTGAGATGTGGTCTCTTCACTCACATCTATTGCATTTCACACCTGATTATCATTGCTCTTCCGACTTGTATAGATCCAGATGTCCATATCACACTATTCTTTAATCCAACACCCCATTTGCATCTTTGATTATGCTATACATGGGGTGCACTTTACCTTAAGTATAGGGGGTGAGACTTTTGAGTTCCTTTTTATTCATTTCTACCTCTGTTTTGCTGCCTATACTTAGGGATATTTTACCCTAAGTATAGGGGAGGTAGACCCTGTACATTCTCACTCGGATTTCCCTTTGTGTACAGCCTGCTATACTTAGGATTACTTGATCCTAAGTATAGGGGGAAACCCTGAGATCTTCTCTTTCATTTCTATTCTTTCATTCATCTTTGTATATAGCCTTCCTTTTCACTTCCCTATACTAAGCACGAGTTATGTCTTCTTCATCGCTCTTGATTCACTTTGAGGACATCGTTCGAGCTAAGTATAGGGGGTGCCGTATATATTTCATATATACTTTAGCCATAACTCGTACTTTGTGTGAGTGTGTTAATAAATAAAAATGGCTAAAAACCTTAAAATCCATAAAAATTAAAAATTTTTCCTTGTAAATAAAACTCTTTATTGCACATACATAGATAGTTGTACAAATTATTTTTGTAAAAATATTTGTAAAAATCTTTTGTGTAAATAGTTTGTAAATATTTTGATATCAAAATTATGTATATAATACAAATTTTTTGTAAATTTTTTTGAAAAACAAAAGTTTGCAAAAACCTTGTGTAAATGTGTGTAAATATTTTGCAAAATTTGCATTCATGCATACATCCATGTTTTCAAACATTTTTCAAAAATTTTGCACATTAGTAAAATTTTGTAAATTGCATCTTTGTGAATATTTGTACAATTTTTCCTGAATCATAGTTGACATTTAAACTAGCCTGGAATTAAATTGAAAAATGGAGCTTGGTTAAGATCTTATAAGAGGAACCATATAGGGCTCAGGGTTGAGACTTTTCAGGTCCATGGTGACTTAATTCTTTGAGTCCACTAGGCTATGATCATATGCCATCTTGATGAGCCTAAGTAGAGCACTTAACAACACACACATGACTCTTACAGACAATGGCTTTACTTGGACCAATACTTTACACCGAGCTCTCTACGGATGAGGTGGTGAGGAGGCAGTCTTCTTTGACTTGGGGTAGCATATGAGGGTAGTACTTCTAGGTGGAACCTCACTTCTTCTTATAGTGAAGGAAGTACATCTCAACTTGGTCTGGTAGCCGTGAGGTGTAACGACAGGAGTTGTGGGTTGCAATAAAACTTCAAAAGAGGGATAGTCTACTGGCTCAAGAGGAAAAACTCCTTATGTACATATGGTGCACTTTGTAGATATGTTGTAAATATGCACATCAAAAAATGTAAAAAGAAAAGAATAACTCCAAAAAAGTTGTGGGTCTGAGAGAAAATGATAATCCCACCGGAGTGTATATAGTGCAATAAAGCAAAGCTTGTTATCCATGTTCCATCTCATGAAGCTTACAGTAGGGAGACTTAGCTACACTAGTTGAGCTCCTAGGGATACATGGCTACACTGGCCATGGTCCATTCTCTTCTTCTCCCTCTTCTTGAGCCGGTTGAACTTGAACTTAGAAGAGAATACCCCGCTCCTCGAGGAAAGAGTTTCCAGACTAGGGTATTGGAGTTACCTTGTTTGGGAGGGTTGTCACTTTGCTACTTCTGAGGTGGAGAGCTATACCTCACTTACACAATACAAGAAACGATTCATGGTCTTCAGGGTTTGTGTATGTAGACTTGTTCTGATCTGGATTGTTGAGGAGTCTTGACTATATATTAGTGGAACTTAGAGGCTATCACATTAATAATCCAAAGATCTGACGGAGCTCCATACTTCAATTTAATGAAGACAAGTTTAATAATTAGCATTGATTCCTCTTTCTTTCCCTTCTTTTTCTTTTCCTTTTTCTTTTTCACTTCTTTTTCAAATAAGTGTTTGCTAAGGGACTAGCAAAGTAAAGTATAGGGGGTGATGAATCCTCATTCATCACTCTTTATTCTTTAGTTTTAGCTACAAATCTTTGCAAAACACCATGTAGATAGCTGTAAATAGAATAAATTACCAAATTGCATGCTTTGTGTAAATAGCAATAATTAGCATGTTTTTGTGCAAAAATAAAAGAATAAAGAAAAAGGAGGGAAATATTTAGAATAAATATTGAGTGACCTGAACCCAAGAGAGGGCCCAATATGGGCCTGATCGCAAAATAAAATAAGTAGAGAGCGATAGGGCAACTCAACCTTGTGTAAAACCCCCTCTTATGTATATATTTTATTTTCATAAAAAATATATATATGTGTTTCTCTTATATTGTATATATTTCTTAAATAAAATAAAAATCAGAAAAATAGAATAAAAACAAAAAGAAATAATTTCTCTCCCTCTATATTGTATATATACCATGTATATAGAAATAATATATCTATTATTTCACCTTTGTAAATAAACAATAAAAATAAAATAAAAATTATTTTATATCCCAAATTTTATGTTGTAAATAAATAAAATATAAAATTGGGTAATTTTACAAAAATAAACTAATAAAAATAAAAAAATTTAATACCTAGGTATTTTATAACTGTATATAATATTATATTATGTATATACATTAATTTATTTTTCAAAAAAATCACTAAAAAATACTTTGAAAAATAATAAATATTTTTCATTTTGTAAATATTTTGAAATAAAATCATTTGCTATTTTTAATTTAATTTAAAAATAATTTCACAATCTTGAATTCTCATTGGTCCACGAGGGAACGTTGACCCCCGGTCAACTGCCCCCCCCCTGGACCACTTCTCGTAGATCCTTGCGTCGACCCGACTTCGCCAATTTTTCATGTCATGATCCGACCTCCATATCCTCAAACACTGGACTCTGACTATCGATGGATGATCCGTGATCCACGCCTACCAATTTTCTTAGGGATCCATTAGTCGAATCGCGCGTCCGCTCCCCATCTTCTCGGACCTGCACCAGTGTAAAGCTTCACCTCCAGCCGCCTTTTCCCGCACATTTGGCCATTGTCTTCGACCCCAGTGACTTCCACCTTCCTCTTCGAGTGACAGCGAGTGCGGGAGCGTGTTGCAACGAGCGTTTGGAGGCTTTAGCCCTAGGTCCGGCGACCAACACCGCCGAGCTTCGCCACCGGCGAAGCCCGAGCCTCTAGAGGCGTCGCTCCATCGAGGCAAGGAACCCAGGAGGACCAGGACCTCCAGCATAGATGACTTCGATCCCCAGGTACCATCGTCAGTCCCCAGACTTCCGTAGATTCTGATTTTTCATTTTCCAACCACCGGACCGCCCAGCTCGTTCCAATCATCGATACGCCCTTCCGACCATCTTATCATCTCCACGAGTCTTCTCTCCACGTTCTGCACCCATCCACTCCCCCCGGTTCGCCCCGGAACCGGGTATCGGATCTCTTCTACCGCCGCTCTCTAGAGACCCACACTCCGCCTCACCCACGCACCCCCTTCGCCTGCTAACGGGTCGAGGCAGTTTGCCCTCGACCCCTCTTTCTTCCTGTGCAGGTTAGAAGACCAAGGAGCCTCATCTGGAGGCCCGACCATTAGAGCACAGGTGCTCCAGCTCTTCCTTGTCGCTGGAGCGCTACAACTGCTCCCGACATCATTGGAGCATCTCAGTAGCTGCGGGACATCATCAGCTTCCTTTTCCCCCTTCCTAGCAGCACCGGAGGAGTCCCCTGATTTAGTGGCCGGGTGAAGTTCGCCGGCGATCAATTCCTCGAGGACCCTCCATAGCCGTTCGATCGAGCCCCTCGCGCCAGTTTCGATCTCATCCATCCATCTGTGGGAGGCTCTTGAAAATCCGATCCATCTGAGGATCTCATCCGGGACGTCCATCGCCGAAGGGGTGTCCGCGTACTACAACCGTCAAATCTCAAGAAGACCCCCTTGCAGTCGTTGGATCATAATAAAAGGGTAAATATCACTTAGGCCCTCCTTAGTTTTGCATTTTCGTTTAAGTCATGTAAATATTTTCAGTAGTTGTTTTTAATTTGGAATAATTGCACTTTGGACCTGGTAGTTTTAGTATTTGCATTTTAGTCCCTCCGATTGTGGTGCACGTGCTTCGACACGTGAGTTTTTGGGAAAATTGCATGTACAGGGCTTGGGTTTATTAAATGTTATGGTTTGAACTTTTATAAATAAGAATGGCATTTTAGCCCTCTGAGTGTGAATCACGTACGTACCTCGTGCCTTTTGGGCTTTTTGCAACTTTGGCCCCAGACTTTTAACACGTGTTATCGTTTGGACCTGGAACTTAGTTTCCTTTCACTTAGGTCCCTGTATAATGTGCCTTTTCTATTGGTTGAATAAAATATCAAATCAACTCCAAATTTTCTGAAATTTGGGCATGTGGCCCCTGCCACTGTGTAAAAATTTCAATAATTTTTTGGGACATTCTTTCTTTGATTTTCTATTTTTAAAAATTCAAAAACCTTTTTTTGCTACTGTATGAATTATAAAATCAACTAAAAATATTAAAAAGCCTTAAAAAATTCTAAAAAATTATGGTGTGCTTGTTTTTTGTCTTCTTGCTTCAGTTCTATTTTTGATGTATTTGGACTTATAAAACCCCTAAAAATTGAAAACCCCTAAAAATCTTTTAAAAATCATTAAAAATTCTAAATAAATTTAAAAAAATGAAATTCGTTTCCTGTACTTAGTTTTTATTTATAGTTTGTCATAAAATTGTCTCCGGATTTTTAGAGCTATTTTTATATTTTTAAATAGCCTTTCAAATCTGGTTGCACAATACTTTCAGTTTTTAACCTTATTTCATTTTTATAAAATCAACATAAAATATAAAAAAATCTTAAAAAATTATCAAAAACACTTAAAAATTTATAAAACACAAAAATATTTTTATTTCACTTTTCTGACTTTATTTGTGTTATTAAATAATTCCTTAATTGTGACTTGTTGGCTGGTTTTATATTTTTCTTCATAATTTAAAATCAAAAAAAATTTAAAAAATCGAAAAATCTACCAAAAAATACTTATTTTATTTTATTTTGAGTTTGACTACTTCGTAGGCCTCGTGCCAAACCGTGCTCCTTGAGTTCGACTCTGGTCGCTATACCAGGTTAAATAAATAGCGAGACCGCTATTCTATTTTATTGATTGATTACTCTATTTGGTGGTCTAGTTTTCTTCTTGACTGAGCTTCGAGATTCGGATCGCAACGACCCGTATTTTTACCTTTACCCGGATCTTGAACGCTTTCATCGGTCATCGATTCCACCCTTGCGCATGTGAGGAAGAGAAGAGTGGGGCTACAATAATCTCTCGATTGCAATCAAGAGGAGGAGGGTTGCTCCAATTGGGGAAAGGATTGAGTCTGTTGTATTAAAGGATCCAAGGGTGGGTATTGGACCAAAAGAGAGAAGGGGATTTTTTAAGGAGAAGTGGGTCAATTGGCTAACTAAATGGAGAGCTATGACATAATTGGCCTTATTTAGCCCAAGGCGGAAAAAAGATAGGATATTTATATATACCACCTAGTAGTTTTATGTTATGTACCTAAGATATTATGTTATAAATATATTTGTTATGTGATATTCTTATTTAAGAAAGAGCAGAGAAAGGGTAAAGATGTAAAATATTTTGTATTTTTTGCATTTTTTAGGTATTCCTGGATGAAATGTATGTGTCTTTCATTAATTTAAGAAGAATCATTTTTTTTTGCAAAGAATTAGGGATGCTTAATGTAGTTAAGCATATCGTGGTGTGATTTTACTTTGAATTATCATGATGAGAATGAGTCTCGTCACTTACCTAATCTGTAGTTGAACCCATAAATGAAGTAAGTACATTCTTCAAGGTTATATGTGCTAAGGCACTCGATGTAAAGCAACTATAGAAATGGAATGTAAAGATCATTGAGATTCTTTGTAAGTTTGAACAACTTTTCCCCTCTTGTTCTTTGACGTGATGGTGCACTTTGTGATTCACCTGGTGGAGTAAGCAATGATTGCTAGACTAGTTCAATTTTGTTGGATGTATCATGTCTAACTATTCCCTAAAAAACTCAAGGACTACATTTTAAATCTCTCCAAACCAGAGGGTTGAATCATTTTGGGGTATTTAGAATGTATTACATTTTGTCTAATGTATATTACAATATTTTAGAAACCTTGAATGGCATGATGTCCCTTACAATGAATTCAATGATGATCTCCTCACCATCTTAAATATTCAAGGTAGACAAATAATAAGATAGTCCTCCTACCCTTGCACGATGAAGATAGAAACTTGGAACACTTGTATGAATTGAAATTGGTCCCCAAGGTCGATCCATTCTATGGTGAATGAAGCGGTCACTCAATGGCCTAAATGAGATCGTTTTCAGAGAATGGTTTGCAAGAAGGATTGAGCACCTAAAATTGGAAAATGATATTCGATGGAATGTAGAATTTGATATATTGATAAAGAGACCCTTCAGCTATGCTCACCATCATTGCAGGTACGTGATAAATGGATGTTCAAGACATACTCGAATAATAACAAGAAGGCTAATGCCCTATCGGGTATGCTTGTGAAATGCAATCTAGCATCCAGTTGTGGCAGCTATTATGGCCAGATCACTGAGATTGTTGAGATGAGCTTTCAGCATGATCGACACATGGCATTATTCAAGTATTGATGATTTGATGTATTTAAAGATTCTGGATTCAAGATAGATCCAAGCCATGGATACATCAATCTCAATAAGAGGAGGACAAATCTTAGTAAAATAGAATCGTTTGTGCTACCATGTCAGATCAATAATGTAACAGACAATGCAAAATTAGGCTGGGTAATTATAGTGACTCCTCGAGGATGCAGCCAAGTTAATGAAAGTGAAGATGATTATGATGAGGAGGCCTATCAAGAATATGTGGAGACCTAGAATATGGTAAAAACATTTGCTATTTTATTACAATCTCCTTTAATATCATTGATTGTCTATACCGTTGATTCTTAATGAAACTGCTTTAAATGTATTATATGTGATTGCAATCATTTAATGCACCTTGTATATAAATGCATATGGTTTATACATGTTTCTCGAGATGAAACCATCCCAATGATGATCAACTGGTCGACGAGCACGAGCACATTGTCCTCTAGGAGATGAGTCCATTTCCCCTCAGGCTGATATCCAGGACAAGGTAGATGGAGATGGGGGTTCCCAGCATCCTCCATAAATAGTCGCCCCCTCAAGCAAAACAACAATAAATTTAAACATTAGTCTTCAGTAAATGGTTCTTCCCCCATACTAACAATTATTAAATTTTGTTTCTTTTTATGCCAAGTCCTCAGCACAAGAAGAGGTGTCCTATATAATGCCAATAATTGAGCAGGCTTTAGCCCGGTGAAAGACTGAGGGTTGAGGTGACGTTGGGGAACATCGGTTGGGAGGGTATGGAAGATCCTATTCTAGTAGATTGGGGATGAGGGTGCATATTATGATGACAGATTTAGGAAAGTCTCGACAACATTGAAAGCTGCCATTATCTTAGACATGAAGGTATGTTGATACAAGAATTAAATAAAAAATAAGATATTGCATTGAATTTATCACTTTGTAGCATGTTTTTGATTGGGGTGGTGATCTCGTAATCGAGGAGGGGATTCTATAACACGTAGTTAAATACTCCGGGATGTCTGTGCCAAGGGAGGTAGGGTAGGAGTATTTACAAACATGGAAAGCACATTCTTCCTTGATTTCTATATATTGATCGGTTCTTCACATATGTAGCATTTTAATGTTTGACAGTGCGGAGAAAGGGAGGGCTAACCCACCTCTTGGTCGGTATCCTGCAGAGTGGGATGCAACCATTACACCCTGGGGGGTGAGGGGTTCAAGGTAAATGAAGTTTTTCAATAGTATTCAAAATATGTGATTCCAACCAATTCTAATATTTTCTTTCTTTATAGCATGTATCTGAGACCAATAGAGACAATCAGAGTAAATCTGCTTGTCCTACCAACACATTTGAATGACATGTATAGATCAACTCAAACACAAACATGTAAGTTCGAGTCATTCTTACGTGTGTGTGTGGGGGGGTATGGGGTTGGGGAAGCTGCACCTGGCCATTTTTTTCATTGATTTTTTGTGTTTTTGAAATGAAACCTAGGAGGATTTAAATCACCATATATCATCATGATATCATATCAATTTCAACTAAATTCGACACTTCTAAGTCTCAGAATTATTGAAACTGACCCTATCTAGATGGACATGTTAGGAATGTTTGTTTTGCAAGAAATTTAAAACACATATTTCAATCAATAAAATATGTATCCCCATAAGTTTCATTTAAAAAATAAAAAATCAATAAGAAAAATGGTCGGGTGCAATTAGTTGGTTGCACCCCCCGGTGTAGCTTCCATTTTTCCTATATATATATATATATATATATATATATATATATATATAAGGCTGATCTTCTGAGATGAGATTTTTGTGAGATGATGAGATGGAAAATTTTGGACCACTAGATTCTGTCTTCTCTCTCCTAGTTTTCTCTCTCCTAGTTGAAACAAGTGGTCCAGAATTTCTCATCTCACCATCTCACAAAATCCCATCTCACAAATCTGTCATATATATAGGGAAAAATGGGGCTGCCTTGGCTGCCCCTAGGGGTGCACATGGTACGGATTGGATCAGATTTTGGCTTAATCCGTGTCCAATCCACACATAACGGATTTTTGTTTTTTCCAATCCAATCCATTAAACTTGCAAATCCAATCCATTCCAATCCACCGGATTACGAATTGGATCTGATTGGTTCGGATTGTTAATGCTCACCTATGTATGATTAAGTGTAGCATAGTCAAACTCGACATTCAAATCATGGTTCTAAATTTGAGATTATGGATAAATGTAATGAAAAGAATAGTTAGTTTTTTGAAAGTAATTTGACTTAATTTTTTTGAAAAGAAAAAAACATATATGCTTGTTATGAATTTATTACAACTGATCATTGTATAACTAAATGTAAATAACATACTTGTGATCCGTAGAAATCAAAAAAGAATCATATTGAATTTGAATAAAATTGCAAGTTTGTATATATCAAATATGAACTACAACTAGATAACTGCGCATGCGTAAGAAAGACATGGTTGTGCATGCGCACAACTAGGACAAGGACACCATCCGTCGGAGATATGTGTGCACCTGAGGGTGGAGATGTGTGTGGCGCAGGTGAGTGTTTTGTTTGTAATGGGTCCCGAGTGGGTTTAGGTTTATGTATTATTATTTTTAGAAGTTTGTTTCGTTTGAAAATTTGGAAGGGTCTAAAGGACATTGCGGGTAGGTATTACTTTTTTCTTAACCAACTAGTAGGGAGAGATAAGGGGTTTTTCAGTAAGTTGTGTGTAGTAAAACTTGAATTGGAATAGGTTTAAGTTATAAAGAGACTAGCTTGAATATTTACACATAGCTTTCAAATAAAATGTAATAGATAATATGCTTTATTGAGAATAAATAAAGTAGTATATATTATTATTTATTAACAGATTAACGGATTGGATCGGATTGGATTTTGACAATAATCCGATCCAATCAATAAATGAACGGATTTGTAAAATTCCAATCTGATCCGATCCATTAAACTTATAAATCCAAACCGATCCAATCCAATGACAACGGATTGGATCGGATTATGGATTTTATCCGATCCATGTGCACCCCTAGCTGCCCTCACCGCATTTTTCGCAAATTTTTTTTACTTTTTTAGAAAAATATCAACATGTATATTCATCCCTATATCCCTCCTATATGCCATTCGAATTTCATCAGATTCAGAGACTCCTACGGCCTCCATCCAGACGTCATTTTTTTAACGGTCGCATGATTTTTTAAATCGGCTCTGTCTAGATGAAGGCCGTAGGAGTCTCTGTTTCTGACGAAATTCGAATGGCATATACGAGGGATATAGAGGTGAATATACATGACGATATTTTTCAAAAAAAATAAAAAAAACTTGCCAAAAAATGGGGTGGGGCAGCCATGTTGGCTGCCCCAAGGGGCAGCCCCATCAAACCCCTATATATATATATATATATATATATATATATATATATATATATATATATATATATATATATAAATGGGAAAAGGGAGCCTACACCCAAGGGTGTAGGTAATTACCTACACCCGGCTCATTTTTTCTTTATTTTTTGATTTTTTTGAAATGAAACTTTGAGGAAATTAGATCATTATATACCACCATAGTGTCATTCAAAATTTAACTTAATTCGAGATTCCTATCATCTCCATCAAGACTGCCAAATTTTAACGGTCTCAGAATTGCTGAAATTGACCCCGTCTAGATGAACATGTTAGAAATGTTTGTTTTGCATGTAACTTGAAACATATATTCCCCTTAATATATTAAGCAAATCCCCCCTAAGTTTCCTTGAAAAAAATCCAAAAATAATGAAGAAAAAGGCTGGGTGTAGTACACCACTGGGTGCCAGCCCCTTTTTTGTATAAAACAGTATGACTTTAGTAGAACACATATACAATTTTGTATTATAATGTGTAGTTTTAATGTTTGTATTATAATGCGTAGTTTTGTATGCGACTTTGTATTTATAACGTGCACCTATAATACAACTGTATACGTAGTTTACTAAAGTGTTCGTGTTTTATACAAAAAAAGGCCGGCCTTCCTGAACTCAGGAAGGACTGCGTCCTATTTGAAAGTCTCCATATATATATATATATATATATATATATAATATATGGGTTTAGTATGGCTACCCCTAAGGAGGAGCTAACTTGGCTCCCTTGCGCCATTTCTCCCATTTTTTATTTTTTTTTGAAATTGTTTTCTGTGAATATTCATCACTATATCCTTATATTATGCTATTAAAATTTCGTGCGAAACAGAGATTCCTACGGCATCCATCCAGACAGTCATTTTTTAACGATAACAGAATTGCTAAAAACGACCACATCTGGATGGAGACCGTACGAGCCTCTGCTTCGCACGAAATTTTAATAGCATAATATAGGGATATGTTGATAAAAATCTACAGAAAAAAATTCAAAAAAAATAAAAAACAGGGAAAATGGGCCGGGGAGCCAAGTTAGCTCCCCCTCAATGGGGCAGCCCCATTTTACCTTTTATATATATATATATATATATATATATATATATATATATATATATATATATATATATATATATTAGTGGTTTGTCAATAGTGATTGCTTTATGCTTAATGTGGACCATGCAAAGGGATTCATTCGATTGAATGAGATCATTTTGAGATTACGTGGTAGACAACAGATAAGGATAGGAGAAAAACATTTATTCATGAGATCTATGCAGAAGCATATGCAAGTAGTTCTTTACCGGTACATGAAATAAAACTACACGAGAAACTTTGTTAAATATTCACCTCACTTTGATTGGTCGCATGGTGGACTTCATCCATAGCCAAACATCTTCAAATCAAGGAACTCTGAACCAATTGGGCGATGATGTTTTTCGATCAGTAATTCCACCCTCATCAAAGCATTCAAGATGTGTTCTTGGTAGTGCTTCTTCCATGAAGTCGGTTTGGCTTGGGACAAACAGTGGTGGTCTATCGTAGCATGAGTTCGATCAATTGAAGGAAATAGTGGCAAAGTTGACGACAGATCTGGATAGGGTGAACAAGAGAGAGGGCTAGTTCAGGGAGATAGTCTAGTAAAACTTGCAAGTGATGCTGCATATATCTAGGTTTGTGGAAAAACTGGCAGGAAGAGTAAATGTTACTCTATCCCATGATCCATGTGACCTTACTCCCCCAACCTGACGAGTATGCACCTCCTTCATCACCTCTGCCATTATAGAGTAGAAAGTGTTAGATGTTGTGTATATAAGAACAATAAATATTGAACTACTTTGCCATGTATTAGTTAAGAACTTGGTTTTCTTAAATTTATGTTTGTCATGTAATGTCACGTATTTAGTATTGATCTTGGTGGAATATTTAATGCTTTTATGAACTTTGATATTAAATGTCTGATATTAAGTTTGCGTTATGACATCATGCAGTATTTTGCATATTAAATTTCTGGTTGTTTATTAAATCTCTGGTGCCATGGACTTGGTATTGTGGTTTGGAGAGGATGAGGAGGAGGATGAGAATGAGGAGAGGAGAAGGAGAAAGATGGTGAGGAGGAGGAAAAAGGGGAGCAACAACATCATCAACACTAACAGTAGCATCTACTAAACAACAGTTGTTGTTTTTCTACAAGGGACGCTATCGACATTCACATGACCACCATGTAAAGGTTATAATTATTCTTCGATGGTTACCCTAGCCGTTGAAAAATCTATTATTGACATAGATTTACCGCTCTCACACATTCTCAGCGGTTAGTCTGTTTGAGGAGGTCAATGTACTCACGGTTACCTACCGACTGCCACAAATGCCATTTGCAGCGCACTTCTTATCTACGCTTCTTTCTCGGCAAATGAATATTAATTTAGGCAATTATTGACCGTCGAGTATATTGTGCATTCCAGTAGTGACAAGTCTGCACCCTTGCATCTGTCGTCAACATGCCGCAAGAAGCTAGTCTACTCTTGTCGATATAACGGTCGTCTTGTGAATCCCAGCTCGGGATTTCACCCTCTTTCTTCTCAAAAAAAAACTTTTGTTTAGTTTTTTTTCTATCATTTTAGAACTGTGAACTTTAAACTCTTTCTATGCCCTCCACGGAGGTTAGCCAGTTGTATTAAATGTTTGGCCCCTGTGGATTATCTTATTTTGTTTTATGATCGATAATGGCCACTAGTGATATCTTTCTAGCTTGAACTACACCAGCCGATGTAACCGTACCTTTGGTAGTATATTTTTTTATGAAGTGAATTCTGGCCTTTTTTAAAAACAAATAATATCGACAAATTCTTGCATTATTCTATTAAAAAATACCTAGCGTATGTTCACAGGGAATGAGTAATGTGGAATAAGGATGAAGATGAATTTTCTATATTTTCATTTTGTGTGTGTGGGGGTGTGATAATCATCATACCATATATTAAGCACCGTGGACTAGGCACTGTAGCAGTTACTGTAGCTACAGTGCCGATGTTGTATTAAAAATAACATTTTGATTTATTACTCAATTGGAAAGAAGATTAAGATGCCACGTCAGTTGTGCAATGTAATACCTTCGTTACTTAGGTTGTAAGGTCGAGATTAATTTGAGTAAATTTTAATTTTATATTAAAAATACATAAAGGAGGTTTGCCGACTATTTGAATATAGTTTGGATTATATTATTAAGGGTTTGAAGGAGTTGTTTTTGTGTTATTTTTCCGTATTTTTTTTATTTTTTTAAAATATTACTATGTATATTCATTTATATATCTTCCAATATTTCATTCGAATTTCGTCAGAAACGAAGATTCATATGTCCTTCATCTAGAACAGGTCGATTATAATAATGTTTAGACTGTTAAAATTACCCGTTGTAGATGGAGGGGATATGAGTCTCCGTTTCTGACAAAATTGGAATGACATATTAGAGGGACATATAAATGAATATACATGGTCATCTTTTTTGATAAAATTCGAATGACACATTAGATGGACATATAAATGAATATACATGATTATATTTTTTAAAATAATAAAAAATTACGGAAAAATAGAGCGAACAGACTCAATTTTTCCTATTATTAATTTTCTTTTTATGTAAAGAAATAAACATAAATGCTTACTTTTTTATAGCAATAGTTAATAAATAATAATTTAATCTCAATATATCTCATGATTTTATAGATTCAAATTTAATTGATAGAAACTCAAAGATTGGATATCGTAGACATATAATTTTTATACGCACTATTTTGACTCTATCTGTATCCTATCTTTCAATGTTAAATTTATGACGACAAACATTATTCCTTGAAAAATAATATTTAATTCTTATAATATGCAATGAATATCATATTTTGCTAATGGTTTGTACGTAATGATGACAATCCAGTGATTTCTTGAGATCTTTTTCCACGGCATGGCCATGGTTTGGACGGTCGTGGCTTTAACCTAACTCATGTACTTTCTACCTTTGAAGCTTAGTTCCTTAAACGAAGAAAACCATTGAAAATAATATGCCAAATTTCTAAAAAAAACTATGATCTTCTCACTGATGCAGGAATCTGTATCAAGAGAAGGATCGAAAACGTGGCATTTTGGGTTGGTATTGATAGGGACAGAAGTCACACAACCCAAGCTTCCATCAGAGCATGATGAGAATAAAAGAGAGAGCAATGAAGGAAAAATGTATCTTTGATTTTGATATTGGAGACAGTTGATGGAATTGAAAATGGGAAGTACCAAGAAAGTTTAGGATACAGCATAGCCCTCATGATAGTTATCAAAAATCGGATCACCTAACATAGCCCACATATTTTTAAATGACATAGCGCTCATAATAATTTTAAAATGTGATTATATTATGGATATATAAGGTGGAATTGAATATTCTCTTTAATGCTAAAAGTGAGTTAACTTCAGATAAAAAATAACTAGGATTATGGTAGAAGTATAATATAAGTTTTCTTAAATCTAAATTATCTTCAAAGAAATATATTATTTTATTGCATTTTGTATATTTCCCAGTGCAACGCACGGGTTCATACACTAGTTTTGGAATAAGGAAGGATGATTCATTTTACTTGTTTGTTTGTTGTTTTTGACAATGTGGAGAGATAAATACTAATAATCACTCGAAGGAAATAGCATAATTGTTCTATAACAATTGTAGAAAATGGAAAATGAATAGCTATTTCAAATCATAAATAGAATGAGAAAATTCGGATTATCTTTTATATGTTTCCATACGAAGGAAAACGAGAGTATATACAAATAAAAGCAATTATCACAATATTGAGCAAACCAATGTCCCCATCACCCACAGCCACAAAACATATAAATACCACTGCTGCACCCCATTTCGACCATAACTTTCTCGAATATTATATGCGTATTTTACTCGCGGATACACATCCACGCCCATAACTAAGCCCATGGTGTCGCCTCCACCGGTGCTTACCTCTCCTTCCCCCACCACCCCCTCGACGTCGCTCTCCGACGACGATGGGGATCTCAGCCCCTCCACCCTCAGGTTCCTCGTCAGCTACGACGGTAAGGTCCTCCCCCGATTCCCCGACGCCCACCTCGGCTACGTCGGTGGCGACACCCGCCTCCTGTCCGTCCCCAGCTCCACCCCCTTCTCAGGTTCGTCTGCGAAATTGACCACCTCTCCACGTCTCTTCTTCTCTATATCACTGCACATCTGCCGAAGTTGACATCTTGCATTCAAAATTCATATACAACAGAGCTAATGACGAAGATGGAGGAGCTCTGTGGCTCCGAGAAAGGCGCCACGTTGAGGTGTCTGCTCCCGGGGATGGACCTCGACACGCTCGTCACGGTACGATCCGACGAGGACCTCGCGAACGTTGTGGAGGAATACGAGATTTCTAGCGAGAAGAGCAACCCCTCCACTTGTAACACCATAAAGATCAGAGCATTCCTCCACCGGAAAGGAAGGGGAAAGAGCACCCTGCCATCACCTGTGCGCACTAACCCAACGTTACCGCCGCGCCAGTTCCATCAGCAGCTCCACCAGCGGCTGCGACAGAAGCCGCAACAGGAGGTGAGGATTATGGGTTGGGGCTGTCCGTGCGATGCTGCGAGCTTTGTCCTCCCACATGGCCGTGGAGGCCATGGTGTTTCGTAGACTAAAATTTTGATTATGCATAAAACGGTTCTCACTAGAAGAGATGTTCACAGCGTAGATATCAACTATATATCACGATGCTATGTTTGTTGGTTTTAAGTTATTCGATCACATCGGTCGTGGGAATGATTCCTCTGATTCATCCATTTTTCCTGTGTAGTTCACATCAGCTCTTTGCATTGTGCTTGAATCACTTGCTGACAATGCAAGAGCATAAATCCTTATCCGTAGGGGTTGATGGATGCAATCATGCAAACCGTTGTGTCACGTGTAACAACGGGCCATTTTGCAGATTACGTCATCGAAATGAGAGAAAAAGAAGAAGAACTTGTGTGTTACACAAGCATCCCGGAGGTCTATTATGCAATTCCACAATTTACTTCGTTTACAGTTAAGGGCTTGTTCGGTACAACCATAAGGATCCGGAATAGAGGAGAATAAGGGGCTATTTTCCTCTAAACACGGTTCCTCGTTGTACGACTATTCCCTATTATTTTATCTTATTTCACTATTATTCTTATTTTTATTTCACCTTATTCTCCTTATTCCTATCCTCCAGCTGAACAAAGAATAGACCCTTATTCTCCTTATTCACAATCCTTATTCCTGTTTATTCCCGAACCGAACGGGCACTAAGTAAATTGAGGGTAAAGTGCGTAGGCGGTGTTCACGGTGGAGGGGTTGAATAAGTATAGGTACTAATCCGTGAAAAACTGTTCTTATCTTCCGGATAATCATTCAAATTACGTATAGATCGGGTACCAGATCTGAGCCAACTCTACGATACACATATATATAGTTGTAGATGAGGCATTGCATCAGCACCTTGAGTTCTTGCTCTCGATATTGCAAGCTCTTCGGTGACTGCGCCCATGTTTCAAGCCCTGATCAAATGCCGCAAGCTCTTGAATGGCTGCATCATCCTTCAATTTCTCTTCTTTCTCACCTTCAACACCCCCTCTAATAATTATGCGGTTACAATATCATAAATTTATTCCATTACGTTAATTACTGATGAAGGCAATGATTTCATCTTTGGCTCAAATGACGCGGAAAGCAATTCAACCAATAGTTGAGGGCTACTACACCAATAATATTGTGATTCATCCATTGACCGATCAGATTTTTTTAGTGTATTTAATATGTTACTAAAATAACTTTCTCAGTTGGCTAGTCTATCATTCTTTAGTAACACACACTCACGGATAACCAATTATTCATTTCATTCAACAGATGCACGAGTCAATAAATAATTACTTTGGTTGGAGCTGATTGACTTGTTGATTCAAATCAGACTAATATGTAAATGGGACGGGTCCACACACTCTCTCTCAATATTCCTGGAATCATGCATTTATAAATGTCCAAGTCCATTCTTTTATGATAGGTTATTATTGGCAGATACATGCATGTATGCGTAGATGTGTGTATCTGCATATCTAGTGAATATGCATATCATAAACAAACTATATATACACTATATTTTTGTAAAAGAAAACAAATTAAGCAATACATGATTTTCACACGGATATTCAACGTAGATTCCATCCTAAACTTACAAGAGGCATGCATTATTTAGTGACTCCAATTATGCTAACTTGATTCCTCATGCCCCATTTTAACATTTTTTTTAAAATGAATCTGTGGAAATTCATCATTATAATCTTATATTATGTCATTCAAGTTTTGTACGAAATAGAGACTCGTATAACCTCCATCTAGACAGTCATTTTTTAACGGTCACAAAATTGATGCGTCTGGATGGAGACTGTAGGAATCTCCGTTTCGCGTGAAATTTGAATGACATAATATCGGGATATAGTTATGACAATCCACGGAGGTATTTTTAAAAAAAATAAAAAAATGATAAAAAAAATTGGTAGAGGAGCCAAGTTAGCTCCCTCTAGGGGAAACCCCATTTTATCATATATATATATATATATATATAGGTCAATGGGGTTGCCCCCTTGGGGCAGCCAACATGGTTGCCCCGCCCTTTTTTGTGATTTTTTTTGTTTTTTTGAAAAATATCGCCATGTATATTCATCCCTATATCCCTCCTATATGCCATTCGAATTTCGTCAAAAACAGAGACTCCTACGGCCTCCATCCAGACATGGTCGATTTAAAAAATCATGCGACCGTTATAAAAATGACTTCTTGATGGTGGTCGTAGGAGTCTCTGTTTCTGACGAAATTTGAATGACATATAGGAGGGATATATAGATGAATATACATGGTAATATTTTTCAAAAAAATAAAAAAATTTGACAAAAAATAAGGTGGGGGCAGCCATGTTGATTGCCCCTAAGGGGCAGCCCCATTTTCCCCATATATATTATAATGTGGTTGCCCCCGCATCATATTTCAGCGAATTTTTTTATTTTTTTCGGAAAATACCACTGTGTATTTTCATCACTATATCCCACCACTAATATGTCATTCCAATTTCGTTAGAACCAGAGAGTCCTATGTCCTCCATCTAGAACAGGTCGGTTACTGCAGTTCTAAGACCGTTAAAATTACATATTATAGATGGAAGGCATAAGAGTCTCTCTTTCTGAGGAAATGAGAATGTCATATTATAAGAATATAGTGATGAAAATACATGGCAGGATTTTCCAAAAAAGCAAAAAAAATCATTGAAATACAGTGCGGGGGCAGCCCCATTTTTCCCGATATATATGGGTCAATGGGGTTTCCCCTTGGGGGGAGTAACTTGGCTCCATGCCCTATTTTTCTCATTTTTTATTTTTTTAAATAAAATCGTGAAAACTCATCACGGTATCCTTATATTATGTCATTCAAGTTTTGTGCGAAACAGAGACTCCTTCGTCCTCCACATCAGACAGGGTTGATTTCAACAATTCTGCGACCATTAAAAATGACTATATAGATGGAGGCTGTAGGACTCTTTGTTTCACATGAAACTTAAATGACATCATATAGTGATATAATGATGAATTTTCACGATTTAAAAAATGAGACAAATGTGGTGGGAGCTTAGTTAGCTCCCCCAAGGGGTAGCCCCATTTAACCATATATATAGGAGATACTTCAAATAGGACATGATCCTTCATGAGTTCAGAAAGACCATCCGTTTTTGTAAAAACACCAGCATTTTTGTGATATAGGTAAATACTTTGTATTATAATGTACATTTTTGATGTTTTTAGTAAAAAAACAACGTGTAGTTTTGTATTTTGCAATATGCAGTTTTGCATTACAATGTGCAGTTATAATATAAAATGTTGATCTATTTTACGAAATAGTCGGTGTATTTTACTAAATGGTGATGGCCTTCCTGAACTCAGCAAAAATCATGTCCTATTAGAAGGGCCCCCTACATATATATGGAAAAGGAATATGCTCCCACACGTTTCCCCCCATATTTTCTTTATAGTTTTCTGAAATGAAATCTAATGGAATTTAGATCACAATATATCACCATAGTGTCATTCGAAATTGGACGTAATTTGAGACTTCTATCCCTTGCATCAATACTATCAAATTTTAGAAGTCTCAAAATTGAAAAAATTGACCAGCTCTAGATGGAAGTGTTAGGATTGTATGTTTTACACAAAATTTAAAACACATATTCTACTTATTATTCTAATTAAATCCCCCTAGTTTTCATTTTAGAAAAACAAAAAAATGTGGATACAAAAAGATGGAAGCATGCTCTTATATGCTCTCATGGAGCATACTCATTTAATACACACACACACAAACACGCACATGGCTAATTCTGTGAGAGCCAAAATCTGTGAGAGTATGAGAGTAGTGAATCTCGACCACTAGATTCTGCTCTTCTCTCTCCTTCAGCAAGAGAAATGACAGAATCTTGTAGTCCAGAATCAATGCTCTCTTGCTCTCACAGATTTTTGCTCTCACATGATCAGCTCTGTGTGTTTGTGTGTGTGTGTGTGGAAAAATGGAGCCTACACCCAGGGGTGTAGGTAACTACTTACACATGGCTCTTTTGTTTGTTATTTTTAATTTTTTTTGAAATAAAATCATAGGAGAATTAGATCATCATATATGACCATGGTGTCATTCCACATGCAGCTTTATTCGGAACTTCTATCTTCTCCATCAAGACTACCAAATTTTAACGATCTCATAATTGCTGCAATTGACCCCATCTAGATGAACGTATTAGGAATGTTTGTTTTGCGTGAAACTTGAAACACATATTCCCCTCAATATATTATGGAAACCCACCTAGGATTTCCTTAAAAATCGAAAAATAATGAAAAAAGAGTCCGGGTGTAGGTAATTGCCTGCACTCCCGGATGAACGCCCGGCGCCATACACACACATACATGGGGATATTAAAAATGTGAAACACATTTACTCACTGTTCATAGGATACACACAAAATATATGAAGTATGTGAAAGACCTTAAAATACATGCAACACTTAGGAGGAAATATCATGGATTTATAATAGTTGGATGGTCTGTGTCCATCAGATTTGAAATGTATATACGCTAGAGTTACAAGAAAGCAGTTGAATATGAATAGTGTATTGATGAGCGAAAAATGAGAAAGACTTTGCATAGGCTGGTTGAAAACTATTAGACGTGAGTTAGGTTCAATTAGGACTTAGCATGTATACTCACATATGTATGTATGGATATGCCTTTAAGTTCAATACATATTCGATTACGTATATGAGAATCCCAAACCCAGACACAGACCTGCATTAGTAGTAAGTTTCAAATACAAACCTATCCAAAAATGATCATGAGAGATCTAGGTCACTAAATGGAGTGGGTTTGGGTCGAAATACCCAATGGATACATGCAAATTAGCATCCATGTTAATGTGGCTATATAGTCCACTTTTAACGAGGGTGACCCACAACAAAAATGGTTGTGCCATTCTTTGAGTTATCAATAGCTACTATACTACTAGAAAGGTCCGACATAATAGATTGTGCCTTGCTTTGAGTTATCAATAGCTGCTACACTACTAGAAGGGTACAAATTAACAGATTGTGCCCTACTTTGAGTTATCAGTTGCTTCTATATTACTAGAAGGGTCTGACTTAATAGTTTGAATCATTTCAGAGATGATAAGTTGTGTCTGAGGATGCTGAAGATGAATCGAATAGTACATTGGGTGATGAGTTTTGCACTCACATAACATGTAAACCGATAAAGGATTAAATGTAGAAAAAGACAAATGATTTGTATGTGGAAAGCTCATTAGGTGAAAACCCTCATTAGGTGAAAATCATGATGTAGAACTTCATTCCAAGATTTCCCCTCCATCATCTGGACGGAGCTACATGCTTTTCCTTTCACCTTACTACTTTCAAATCAAGCATAGCACAAGTCCACGTACAAAATGTACCCGTTCTTGAACATGCCCAAGAAAGTATTTTACATAGAACCCAACCTTAGATAGCTAAATAAAAATCATTCTAATAATACCTAATTATTATGTAATTAATTTTTCATAGGCTTTAGAAAATAGAATTTGCTTTCTTGAGAAAAGCAAAGTGAAATGCGTAAAAAATTGGAAGTAATTAGCAATGAGATCTTGAAGAGATCACAATCGAGAGAGCTCATACAACTCTTATATCTTCTAGTCTGAGTTTTTAATGATAGCTCTAATTATAGAAAATGCAAGAAGGGAAGTATGAGAACTCATTACAATAGAAGTGCATCCGAAGTGTAAAAATTCATCCCCCTTATATAACTCTAACAATAAAGAAGTTAATCATGCCCCAAAGTCTAGATGCCTTTTAATGGCTAATACTATAAGAAAAGGTGTGAATGTTGTGCACTAGGCAAGCATATATGTTCGCCCAGGCATAGGCGAGCACATCGACAACACATGTACTCGCTCGATCTCTTCGTCCGCTTGAATTTAGAGGTGCGATGCTTTGTGACACGTGTTGAAATGTGGGGAGCACATGCGGAGTATTGGGCGAGCATGTAAGTGTGCTCACCAATGTTTGTTAACAGAACGCAAGGTTCATCCACGAAACTCATTCTTGAATTATTTTTCCTTGCCAAACCCTTCACTAGCGGTCTCGCCAAACCCTTCATTAGCGGTCCTTGGCGAGGTTCTGATAAATCCCTAATTTATCATCACTATTTGTATTTATTATCCTTGTAGCTTAAGTATTCCATTATTAATAATTAACAAATAATTAATTTTATAAATAACATAGTGTAATTAATTAACACTAATTATTGTATAAAAATAAATACATTATTATGCCCTTTATTTTATATATTTTTTATTATTAGAAATCAAATAAAAAATAGTTTATTATTGTATATATCTAATTAAATATTATTAATAAATTAAAAATACAAAAAATGATAATAAAAGAAAATAAATAGTTTTTTTAATATATTAAGAATACTTACAAAAATATTAGTATATATATGATGTAATCTCACATTAAGATCTAAAACTTTCATGTTGAACATTTTTTCTAATTTAAATGTAACTCTTTCATCATTATTTTGCATTATTTTCCTAATTTTATTAATTTCCTATTAAGCCATGTGACTCGCTCTCAGTGAGCCACGTGGCCTCTTCTTCAATCCATCCCACGTTCAACCTCAACTGTCTAATCATATTGATAATATGGCTAAGGCTGAATCATGCCCCGCCTTTGTTCCTGGTCGCTTGATCACCTAATCAAAGCGATCAGGAGGGTCCACCCGCCCAAATCCCCTCCGTCTGATCTTGATCAGACGAATCCTCTTCATCGTCAACCTCCACCCTTTCTCCCTCGTAGCGTTGCAAACCTCTCCAACCACCCAATTTCCCCCACTTATCCTAACGACCTAACACAAACCCATGATCAATTGACACCATCTAATTCTTCTCCTCATTCCCTTCTTCTACGTTGTACCCTTAACTTCCATCTCCGACCTATATGCGCTAACTTGTAGATGGTTGAAACCATCCCTACAACCACATGAGACTCACCACTTTCCCCTTCAAATAAGCCATCACCCCCTCCCGCAATTGTTTTCCACATTTATGTGATGTGATCCTTAGCCATCACCACCCCTTAGTGACAGGAAGAGGGTGGTCTGATGAGTGAAAATAGGCTCTACCTTCGATGTTAACCCTTGGAAAAAAGAAGTCATGTCACAGCCGCCACCGTGACCGTTCGAGCTTCAGGGCCTGCTGCCCTTGTCAAGAAATGACCTGGAGGTCCTCTTGCACAGGCGATTCCTTCAGCTCATGCATCATCTTCAATCCTAGGTAAGTTAGGTTTTGATTTTTTTGTGTGTTGTCTTCAAATTATCCTGCATTGTACACAAGTCATTTCTCTGATTCAACCACTTCCCAACCTACATCGTGCATCGGTGATGCACGCAGGAGGGTTCACTCATCCTCGCCTTTCCTCCAATCCTCCAACCACCTTGTTCCTTCTTCTCCGTCCATGACAAGGATGAACCCAATTATGCCTTTCCCTTTCTATGCTTCTAAGACTCCATTTCACCTCACCAAATCCAGGATGCACTCGCCTGGTTGTTGCTGTCATTTAGCAGCTACAATTCCCTTCAATGCAAGAACTTCGACATGTGATATGTTCTAGAGCAATCAGGACGGTGAGCTTCCACCGAGGGGGAGAACTAGTCTCTTTTGTGTCTTCTCCGTGCATCGAACTGCTTCACAGACCTACCAGGATGATGTAAAGATCCTCAACGCATCAACAGGAAGGCAGAGGAGAAGACGGCTCACCGGAGCCAACTCTTTGAGCCGTCGTGCATAACGGCCCTCAGATGAACGTGAAGAGTAGTAGAAGCCAGATCATCTAGACTTGATGATCATCTTGTGCCCGTGCCTCACCTCTAACCCACAAGCTCGGTGGGACCGAACCACCTGACAAAGTACCTGCACCATCCATGTGGCCCAGACCACTTCCTCCGGACCAACCCTCATTCCAAGCCTCTCACGGATACCAAGTGTGCAAGGAACTTGGAAAATTGCAGCAAAGGTGCCCACATTCTCCAGAATTATATATCAGTCCTCCGAAGGCATGTGCCTCACGTGTGCACCTATGGAGAATTGCATTTCAGCCCGTCGACTTTTCCTATTTTCATAAATACCCATGTGTAGGGGGTAATCAATTTAGTCCCTCCACGGACCTTTTCATGATATATTTGTGTTGTTTATTTATAGTATTATTACAATTATGCCCTTGTCTTATGTTCTTAATAACTTAAGCAACATAAGTCCGATTAATGTGATTTCAATTTCATGGTGAAGCTCTTTTAATTATCTTTATGATAGAATAATCCATTTTCTATTAAAATGTCATTTAGCTTCTTAATAACTCATCAATTAGATCTTGACATTTATTAATAATATAGGTTGATGTTTGTATGTAATTTAAGGGCATAAGTATCTATATGGATGATGTTATTTAATTTTATTTTGTTCATTGTATTGATAATTTTAACATGCACAAAAATCAAAATAAAATGCATACCCATTCATTGTCACATATTGTATTGCATTACTTGTCTCTTTTAGACATAGATATCATCATTAATTACTTAACATTAATATTAACATTTAATTAATTATATTGATAGCTCATGTAAGTGTGTTTGACCCTAGACTTATTAAGTATAAATCTAAGTCAAGTCCTCTTCATGGAGATATTATGACTTGGTTTTGATTGATTGTTAATTGGTCGCATTACAATGAGTAATTCTTAACATAGTCAATTAGCGGTTCATCAGATGGATAAGATGATTATTATGTCATTTAGGTCAAATTATGTTATAATGATTTATTTCACTATTTATGTTTAGTTATTATTCCTTACTTGATAATCTTTGATGTCTAATCTTATTTCTTTCATGGCAGGGCCCGTAAAGTCGAGGATGCTCGATGAAGTACAGAAACTGGAGGGTGGAGTTCGGAGTCCCAGTCGAGAGGAGTCGCGAAAGATACCTTAAGGAAATTGAAGCTTATCAAGTTGTTGATGTATATTGTTGTGTTGTATACTATCTATCTAATGGATTATGGACTCTATGTTTATTTATTGAGTATGTTTCACCCTTACCCCAGGTGGATCTCAACTTGAGTGGACAAATTATGGTTTAGGTGCACGTCTCTTATAGATAATTTAGGTTTATATTTCATGTGCTTGAATCGTAAATAGGACATACTAATTACATCTTAAGATTCACATTACATCTTAAGATTCATTATACACAACGAAACTACGTCTGACTTAACCAAATTTAATCCATTCTATCTCACTGATAGATCTTATGTTTAGGTGCAGATTTTTCGACTTGCATTCATTTAGATAGATTTTAAATTCAGTCTAACATCCATATGGGAAGAGCTAGGATGTACTGTGAGTATCTTTATCTCGAGCATGCATCATGATTTTCTCGCTTGCGTTAGCTTTTTCGAACCCTCTCTTGATTTACAACTTATTAAAAAGGAATTGGGAATGTCGTCCAACGATGATTTATGTGCTCACATTTAAGCAATGACAACCAAGCTCTTAAAATCAGGATTGCTTAATGGAAGTTGAATTGATTAAAATGGAGCTAAAATTAACCTTGTCTTGGGTGAGCGAACCCCTCATTATTCACAGGTACTTTTCATGTATGTTGAGAGGTGAGGATGCGTTCATAGAATAGTGTCCAAATCCTCCTTTATACATGCTCTTAATGGACACAAACTTTAGATTATCACCAACAAAATGGATAAGATAATTTTACCAAACTTTCTTGGTCTTCATGTGTGAGTTGATGAAATCATTGGGTTTATTTGTGCTTGATTGATTTGATCCTCAAAACCCTCCCTTTAACCTAGAACTCATTTTTTATCTCCTTAGATTTATACATCTAATTAGATTCTTTTTATGTCTTGGTTCCCTTACCCTTAGATCATATTCTTATACTTAGGCTTCTTTTCAGCATAAGCATGGGGGTGGGGGGGACTGAGTTTTCTCTGATTGTTCACCTCAGGCCCTTCATTTCCATTTCATCTCTTTACTTAGCCTATTTCTTAGCCTAAGTATAGAGGAGACCTGAGTCATCTTATTCTTCTAGCTCATTCTTTTTAACTCAATTCCCTATCTTATTAGTATCAGTTATTGATCATGAGCAATGGCTTCATATCACTTAGTACTATGAGGACATAACACAAGCTAAGTATAAGGGGGTATACCATATATATTTTATATATACTCTATCTATAGCTCATATTTTAAAATTTTTCAAAATTTTTATGCTAAAGGATAATATATTATTTTGAATCAATTTCTATAAAAATGACTATAAAGTGATTTGAAAATTATCGTATACCTTTGTGGCTTGTTTTTGAGAAATATTTTACATTGGTTTGTAAAATTGTTGTTTTACATTTTTTGGAAAATCTGTGTAAAATGTTTGAAAAAACCAATATTTATGTGACTTTTTTAGAAAATGTTTTACATTGATTATAAAACTGGGGTTTACTTGTTTGAAAAATCTTTGTAAAAATATTTGGAAAGTGTATGTGTGTGTGTATTAGACATGATTTGCAAAATAATTTTCAAAATCTTTTCAAAAAAATGATGAGGGTGTAATTGAGATTAACAAATATTTTATAAATAAATCTAGCTCAATTCAAAAAAATGGAAAATAATAAAAATTATAAAAATGCTAACTAGTAAGGTTGATGTGTCCCTAACACTTACACATTCACACAAGGCTTGTTTTATGAGGTCCTAAGTACAAAGTTAACATGTCTTAATCATTACGGTCTTAGACTCAATGATTCATACTTCCCTAATTTGGAAGATATATGTGATATTGATGAAATACACAATTTGTTGAAGTCTAACTTTTATGTGGTTTTAAATTATTAAAGAAAAAAAATATGGAATATACACAAGTGTCATCGCAACCCAATAAAAGTCCCAACAAAAACTATTTGATTTTTTATTCACAACTCAAGCAAACAATCAAGAAGAGAAATATAAGTAAGAGTCAAATGCTATTTATTTGCATGTATAACCTACATGATCGAACTAAGAAAGGTAACAATGGATCTCGAGGGTTATTCAATCCAATGAAAAATCAAAGAAAGAAAAGAGGAATCTCAAAGCAAACTAATCATGGTTTTTGTGGATTTTTATCTTTTTAAAAATTTTATTGATTTTTAATGGTTTTTTATTATGAAAATTTTTAATATTTTTTAAATTTTGCAAATGTTTTAAAATTTTAAAATAAAAGAAAACAAAACAAGGAAAAAGAAATATAAAGAAAAGAAAGGAAAGTAAGATTTTTTTGGATTATTAAAACAAAGCAAAAATGCATTAAAAATTCCAAAAAAAATATTGTTGGGTTTTTGGATGTTTTTTACTGTTTTTGTGATTTTTGGACTATTTAGATATTTTACGATTTTTAAAATAACTAATAATAGTGAAAATAACAAATAGAAAATAATGCAAATGCTTTTGGGTTTTAAAATAGAAAATAAAGTCAAAAATATGGAAAATATATATAGAAATAGAGACAAAATTTTAAGGTCTTAAAAAGGGTATTTTATGAATTTTTAGGGTTTTTTTGTGATTTTATATGAATTTTTATGTCTTTCTAATGTTTTGTGATTTTTTGGTTTTTATAATGTATTAAAATATGAAATTTTTGTAGAAACTAAAGCACACCAAAACACACACACAAGCACTAAGTTTTTAAGAATTTTTCCAACAATTTTATTTTTTAATGATTTATTTTCTGAAAATAAGAGAAAATTAAGATGTTTTGAATTTTAAAAATATTAAAACAAAAATAAAAGTCAAATCAAAACTTACTCAAGCTAATACTAGTTAACAGGAATTTATTATGATTTTTATGAATTTTTTAATATCGGATAGCTATTTTTTAAACCTATTTATCCAACAAGACAATTATCTGCCGCACATGGTATGGATGCAAACAAAATTTATTTAAAGAACAAAAATAAGATGTAAGGAAATTTAGGGATGTACCATGTAATTTACCCAAAAGAGGCATGTTGGTGCACGTGTGGTGCGCAGGAAAAGACCTTGAGGGAAATAGATTATTTCAAATGGCTAAAACATAACACAGAATTAACATGATTTAATATGCAAATTCACGAAAGAGTCGCGTGCTAAGCACACTTATCAATACAAACAAGATTACAATGTAATTAAAATAAACTATAGGGAAACGAATGCAATTAACCAACTCACAATGGCATGACACGTGTGCACAAAGGTCTTACTAGAAAATTAAAATGAAGCATGGGCTTAGATGCAATTGTACCCTTAATACATGTGGCCTTCTAGATGGTGGATATGAAGCTCGAATCTAATGGGATGGTTGAGGATGAAAACGCGTGGATGGTTTGGATCTGATATGGGGACCCGATCCACGGCTTGGAATTGGGCGCAAACGAATGACAGAGACTGAATCTGGCGTTACTGTTCTTGATCGGGTGCCTCTTGACCTTCCAGGACAAACTGGCTTGAAGGGGTGGAGATTCGTGCTTTGATCGGCTAGATCCCGCTCGATCTCCACCCAAATAAATTCTTGATCGCTGCTGCACACTCATGTAGCATCTCTGCGTCAATAGGGTCAATAGGCTATGGATTGAAGATGTAATAACATCTGATCCACCTCTTGGATGCTCGAGTGGTCTACAGGTGGAAGTAGAACTCCAGGGCATGATCAACGGTTCCTATTACACTCCAAGGACCTGCACACAATTCCTTATTGCTCAGAGAAGGCTCTGGACAAATTTATTAGTAGAAAACCAGAAGAAATGGAAGGGGAATGGGGATCTTCGATGAGGTGGTCGGAAAGGAGATTGACTCCCCTATCCGATGCGATCTAGGAGGTGGAGGTTATGGGAGAGGGTGAAGAAGATGATGGCATACGTGATGGTGTACTCGGAATGAAGAATGGCAAGATCAGAGCTTAGATACAAATGGGATCTGATTAATCTAATCAGATAAATCAACATGAAATTGAAAGTAGAAATGGAAGGGAAATTATCCCATAATTACCTATGGTGGATATGGAGAAGGTCGTCACCTCGATCCGATGTGAAAACCAAAGAATCTCAACTGCACTAGCAGAGCTCTAGCAGTAGTGGTGGATCGCGTCCTCTGGGCAATTTCTCGCTCTCTTGATTGTAGGAGATCTTCGCTGTCACCTAAGCTCTTCGATGGTCGATCTTGGGCAAATAAAGTGGTGGAAAACAGATAAAATCAAAAGGTAGAGCTGGGAAGAGCTTTTACAGAGCAGTGAGGTCCGACAGGTTCGAGAGGATGAATGTGTGTGGATTGAGACGCAGATCACCAAAGTTATTATCGGGTGACAAAGTTCTGTATTCTGGCTAAAATTTTTGAGAATAATCTGACTTGATTGGATGGAGGGTTCAGTCAGAAGAAACCAAGAAGGGACTTCGGTGAACTCTTATTCGGGTGTGCTGCATGGAAGAGGGGGTTGACCTAGGTCAATGGACCTAGGTTCAACCAATCAGACGCATACCCGAATAAGACGGAATCCTAATAAGGACAAAATAACATAAAAATGTAAAAAACATAAAATAGAAAATAGAAAATAAATTTAAATAAATAAGTAAATAATGTAAATATAAATGCTCATAAATAAATAATTCTTTTTTATGGTGAATTTTAATAAATAAAATAAAATAATTAATTATGTTAAAAATAATAATACCCTTTGTTAATAGGTAAATATACCTATATATATAACACATTGATTTTTAATAATTATTTTTAAAAATAATTATATAATTTATTATTTTATTTATTTAAAATATTTTATAAGGATTTTACATTTATTTTTATTTTATTTTTACGAAATAATTTGTTAAGTTAAATAAATAAGAATATTTACAATATACATAGTTGTATATATACAATATGTGCAATGAATTCATTTTTGTATTTTATGATTTTTGTAATTTTTATTTTCATTTAATTGGAACAAATATAGTATTTGTAATTATTTTAAAAACAATATTCACAAATATTCACAAGAAATAATTAAATAAAATATTCACAATATATATAGTATATGCACACTGTACAATACACTCCAAAAAGTCACATTTTATATCTTAACTCTGATTTTAATAAAAACCATTGTCATTTTGAAGCTTATTTTATTTAGAGTACAATGTAAGTGAGTTTGCTTAATTTTGATTTTTTATGGAGAAGATATGAGTCTGAAAGTTTGGCTTTGCGGATTTTTCAAAGTGTCGGTTTTTATACAATGAATAATGAATCGTTTTGCAATTATTTTTAATTACAACTTATTTTTGTGTACAAGTTTGAAGAAGAAAATATTTTTATTTGAAATGAATAGAGTGATAAATTAAGTAGTAGAAAATTATATACAAAATAATGAGATATGTGCAATTGATGAATGGAGATGAAATTTTATTTTTCTTTTTCTTTTTCTACAAATGGCCTTATTTTCCCCTACTTCATTCCTTGTCGATCAGGTCAAGTCTTGACCTTCACTCTAGGTTAGAGCAGCATGTATTTATTGCATATATATACAATCTTTCTTTTCTTTATTTTCCCTTTATTTCTTTATTTATTTATTTTAGGTTAAAAACAATGGTATTTAGATAATATTTACAAAAGAATAAGCTAAGAAGAGATTTTAAGCTAAAATAAATGAATAAATATGATGAAATGCATATTCACAAGCTATATTGCATGCTTAATCTCCACCTTAAAAAATATGACGAACACTTCACATGCACGATTACATTTTGATGAAATGTGTTGAAGTTTCACTTGAGGGGTTGGTATTTAAATTTTTGTTTGGAATCAATCTTATGATGCTCAAGGATGGGATAAAATTAATGAAGGCTTCACGAAACCTGAGTGTCAGCACCTTAAGCCGGTATGCGAACATGGTTCTTATGCTAATCTCCTGACATTTACCTAAGTGTCAGGGTGTGATGAAATTTAATAAAAAAGTTGATCAGTGTGCACTGATGAATCCATGATTCATTAACTTTTCTGTTGCATTTTGTCTTAAAACCCTTAACAAATACATGTAAATATCCATTAATTCCCATCTTTTATCAAAACCCCATTCATGAATAAGAATGAACTTTTATGCATTAAAAACATGTAAATAAAGAAAAGATCCGAAGGCAGATTGTAAATATGTATATATGTATAATATGACTTATAAAATATAAATATAGCTGTAAGATATATTTATATAACCTAATCTCCGAGACCAAGTTAGCATGGATTGGTCGACAAACAAACAAGTAGGGGGAGATAAGGAAAGAAAATCATAAAAAAATAATTAAAGATGCACTCCCCACATTCTTCATTATTTATCAAATAAATATCAAATCTTCATTGATTTTCAATTAATTCATATGTGTATATTCTTCACCAAACTCTTTTCTTAATTATTTCTAAAAATGTATATACAAATATAAAAATAAGTTAAAAATATTATCTTGTATATATGTCGAGAAATCCAAGTTTTAAATTGTCAAATTCTCAACTTCCGAACATCATAACTTTCTCATACGAACTCAAATTTCACTCTACTCACCTTTAAAGTTCATAAAATAATATTATCTAATTAATGGATATGATTTCATTAAAATCGGAGTCCGTTTGCAAAAAGTCGATTTTGGGACCTAATGACAACGGGGTTTCTGGGCTATTTATTTTTTAGAACACATTATTTATAATTTTATTAATTTTTAAATTTTTTAATTATTTTTGTGATCTTGTACTTTAACAATGATTTATTTCAGACTTTTTGGAGCTTATTTATTATTTTAATTAAATCCCAAACCCTAATTTATAGATGAAAATGAACTACATAACTTGTAACCGTATTTATTAATATATCTAAACTAATTTATTAAAATCCACAAAAATTCACAAAAACTTTATTATTCTAATAATTAAGAAAATATAAAATTTAATATGTAATCATTTATTTATTGAATTAAGAATCCAAACTTATTTATTAAGTATTATTTATACCTATATATTAATATAATATTTATATTTCATATAATATTTATTTTTTATAAAAATTAATTATACCATAACTTAGATATTTTAATTATCTAGACTTTTCATTTTTGTACTTATTTAAAATAACATCATTTACTATTTATTACTTAATTTATATTGAATATTAACATCTGGCCAACCAGGTGCTAACACGTGTCAGCACCTGGTTCTTCTTCTTCTTCAAGAACTCAACAGTTGGAGTTCTGTTCCAACGCCCGTTCTTCACCGATTTATCCCGCGCCATTTCTAACCCCTTCATTCGATCCTACCCCTCCATCTTCTCCTCCTAACAACCCTGACACACGCCTACCCTTAGATCTATCCAAACCTCCTTCCATTTTACCTATAAAAGCCCCTAAAGTTGGCGCAAGCCAACTAACTCTCTCCAAACCAACTCTGAACTCCCAGTTCCAGTGGTTGACCACCTACATTCCTAGCCTCGTTCCGACCAACTATGGTGGTTACAATGCCCAAGACCACTCTCCCAGCCCAGCCTCATATGAATCCGAACAATAAGAGGAGGCATTCAGATCATGTAGACACCACCACTACAGGTACGATCTCTTTTGTTGATTTTTTTATCTAACTTCATTCATCTTAGGAGCAGTAGCTCACCACGAGCACCTGATAGAGTAGAGGAGAGGGCACATGATGAGGAGCGAGAGCCATTCCATGATGGTATTGATCACACACATTCTGATGCTGAGGAGGAGGACCACCATGATGACCGGTTTGATTATCAGAGAGAGAGGAGCGATGCAGAGACAGTTGACATGGACACAGGCGAGTCAGACAATGATATCACGCCAGACCATGCAGATACTCCCGATGCAGATTTTTCTTCCCCTGTTTTAGAGAGTTTTGTACATAATTTTGAAACTCTCGATGTACATGTTGATTCCACTACTGATGTGAATAAAAATGTTGATTTTGTCATTCCTGAGATTGTTCCTTTCCTCGATGCCTTGTTTGGAAAAGGAAAGAAAAACACCGAAAAGAATGTTGTCACTCCAGAGACCGAGAGATTATTGAAAGATCACATCTTTTTGAAGATCCCACTTCACGATGCCTTGGATCACTTTCCTACGCTCAAGAATCAGTTGAAGAATAGATGTACCACGCGTAGGAAAAGGAGATCACGTACAGAGAAGCATGTTTTGACCGAGGCCACATCCTGTGCTATATAGAACAAATTGCCTAAGAAGAAGAAGGATTCAGAAGCACATTATGTCAGATGCGAGATTGCCCATGCAGCATTCGATCGCACTCTATTAGATAACAGTTCCTCGATCAATTTGATACCATCTTGTTTACTCGACAAGCTCGAGTTAGGTCCTCTTTACAAATCCCGCACGATCCTTCAGTTTGCTGATAGATCTGTAAAGAGACCTAGGGGCATATTGAGGAACGTTATCGTTACCGTGCAGGGCCTGTAGTTCCCAATAGACTTTACTGTCCTTGACATGGATTGCCCTACACAGTTGCACCTTATCCCGATCATTCTTGGGAGGCCTTTCTTAGAGACCGCGAAGGCTCTCTTCGATTATGATACAGGGAAGGTATCTTTTCATGCCGAGGCGAGAAGGTACATATAGAGATGGCGAGAGAATCACACACATCCAGTGCCGCATCTACAACTAGTTCAGATATCTTGAGTTCTTTGGCCACCTATGATTACATGGATGAGGCTCGCCTTGACGACCTTGAGAGGTATCGAGTAGAGACCCAGGATTTCCTAGCAGAGGATGGGTCCGAGACTACAGTTGGTAGTTCTTATGATGGTACTTTATATTTCAGTATGGATGATGATGAGCAGATAGAGCAGATACCTGAGGATTTTATTGCAGATATTTCAGATTCAGAGAGTTTACATAATTCCTCCACTTCATATGATCTAGAGATTGAGTTTCATTTAGCTGAGTTATTTTCCTCTAGTCATTCTGAGATGAGCATAGTAGCGAGTCGGATGATGTTTTAGACATCTTCTGTAGTCCGACTCTGGAGCATATTGAGATGGTGGATAACCATATTGCAGACACATCTACCACTGGCACAGATCCTATTACACATACAGATGAGGTTACAACAGATCCAGATTCTACCTTACCAGAGCTGAAGACAGTGCCACCAAACATGAAATACACTTTCCTTTGGGTCCACATCGACAGTTTCTGATCATTATTAGTGTATATTTGACCGAAGAGCAAGAATCTCGTCTGATGGAGATTCTTGAAAGAAACCGCAAGGCTATTGGGTGGACTGTATCCGATCTCTATGGGATAAATCCTGCTTTGTGTTCTCATCATATCTATCTTGATCATGAAAATAGACCTTCTAGAGAGTTTCAGCGTAGGCTGAATCTGGTTTTACGAGATGTTGTCAAGAAAGAGATTACGAAATGGTACGACGTAGGGTTTATTTATCCCATCTCCAACTCTGAATGGGTTAGCCCATTACATGTTGTCCCGAAGAAGTTAGGAATTCAGATGGTTACGAATGAGAGTGGAGAGGAGATTCCAAAGAGGAGATTCCAAAGAGAGTAACCACGTCATGGCATGTGTGCGTTGATTGCAGGAAGTTGAACGTTGCGACGAAGAAGGATCACTTCCCTTTACCTTTTATAGACCAGGTAACAGAGAGGTTGGCAGGGAAGGAGTACTTCTGTTTCCTTGACAGTTACTCCGGATACAACCGGGACACTATTGCTCCTGAAGACCAGGAGAAGAACACCTTCACTTTTCCTTTTGGCACGTATGCTTTTAGACATATGCCCTTTGGATTGTGCAATGCCCCTGCTACTTTACAGAGGTGTATGCTTGCTATTTTTGTAGACATGGTTGGTGATTTTCTAGAGGTCTTTATGGATGACTTTTCGATCTATGGTGAGTCCTTTGACTATTGTTTAGCACACCTAGACCAGGATCTTCAGAAATGTTGTGAGGTAGATCTTGTTTTGTCATGGGAAAAGAACCATTTTATGGTTGCACATGGGATCTGTTGGGGCATGACATCTCCAAGCGAGGCATGGAGGTTGACCCTGTCAAGGTGGATGTCATCAAGCGTCTCGAGCCACCATCCAATATCAAGCAGTTACGGTCTTTTCTCGGGCATGTTGACTTTTACAGACGATTCATTCATGATTTTTCCAAGATTGCCTGATCGTTGACTGAATTATTAGACAAAGACATCGGGTTTTTGTTAGATGACAAATGTCTTCAAAACTTCCTCACATTGAAAGAGATGATTATCAGTGCTCCTGTCCTACAACCACCTAATTGGTCTCTTCCCTTTGAGATCATGACGGATGCTTCAGATTTTGCAGTCGGGGCTTTATTAGGATAGAGGAGGAATTGACTTCCTGTTGATATCCACTATGCCAGCTGGACTTTAGATGATGCTCAGCGTAATTACATAGTGACAGATAAAGAGATGTTGGCAGTGGTATTTGCATTGGACAAATTCAGATTTTTCTTCTTGGCTCCAAGATTACAGTTTACACAGATCATTCAGCAATCAAATTTTTGATGGAGAAGAAGGATGCCAAGGCACACCTTCTTAGATGGATTCTCTTACTTTAGGAGTTTGATTTGGACATTAGAGACAAACATGCGGTAAAGAATGTGGTAGCTGATCACCTCTCCTGATTGCAGATAGAGCAGCCTTCAGATGAGTACACGCCAGAGATTGCAGAGAGATTTCCAGACAAGAGTATCTTTGCAGTTACCAAGCTTCCATGGTATGCAGATATAGTGAACTTTCTAGTTACACAGAAGAGTCCACAGGGTTGTCCAAAGGACCGAGTCGACAGACTAGTTTCCGAGGCATGATACTACCATCGGGAGGATCTGATTATTTTTCGTGAGGGAACGGATTGTGTTTATAGGAGATGTATTCCTCAGGAGGAATACAATAGTGTCCTCACTCTGTGCCATTCCTTAGAGTAGGGGGACATCATTAATGGAAGAGGATAATGCAGAAGGTACTTTAGAGTGGATTTTGGTGGCCGACTCTTACTAGAGATGCTTGTACATTCGTGAAGAGTTGCCCGGATTGTCAGAGAGTGGTAGGAACAGTCAGTGCTAGAGATGCAATGCCTATGCAACCTATTATTATTTACGAGATCTTTGACGCATGGGGCATAGATTTTATGGAACCGTTCCCTTCCAGCAGTGGCTTTGAGTACATTCTTCTCGCTGTGGATTATGTTAGTAGATGGGTGGAGGCTATACCCGCACGAGCTGATGACCGTAGGACAGTATGCAGGTTCCTGAGGGAATATATTATTTCACGGTTTATAGTATTCCACGTATTCTTATTTCAGATGGGGATATTCATTTCATTAATAAGGAGGTAAAAAGCTAGTGAAGAACTATGGCACTGATCACAGAGTAGCTTCTCCTTACCACCCATAGATGAACGGTATGGCTGAAGTTTCAAATAGGGAGGTGAAATCCATTCTTCAGAAATTAGTATGATCGGATAGGAAGAACTGGTCACAGCTTCTAGACCTCGTTCTTTGGGCATATCGTACTGCATATAAGACTCCCTTAGGTACTTCACCCTTCAGACTGGTTTATGGGAAGCCATGCCATTTGCCCGTAGAGATCATGCACAAATATGAATGGGCTATTAGAGAGATTTCACTAGATATGGAGAAAGCAGGAGCCAAGAGGAAGATGGATCTGAATGAGCTAGCAGAGGTTCGAAATCAGGCATACAAGAACACCCTAATTTATAAGGACAAAGTGAAGAGATGGCATGATAGACATATTCAGCACAAGATCTTTGTTCCTGGGCAGAAAGTATGGTTGTTCAATGCACGATTGAGAATTTTTCCTGGCAAATTGAAGAGCAAGTGGGAAGGACCTTACATAGTCAGAACGATGCACGACAATGGAAGCATAGCTATATCAGATGTGTCACCTGGTGCAGAGCCGTTCATGGTGCATGGGCTGATGCTGAAGCACTTCGTGGAGACTACTGATCATCTGGCCCATGTTGAGGTGATCTACTTTGTACATGACTCATGATTACTCTTCCACTTCATTTTGTCCTCTACATACACTTTTTGAGCCATTCGATTTTTGGAGTACACTACCACATGTACATTCTTCATAGATCACAATCGTCCCCATTTTTTTGCTCGTCTTTTATGCTTAGGATACCAGATCCTAAGTATAGGGGGGGACTGATTGCCGTTGTTTAGCGTTTTCGATTTTGTTCTTTTTATTGTTCTCTTGTATATTCTTTCCTTTCCACGAATCACTTGTACCCAATTTTCGGCCACATTCTTTTCTATACTTGGGATGCCTTATCCTAGTATAGGGGAGACCAAGTGATTTCGTTGATTTCATTTTCTCTATTTATCTTGCTCCTTTGTTATATATTCTTTTCCCTCGATCACCTCATTTTTTCTCTTCCATTATACTTACGATGACTAGATCGTAAGTATAGGGGGGCTCCACAAATATTTAATCTTTTTCACCCACTTCTACCACACATTTTCCGATCCGACACCGAAATTTTCATCTCATCTCGCGATCTTCCATTCTGATGACATGGATTTCGATACGACTAAGGTAGAAAATAAATCACGAAGTCATTGTCCTTAATCAATCAATTAGGTCAACAAGAAAAATTTGTATTTTAAACCACTTAAAAGAAGATAAATCAATGACAAGCAAATGTAAGCGGTTTTCGCTATTCTTTTTACCTGGTATAGTGACCAGGGTCGAACACAAGGAGCAAGATTTAAAAACTTAGCTAAATTTTGGAAATGATTTTTAGTGGCTTTTACTTTTTTTTTTCAAAACAAGGCACAAAGGATAAAACACACAACACCACACTCTTTTTGTATTTTTCAGAAAGGACCAAAAAGTCAGAAAATTAAAAAGAAAATGTTTTTGCGTTTTATATGTTTTAAAATATTTTTGATATTTTTTTTCAAATTTTTTTGATGTTTTTGTAATTATATAAAAATCAAACAGTGCAAAAAAAGGGAATCAGTGCACAAGCAGGAGTATTTTGCAACTTAAAAATACTTAAGTTGTCCAGTAATCCTAGAAATTATTTTTAATATAAACTACAAAGCAATATCCATAATCAAAAACTAAAATCACAATTTTAAGATTTTTCTATAATTTTCTACAATTTTTTTAAGAATTTTCATTTTTCGTAATTTTTTGGAGTTTTATGAAGAGATGCACAAAAATTTGTCAGAAATTGGAAGACATAAAATACACCTACATTAAATTTTTTTGGAATTTTTAGGTTATTTTTCGATTTTTTATGAATTTTGCAATTTCGAGCAAGTAAAAAGTTACTGTTTTTGATTTTTTAAATATATCAAATGGTAATAAAAATTGATGAAAATTTTACACAATGATAAAAATTTCAGCAGGAGCATGCACAAATTTTTTGAGAATTTTTCGACTAATAAAAACATCTATTTTAGATGAAAAAGCATGCCATTAAAGGTCTGGATAGACAAGGACTTAAATGCAAATATTAAAAGTTTTTACGCCATACAATAATAAGAAAGAAATACAGGCTGAAATATGAAATTTACCCAATTATCACGTGCTGAGTGCGTGATCTTCTGACGCACATGGACCTTTTCGTAATTAGATAAAGTTGGAGGGCCTTATTGTAATTACTCCAAAAGATTTTTTTATTTCGAAACCCCACCTAGGGTTCCTGGAGATCTTCGTGCTTCAAAAGGGGGCTTGGGCGGTCGCCTCCACGAGGGGAGGAAACCGCGAGAGGGTTGGCGGAAGAGGTGCAACTGGAGGCTTCGGGCAGCTCACGGAGGAGAACCATGTGCAGGCGAGGCGTGCTTAAGGGTAGCGTGCCTTGGAGTGGCGCGGGCCGCTGGGCTGGGGAGGCGCGGCCCCGCGCGACAGCAAAGGGGGTTGAAGGGCTACAGCTTGGAGGCGGTTGGGTGTCGGTGACGGCGGCGCCGCACGGGGACGGCACAAGGCAGCGTCGCTGGTGCGAGGGCGGAGCGGGCGTGTCCTGGGCAACGGTGCGAGCGAGCCTGCGTGGTTGCACGGGAGGTGACCTGCAGCGTCGAAGAGGAGGTGCAGCACGGGTGCGACGATGCTGCCTTAACTGAGGCGGTGTAGATGGTAGGCGGCGGGGGGTGATGACCCCGCTGCCTGCTAGAAAATTTTTATATTTTTTAAATTTTTTATTTTTCTATACAGAACTAATAAGAATTTTTTAAATTTTTTTTAAAACATGAAATTTAAATAGAGACAGAAAAAGGAATTTTTATTTTTATGATTTTTTCTATTTATCCTGCAAAACAACGGTTAGAGATAAAAAACAACAGCTATATATATTTTTTATTATTTATTCCTGCAAAATAAAGATTAGAGGGAAAAGATAAACAAAAAATTTATTATTATTATTTTTAATTTTTTTCCTACAAAACCATATGTGAGATAAACAGGAAAAAATATTTTATGGTTTTTTTATTTATACACAAAAATATGATGTGTGAACGGGCGGATCTTGCGATATAGAAGAGAGATCCGTATCTCCGACCACAATGTGTGGTCGGAGGAGATAGGTTGTGCGAGGTAGAAGGTGAATATGTAGAGATCGAGAAAATGATATGAAAAATCGATGTCGGATGCAAATGTGTGTGGTGACGATTTTTTTTTGTGATTTTTAAGATCTAAAAATTTAATAAAACCGAAGCAAATATTAAACCTACGCTTTACCTACGAAAAATAACAAGAAATAAAATAGATCTCACCTCGAGGGTTCGGAAATGCCATGATGGCCTCGACAAGGGCCGACGCGCTATCACTGGACGGCTCGAAGGCTAGGCACCCTTCTTCAACAAGATGGCTCTCGGAGATCGGGCTCCTCTCCACCAAAGATCGATCAAGAGGAAATGAGGGAGGAGGAGCCCATTAAAAAGAAGACAAAAATAAAAATAGAAAGTATCTACAAACGGGGAAGGTTTTTATTGATGAAATTAATAAAATAAATAAATAAATAAATTTCGAAATTCAGAATTAAGTAAATTAAATAAATAAAGTAAATAATGGAAATCAATTAACCCCCATAATGGTGGCTATTAAAGGTAAAGAATCAAATCTAATATGTATGGTATGTTATAAAATCACTTAATTCAAATAAATCCAGTAAATCAAATAACTAAATATGAATTTTGTAATTAAATTAAATAAATTAATTAATGAGAGATATTTTAATTTTTTGGTGATTTTTATAAAAGGAAGTTAGTTGTATACACATATTATGTACATATAATACAATATACACATGCACAAATAAGGAAATAATTTTTATATCTTTTTTTAAAAAAAATTATTTACATTTTTTGTTATTTTTAATAAAAATAATATTTACAATTATGTACATTATAGAAAGATAAATTTGAATAAAATATATACAATAAATAATGGCGAAACTGCACAACATACCCTAGAAAACTGACTTTTTAACCGTAACTACAAAAATTATGAAACCACAACCATTTGAAAGACAATTTAATTTATAGTATAATGGAAGTGATTTTTATTTAATTTGAGCTTGTATGGAGCCGGAATTGGTGTTTCAATTAGCGCTTTGCAGCTTTCTCTAGGTGTGATTATTTGCAATATGTACATTATTTTATTTTGCAATTATTTTTATTATTTATGACCCATTTTTATTAACAACTTTTGTTTACAAAAGTAATTAATTTGAGGTCAAATTATGTACAAATAAAATAGTACACATTTTATACAAATATACAGGAGAAATATTTATAGAATATTTTTTTGGATTTTTGACATAAGACCCTATCTCCTCCTACTTTATTCCTGGTCGATCATGTCAAGTCTTGACCTTCTCTCGGAGTTCGGGTCAGTTTGCATTTATTGCATAAATACATCCTTTTATTTTTTCTTTTCTTCTTTATTCTTTTATTTATGTACAAAAGTGCTAAAAATGCATATTTAACAAATTCATGCGAAATGGTAATTTTATGCAATTAGTGGGTATTTACAGGTGTTAGACTAAGGAAATGAGGCTAAAATAAAAGAATAAAGGTGATGAATCGTGGATTCATCACACTCTTATACTTTACCTTTGCTAGTCCCTTAGCAAACACTTATTTGGAAAATAAGTGAAAACAAAAATAAAGAAAAGAAAAAGGAAAGAAGTTAGAACAACATTGACTTTTAAACTTATCTTCATAAAAATGTAGTATGGAGCTCTGTCGGACCTTTGGATTATTCGTGTGTCGTATTCTTAATGGGAAATGGAATTAAAACCTATCAGCCTCTAATTTCCATAAGTCTCCTATTCAGGTCTCTTTAACAGTCAGATCAGAACAAGTCTACATACAAAATTCTTATGACTATGAATCTTTTCTTGTACGTGTAAGTGAAATATAGCACCTCATCTCAAAAGTAGCAAAGAAACAACCTCTCACAATAAGGTAACTCTAATCCCCCGGTCTGGCAACTCTTTCCTCGAGGAGTGGGGATATTCTCTTCTAAGTTCAAGTACAACCAGCTCAAGAAGAGGGGATGGAGAAGAGAATGGACGGTAACCAGTGTAGTTACCTATCCTTGGATGCATGACCAGTGTAGCCATGTCACCCTGCAAACTCACAAATATTTGACTTTGAAGAGCTTATTCTTTTTTTCACTTGTATATACACTCTGGCTGGCATTTTACTTTTCTATCATGCTTGTCCACTTTTGGAGATTTTGCATTTTATTCTTCTTTTTTTGACAATATATACAAGGTGCAGCATGTACATAAGGAGTTTTTCTTCTTGAGCCAGTAGACTATCCCTCTTTTGAAGTATTATTGCAACCCCACAGCATCCTGTCTTTAGACCTCAACATCACCAAACCAGGTTGAGATGCACTTCCCTCCCTAGAGGAGGACGAGAGGTTCCGTCTAGATGTACAACCCTCGTATGCTACCCCAAGCCAAAAGATTCTGCCCCCTCACTACCTCCTCCATGAAGAGCTGCGCGTAGAGTGCATTGTCCAAGGTAAGCCACGGTCTGAAAGAATCATGCGTGTGTTGTTAAATATTCTACTTAGACTTATCAAGATGACATGTGAACGTAATCTTATGGACTCAAAGAATTAAGTCACTAGGACCTGAAAAGTCTTAATTCCATTTCTTATAAGGTTCCTCTAAAATTAAGTGGATTAAGGTCCAAGTAAGCTCCATTCTTCAAATTTATTCCAGACTTAGTTTAAATGTCACTATCATCCTGAAAAATGCACATGCAGATGCAAAAAAATATGTACATGAAAAGAAAACAAAATCTTTTTGTGAAACCATTTTCAAAATTTGAACTTTTTGTGGATTTTTGAAAAAAAATGCACATGCAAAAAGTTTTTTTATGTAAATAGTTAGGAATATATACAAGTATATATAAAAATATTCTCTTTAAGAAAAAAATAGGGATGAGATACACATATACACAAGAGTGAGTTAATTATTTACAAGAATCAGATGCAAGAATTTACAACTTGAGTAATTTATACAGGTATATACAGTTTGATTCTTTTTTTTTTGTGATGCATATATTCCTCAAATTTATTTGCAAATAATTTTACAAATCATTTTGAAAACAGTTGTCCAAAATAATTTTTCAAACAATTTTACAAACATTTACACAAATTTGAAAACTATTTTGCAAACATTTTTCAAACAATATATATAGATTTTTAACATAATTTTTCAACCATTTTTCAAAACATTTGCAAATAGTTTTTAAAAATCATTTTATTTCACACAAAGAGAAAAAATTTTTACAAGCCACAATATTTTTACAAAGGTTGGAAATATTTTTCAAACATTGTTCAAATAGTTTTCAAAAAAAATTCAAATAGATTTTCAAACTACTTTCAAAATATTTTTCAAAATATTTTAACCTGCTTTATTAATCAGTATATACAAAAAGAATTTTGAGGAAATATCTGCATCTTTTTATTAGTTAGTTTTTTTACAAGTATTTATATAATATTTTAGCCATACTAAAAATATGAAAGTACGAGTTATGGCTAAATTATATATAGAATATATAAGACACCCCCTATACTTAGCTCGAACTATGTCCTTATAGTGATCAAAGAGCTACAAAGGAAGACATAACTCGTGCTAAGTATTGGGAAGTGAAAAGAATGCTATGCCACAACGACGAATAAAAGAATATAATCAATAAGAGTCGGTGATCCCCCTATACTTCGGATCAAGTAATACTAAGTATAGAAGACTGTACACAAGGGGAAAATTGAGGAGTAGAATGTACAGAGTCTACCTCCCCTATACTTAGGGTAAAATATCCCTAAGTATAGGTAACAAAACAGAGGTAAAAAGAATCAAAAAAATAATCACAAGTCTGACACCCCCTATACTTAGGGTAGAATACAACCTAAGTATGGAATAATCATGAGATGGAAATGGGTGTGAGACAGAAAGAATGTATGATATGAACAAATGGATCTATACAACAGTGAACAATGTTGAGGTGCCTCTCAATAAGCGCTAGAGTTTACGCCCCTAGCTGGACGCAAATGTTAGGATAACGCTGCATCGAGGTTCAGGACGACATCTGTAAGGCAAATACCATACTGTCGTTGCAGTCTAAGTGGGAGAACAACAATGAACTCAACAAAGTGGATGATGGCACCCAGGTAATCAATCAGGCGGGTGTCTGCTACCAGGTCAGGATATGGGAAGACAAAATCAAGCTCCGGTAGCACAAAAGAAATCGTCGGCTCAAGATCTGTATGGAGTGAAAGGGCACAACCGAAGAAGTCGAACGTGGAGAAGGAAGGATCCGTCAGGGAATCCTCCACGTCAATCACCATCTTGAATAGATAAGGAAGATCAAGATCAGGAGACTCACTATAAAGGCTGATATTTGATGCATATAATGTAGACAAATCAGTGAGATCATCGAATACCTCAAAGATCAGGTCATCCTCGCGAGGGTCGTCGAGAGAGAAACCTCAAACTCATGATCAGAAATATCAAAATACTCGATCTCGTGATCCGACAGATCGGATGCACTCCCAGAAAGTGAAACCGAGTACACATGGTCCATGGCATCCTCCCGTAGATAACCCTCAGGGAGTAATGCTGAATCATCAGGGAACTGGGGATCAATGCTGTCAAATATCATGTCCTCCAAAAATGTATCAACCTCATCAACTGGGAGGACACAAGGCTCAGATACGGGACTAGTCTATCAAATAAAAAATCGGTCCCTCATGAAGCTCTCTCTGCTGAGATGAATCCAAATATATCTCTCTGAGAAGATAACCTGAAGAAAAGACACTGAATATATTGGGTATGGACACTGGAATGACTCAAAGGATGGTTGAGATGTGGGCTCCTCCTATATTTCTTGGGCTCCTAATAGATCTAGAATCCAAGAATCTTCTACGTGAAATAGCGGGACTGGCTCAAAATCTGACTGTAAATCTAATTGGTCCTCAACCAATGTCCGGCTTTGGGAACTCACAACAATTGGCAACACATCCATCATATGAAAAGTATCAGCATCCATATCCTCTGATCGGTGTGTGATGTCTGAATCAGAATGGTGTGTCACACACTCAACTGTTGTCATCTCTCCCTTGTGTGTTGTCTCGAATAAATGATCCTGTGAATATGGAGTGTCTGAAAGTGAATCCAAGATGGTCTCAACAAAATTCAGGTCGGCAGAGTGGTGTGAACCACCACATGAGGTAATGACATATGTAATCTGCTCTGTGGTCCTCCCCCTCGTGGCGATGCAGATAAGGCCAGTCATCGAAAATCCATGATTTGGAAATCGCCTCAAAAGATCTCGTAACCTCGACCATGAATCTATTAATGGCTCCTGGGGGTCAACTGAGAAATCATGAATACAAGACCGCATCATCTCTGCTCTACGTTGGGGGTAACATTTATGTAAAAATAACGATCGTAAATCTCTCCATGTAGCAATTTTCCTTCCCAACCGTCTGTGCCAACTCTGGCTTTACTCTGAAGTGTAAATGGGAAGGTAATCAGCATCATGTCCCCAGAAGTGATATCTGAATATGATCGTGATCCACAAATATCCTCAAACCCATCGATATGCAAATAAGGTTCCTCGTGCACTTCCCTGAAAATTTGGGCAGTAGATCAATGAACTCTAAATACAGAATGAAGGGTCTCAAAGTAGAAGCGGGCTGTGCTTCGTGATCTTGGTTCTCATCCATTATCCTAGGATAAAAGATGTCTAAAGCTCGCAACTGCTCCATATGATCGCCTATGGAATGCACTCTCATCTCAACAAGGTGAGCACCCGTGTCTCGTATATGGTCAATCTGAACTCTTCAGGCGTCACTCACAGCATGTCCCGAGAAAGAAGCTGGGTAGGGAGAGGATGGGATATCAGTCGGAGTTCTGACCTCCCAAGAGAGTGGGCGGAAATGATGGGCGTGAAAATAAGAAGCCGCAAAATCCAGCTGGAATGAAATGCAACCCATCATGAAGAGAGGGAAAATGAAGGGAGGGAGGGCGGTAAGGAAATAGAAGGTGACTGCTAGTTATTCAAAGAATGATCGCAACTGACTCACACCAAAGACATACAATACGCAATGCAAAACCCCCAGTTCACCAACTCAAAATAAATTTGACCGTGAGAGTTCAGTCTTTATCTATTCAATTTTAAGAGTTAGGTGATCAACAAAAGTTGTACAACCACTTAGGAGGTGTTGATAGGATTTGGGCACTACTCCTTAGTGTGTACGTGAGCAATTCATAGCGTAAACAATGAGGGGAATGCTCTCTTAATACAATGAGGAAGCATATTCGTTTAATTTTATAGTCAAGTTCAATTAGCAGTCCCAATTTATTAATTTATGATTTTTGATTTTTTTGGATTTTTTCAAGAATACGCCTAACGAGCTTTCTGATTTCCTCTTCGATTAATTTGAGTCCAAAAAAGATGGGAGGGAGTCGAGAAAGCCAATGCACGGTCAAACATGATGATGCATGCTGAGATAGAAAATGCCTACCTTATTCCAGCACTCTACATGCAATATGATCCACACATAAATTAAATACAGAAATTAACCTACCTATATAACGCACGAAGAAAATGACCTTAGAAGAAAGATTTCTACATATGAAGAACAATAACTAATAGGTCAACAAGAGAGGTTAGAGTCTGGTATCTGATGCCAATCATTGTCCGCCAACAGATCCTGCCAGCACTATATATGGCCTCTAGCGGCACGTGACCTCTCAGGTAACCTAGATTAGCTTTTTATTTGTGATTTAATTAATTAAGTCTAGTTATCGATTTATATGTAAAGGCAGATAATAAGGGCTGGGACCTTAATTAATTACGTCACAATCAAGATAAAATCCTAAGTCTAGGGGCCAAATTCTGCGTGAATCAAAAATAAAAATAAAAATGAGAGAAAATAAAATCGGCGAAAAACAATGGTGAGGTCCTCCAAGTGCACTGGCACTTGGTGAAATAGACCCAAATAAAAGTCTAAGTCTACAAGTCTAGAGTCCTAAATTATTACAATAATGTCTCAGAAAAATTCTCTAAATAAATTTACAATCTTCTTCTCCTCTGCTCCTCTTCCTATGCTGGTCCCTCCAAAGAGTCCGAGTCGTATCCAAGCGGTTCCTCGCACAAAAAAGGAAACAAGAGATGGTCAGAAAACAATTATAATATTTAGAGACAAAATTGAGCAAAATGAAAAATGACTACAAAGATGTGCTCTCTGGCATCGGCACCATTCTGATGATATGGATTTTGATACGACTAAGGTAGAAAATAAATCACTAAGACGTTGTCCTTAATCGATCAATTTGGTCAACGAGAAAAATTTGTATTTTAAACCACTTAAAAGAAGATAAATCAATGACAAGCAAATGTAAGTGGTTTTCGCTATTCTTTTTACCTGGTATAGCGACTAGGGTCGAACACAAGGAGCACGATTTAAAAACTAAGTAGCCAAATTTCAGAAATGATTTTTAGCGGTTTCTATTTTTTTTTCAAAACAAGGCACAAAGGATAAAACACACAACACCACACTCTTTTGTATTTTTCATAAAGGAAAAAAATTGTCAGAAAATTAAAAAGAAAATGTTTTTGTGTTTTTTATATGTTTTAAAATATTTTTGATAATTTTTTCAAATTTTTCTGATGTTTTCGTGATTTTATAAAAATCAAACAGTGCAAAACAAGGGAATCAATGCACAAGCAGGAGTATTTTGCAACTTAAAAATACTTAAGTTGCCCAATAATCCTGGAAATTATTTTTAGTATAATATCTATAATTAGAAACTGAAATCACAATTTTTGGATTTTTCTAGAATTTTCTACAATTTTTTTGAGAATATTTGTTTTTCACTTTTTTGGAGTTTTATAAAGAGTTAATGCACAAAACTTGGTCAGAAATTAGAAGACACCAAAATACACCTAATTAATTTTTTTGGAATTTTTAGGATATTTTTCGAATTTTTATGAATTTTGCAATTTCAGGCAAGCAAAAAGTTGCTATTTTTTTATTTTTCAAATATACCAAATGGCAATAAAAATTGATGAAAATTTTTATATAATGATAAAAACTACAACAGGAGCATGCACAATTGTTTTGAGAATTTTTCGACTAATAAAAACATTTATTTTATATAAAAAAGCAAGCCATTAATGGTCTGGACAAATAGGGACTTAAACACAAATATTAAAAGTTTTTGCAACAGGAAAGAAATGTAGGCTGAAAAATGAAATTTACCCAATTATTACATGTTGAGTGCTTGATCTTATGAAGCACATGGACCTTTTTGCAATTAGATAAATGTTGGAGGGCCTTATTGCAATTATTCCAAAAGAATTTTTTATTTCGAAACCCCAACTAGGTTCCTGGAGGTCTTCGTGCTTCAAACGGGGGCTTGGGCGGCCGCCGCCACGAGGGGAGGAAACCGCGAGAGGGCCGGAGGGGCCGCGCGTCAGCGCTGCGGTGGTGCGACGGAAGAGGCGCAGCTGGAGGCTTCAGGAGGCTCACGGAGGAGGGTCGTGTACAGGCGGAGGCGTGCTTGAGGGCGGCGCGCCTTGCAGTGGCACGGGCCGCTGGGCTAGGGAGGCGCGGCCTCGTGTGACGTCGAAGGGGGTTGAAGGGATGCGGCATGGAGGCGTTTGGGTGTCGGCGACGACAGCGCCCCACGGGGACAGCGCAAGGCGGCGCCGCTGGCGCGAGGGTGGAGCAGGCGTGTCATGGGCGACGACGCGAGCGGGCCTGTGCGGCTGCACGGGAGGAGACCTGCAGCGTCAGAGAGGAGGTGCGGCACGGGTGCGGCACTGCCGCCTTAGTAGTGGCGGTGTAGATGGTGGGCGACAGGGGGTGACGACCCCGCTGCCTGCTGGAAATTTTTTTATATATTTTATTTATTTTTTTGTACAGAACTAATAAGATTTTTTAATTTTTTTGAAACAAAAAATTTAAACAGACAGAGAAAAAGGAATTATTATTATTATTTTTATATTTTTCTTGCAAAACAACGATTAGAGATAAAAAACAACTTATATATATATTTGTTATTTATTCCTGCAAAACAAAGATTAGAGAGAAAAGACAAACAAAAAATTTATTATTATTATTTTTTTAATTTTTCCTGCAAAAAGAGTTGTGAGATAAATAGGAGAAATTCTTTTATGGTTTCTTATTTATACACAAAAGCGGGATGTGTGAACGGGCGAATCTTGCAATGTGGAAGAGAGATTCGTATCTCCAACCACCATGCGTGGTCGGAGGTGATAGGTTGTTCGGGGTAGAACGTGAGTATGTAGAGATCGAGAAAATGTTATGAAAAATCGATGTCGGATGCAAATATGTGTGGTGATGATTTTTTTGTGATTTTTAAGATCTAAAAATTTAATAAAGCTGAAGCAAATATTAAACCTACGCTTTACATACGAAAAATGACAAGAAATAAAATGAATCTCACCTCGAGGGTTCGGAAATGCCATTATGGCCTCGACGAGGGTCGACGCGTTGTTACCGGACGGTTCGGAGGCTAAGCACTCTTCTTCAACAAGACAACTCTCGGAGATCGGGCTCCTCTCCACCAAAGGTCGATCAAGAGGAAATGAGGGAGGAGGAGCCCATTAGAAAAAAGACGAAAAAATGGACAGTATCTACAAATGGAGAAGGTTTTTATTTGTGAAATTAATAAAATAATTAAATTAATTAATTAATTTCGAAATTTGGAATTAAATAAATTAAATAAATTAAGTAAATAATGGAAATCAATTAACCACCATAATGGTGGCCATTAAAGGTAAAGAATCAAATCTAATATACATGGTATGTTATAAAATCACTTAATTCAAATAAATCCAATAAATCAAATAATTAAATATGAATTTCGTAATTAAATTAAATGAATTAAATAATGAGAGATATTTTAATCTTTTTGTGATTTTTATAAAATGAAGTTAGTTGTATACACATATTATGTACATATAATACAATATACACATCTACAAATAAGGAAATAATTTTTATATCTTCTTTTTTTTTAATTTGTTTTATTTACAGTTTTTTTGTTATTTTTAATAAAAATAATATTTACAATTATGTAAATTATATAAAAATAAATCTAAATAAAATATATACAATAAATAATGGTGAAACTGCACAACACATCCCAGAAAATCGACTTTTTAACCGTAACTCCAAATATTATGAAACCACAACCATTTGAAAGATAATTTAATTTAGAGTATAATGGAAGTGATTTTTATTTAATTTGAGCTCATATGGAGCCGGAATTTGTGTTTCAATTAGCGCTTTGCGGCTTTTTCTGGGTGTGATTATTTGCAATATGTACATTATTTTTTTTGCAATTATTTTTATTATTTATAACATATTTTTATTAACAACTTTTGTTTACAAAAATAATTTATTTGAGGTCATTATGTACAAAAAAAATAGTACGTGTTTTATACAAATATACAGGAGAAATATTTACGAAATAGTTTTTTAGATTTTTGACAAAAGACCCTATCTCCCCCTACTTTATTCCTGGTCGATCAGGTCAAGTCTTGACCTTCTTTAGGAGTTCGGGTCAGTCTACATTTATTGCATAAATACATCCTTTTCTTTTTCTTTTCTTCTTTATTCTTTTATTTGTGTACAAAAAGTGTTCAAAATGCATATTTAACAAATGCATGTAAAATGGTAATTTTGATGCAATTAGTGGGTATTTACAGGTTTTTCGACTAAGGAAATTAGGCTAAAATAAAAGAATAAAGGCGATGAATCGTGGATTCATCATCCTCCTTTTTCTCTTTTGACGCTATGAGAACATAGCACAAGCTAAGTATAGGGGGGTGCGTATATATTGTATATATACTTTTGTCCATAACTCATACTTTTATGTATTTCTATATCTATAAAATCCATAAAAAAGTGGATGAGGGTTAATTTAAAATCCATCTATTTATGTATTTATTTATAAAATCCTTGTAAATAAGTAAAATATGTTTAAAATCTTTTATTCAAATTTTCAATATGTATTTAAAATATGTATAATATATTTAAAACCTTATCTATTAAATATGTGTAAAACTCATTTAATCCTTGTAAAATTCTTTGTAAATAAAATTTGTAAAATACATTAGTTATTATCCAAATAAAATATGGATAATTATCTTGTAAAATTCTTGTACATATACTTGTTTATGAAAATCAGAAAATCTATAAAAAATACAAAGTTCTAAAATTCATAAAAATTACAAAAGCTTTAAAATCCATAAAAATGAGTAAAATTCAAAAAATGTACTTCACAAAAACATTGTTGCATTTGCATTCGCATTTTTGAGAATAAGTTTGATTTCTAGAACTAAAGATTGGGAATAGTCTAAACGATGGAGCTTGAGTTGGGCCTTTAACTTTCATTGTAAGGAGCATAGTTAGGAACTAGAATTTAGACTATTCAGGTCTTTGACATAAATCTTTGGGTTTCATAAGATCATATTTGGGAAATCAACTCATATTTGCCTAAGTAGAACACTTGGTGTCATCCGTATAACTCTTCATCTATGAACTAATTTTGGGCACATGCACTTTGCACTTAGCTCGACTTGCTTGGGGATGCAAAGGGCAATCCATCTTGGTAGTATGTTTCTATCCTTGTCTTTGCAACATTGACGTCTAAAGACGGGAGAGATTGGGGTTGCGATAGTCTCTTCGAATGAGGAAAGGATCTGCTGACATACATTTCTAACACCTCAAAAAAGGGACAAAACAAAAGATGCTATATTCGTCGAGGCACAAAAAGATGAATGTAGTGCAAGCAAATTACAAAGACAAATCAAATAAGAAGCCACCAAATACAAATATGACCACAATGGTTCAAGCTTCCACCAAAAATGCCTGCACATTATAGTGGAGACTTAGCTACACTGGCTGGGCTTCACAAGGAGATGCGTCTACACTGGTCGCACTCCAGTTCTTTTCCCATTCTTCTACTTTCTCTCTATATTTGATTGTGGACATAGCACGAACTGACCTCAGAAGGGAATACCTCCCTCCCCCAGGATAGAGTAGCTGGATGAGGAATCAATGGAAGTGTATAGCTAGGATGGGTGGTTTCTGTGCTTCTTTAAGCAGGAAGAGCTAAAATAATTCACACACAATACAAATTGAATTCAAGGCTGATAGAGTTAGTGACATGGATAAGTGGATCTGAGCTGGCAGTTGAGGAGAAACTAAATAAGGATTTGTGGAACTTGAGGACTGTTGAGATTAAAATTCTAATCCTAATTAAGGCTCAGACAGCTTGTTTTAGGCCCAACCGAGGTATGTCCTTTGTCTGTTCTCATGAATTGGTTTAGGAAAACAAATTCATTCTAACTTTATTTACTTTTCCCTTATTTTTCAAATAAGTGTTTGTTAAGGGACTAGCAAAGTTCAAGTATAGGGGGTTGATGAATCCATGATTCATTAACTTTTCTATTACATTTTATCTTAAAACCCTTAACAAATACATGTAAATATTCATTAATTCCCATCTTTTATCAAAACCCCATTCATTAATAAGAAAGCCCTTTTATGCATTAAAAACATGTAAATAAAGAAAAGAACCGAAGGCATATTCAGAAATATGTATATATGTACAATATGACTTATAAAATAAAAATATAGATGCAAGATATATTTATATAACCTAATCCCCGAGGCCAAGTCAGCATGGATTGGTCAACAAACAAACAAGTAGGGGGAGATAAGGAACGAAAATCATAAAAAAATTAAAGATGCACTCCACATATTCTTCATTATTTATCAAATAAATATCAAATCTTTATTGATTTTCAATTAATTCATATTTGTATATTCTTCAGCAAACTCTTTTCTTAATTATTTCTAAAAATGTATATACAAATATAAAAATAAGTTAAAAATATCATCTTGTATATATGCTGAGAAATCCTACTTTTAAGTTGTCAAATTCTCAACTTCCGAACATCGTAACTTTCTCATACGAACTCTAATTTCACTCTACTCAACTTTAAAGTTCATAAAATAATATTATCTTATTAATGGAGGTGATTTCATTAAAATCGGAGTCCGTTTGCAAAAAGTCGATTTTGGAACCTAATGACAACGTGGTTTCTGGGCTATTTATTTTATTTAGAACACATTATTTATAATTTTATTAATTTTATAATTTTTAATAATTTTTGTGATCTTATACTTTAATCATGATTTATTTCAGATTTTTTGGAGCTTATTTATTATTTTAATTAAATCCAAAACCCTAATTTATAGATGAAATTGAACTACATAACTTATAACTGTATTTATTAATATACCTAAACTAATTTATTAAAATCCATACAAATTCACAAAGACTTTATTTATTATTCTAGTAATTAAGAAAATATAAAATTTAATATGTAATCATTTATTTATTGAATTAAGAATCCAAACCTATTTATTAAGTATTATTTATACCTGTTTATTAATATAATATTTATATTTCATACAATATTTATTATTTATAACAAAAAATATACCATAATTTAGATAATTTAATCATCTAGACTTTTCGTTTTTATACCTATTTAAAATAACATCATTTACTATTTATTACTTAATTTATATTGAATATTAACATCTGGCCAACCAGGTGCTGACACGTGTCAGCACCTGGTTCTTCTTCTTCTTCAAGAACTCAACAGTTGGAGTTCTGTTCCGACTCCCGTTATTCACCAATTTATCCCACACCATTTCTAACCCCTTCATTCGCTCCTACCCCTCTATCTTTTCCTCCTAACAACCCTGACACATGCCTACCCTTAGATCTATCCAAACCTCCTTCCATTTCACCTATAAAAGCCCCTAATGTTGGTACGAGCCAACTAACTCTCTCTGAACCAACCCTGAACCCCCAGTTCTAGTGGTTGACCACCTACATTCCTAGCCTCGTTCCGGCCAACTACGGTGGTGACAGCACTCAAGAGTAGCCCCGCGTGGAAGGAGGAACGTTAGAGGAGACGTTCCAAGGCAGAGCAGCCTTGCATCATAACCATTGCCATCGCGTCGAGCTCTGGTGTACCACCCGTCAAGCCATCACCAGAAGGTTATACACCTCCAGTTTACAGGTAAATTCCTCTACTTTTGCAATTTTATTTCTCGATCAGAGTGCCACATTTAGCGTAGCTAATTGCGTAATTAGAGATTATAAACTTCTTTCTTAGATGCGCACTTAATTCATCCCTCAAATTCGTTTCCAAACCAACCAATTTCACGTCTCATTCTTCTCTCTTTTTCATGATCTATTTCACTAATACTGGAAACCCCATAATTGAATTTGCAAATCTTATAATTGTTGGCCGATCACTTGTGAATCGAGCACATAGATTTACATTGCAGGTCATCATCATAAGCGGAGTAACGATTTTAATATCTGGAGCGCATTTTTTCCGAAGAATCATTAAGAAGGAGATTCATCATTCCAGCCCTGATTTACCATCTTCCTCACCTTCTAGCCACTGCTTCTCTCCATCTCAGAGCCACTCAACCGCAGGCGAGCTCGAGGGGTGAAGGCGTAACCCCTCAGACCCTACAGGAGGCCCAAGACCACCGTCAATCGGCGAGAAGAATTTGGAGAAGACGTGTTCTTCGCCAACTGCTCAAGAACAGGAAGAATGAAGAACTCTAGGTGCTACAGGTGCTCGATACGTGTTCCCCACGGACGCTTCAGATCGAACCTCCGCTCCTAATATTGACCGTCAAATGCGAAGGGGGAGAGAAATTGCATCATAAGCCCAGACAGCTTCCATATTCACCTTCAGCTCTAGAAGTTTCCAAATATTACATTTAGGTCCCCGTGTAGGGACCTAAATGTAATAGTCTTTATTTTCTTTACATTTTAGTCCTTGACCGAGGACTGGACTGCAGAACTTTTTTATATTTTTCTTGCATTTATACCTTGGACTGTAGGGTATTTTTAGACCTATTTTTGAAACATTTTGAGACGATTTTCTTGGGATAGCTATCTAACTACTCTAGATTTACTTCGAGTTGATTTTCGAAGGATTTTATCTTGATTTCATCAAGATTCTATTCTTCATGATTTGACTCAATCTTGAGTTTGTTTCGAGTGCTGCTCGAGCCTGTTGCTTGAGTGATCTACCTACTATATAGTATCACCTATATTTCACATATTTTTCACATACTATATTGTAGGTAAATTGTTTGAAAAATATCACTTTAAAAAATAATAAATAAAAAAATAATATAATAAAAAAATATCAAAATAAAAAACTGATAAAAAGGATTTCTCGCTTTCTCACTTCATTCGAGAAGAAGTAAAAAATTACAGAATACCATTTTTCCTTAAAAACCGAAATATTTCTATTCTGCCTCCTTGAGTTCGACCCATGCACACTTACCTGGTAAAATAAAATAGTGTAAGGTAAAATAGGAGAGAAGCTGCTTTATTCAATTCACTTTCTCTCTCTCTCTCTCTCTCTCCTATTTTATCGATCTTTGTTTGGTCAACGTGAATCTCTGTGTGGTTTTCTACATCGACACCTTTATTAACCGCAGTCAGGTCCACGTTATCATGCACCAACTTGGTAAAAGCAGTGGAGCTATCCAGAAAGAAAAGAAAAAAGAAAGAGAAAGAAAACCACTTACATTAAAAAGTCAATTTCAAAGAGCTTCCACCAGTGGTGAGTGCTCCCAACCTTTTCAGTGTCCACTTAGACCAAAATCTTAGGATTTTATGAGTCGGGCTAGTACCCAAAAATGGCTCTACATCGTCGAGTGATACAAGTCTGGGTGTAGAAGGTATGATAGATACTCAAAACAAACATACCCCTGTGCATTCACAGGAAAAGAAGTACATGTGACTCAGAATCCTCTTAACGGACACATTGATCAACACTAAAAATATATAAGTGTGTGTAATAAGGAACTCGAGATATCCCTTATTCCTATGAGAGGAGAAAAGAAATGACACAAACCTATGTTCTCCATAACTACCATGTCCATCTACACTTTTAAGTTTGACAACTAAAGATGCGGTGGATTGAAGCAAGGCTAGATTTATTCCCTAGTGTTGATAGTTAGGTCTTAAGGAATAATTTTCAAACTAGAACCTCGGTCAAAGCCTTGACTCAACACCTATATATGTAGTCTACACTTAAGTCATGCCTCTTATATATGTAAATACAAAGAGTCTGAAATTAGGGAAGTTGAGTTCCTTTTGACCAAGACTTTGTTCATATTTAGAGTTGAGTCACATTTAAAGCTCATTCCATAAGTGTCAAGTATTGTCTTTCACAAGCACCGTCAGGGTTTCAACTATTTATTCATTCTTTATTTTCTCGAGGATGAGCAAAAATTAAGTATAGGGGGGTGATGAATATCGTATTCATCATCATAATTCTCTTTGAATAACCCTCTACCTTAAGTCTTTCACTAATCATTAAATCCTAATTATATTAATTTATTTTTTAATCCTATGTGTACAATTAACACTATATATATATATATAACAAGGGTAATGTTTGCACATATATCTATTTATTGTGCTTTTATTTTATGATTTTTTCTAATCATTAACAATCCTACAAAATAACATAGTGCTTGTAAATAATAATTTATACATTATTTATTATTTAAAATATCAAAAAATAAGAAAATAATAAAATTAAGAAATTTTATACCTATAAAATACTCACAAAAAAATTTATATCCATGTCTATATAACATATTTTGACTTAGGTTCCTTCATCAGAGTTGTAGAGAATTAAATTCAAAACAACTTTTATGAATGACACTTTTTTATTTTAACATTTACTATTATTTATTTTTTATTTTGCATTCATTTCCTATTTTTTGATTAGGCAACATGCCCAATCTTCTTCTTCCATGTCACCAGCCTTTATTATAACCTGCTAATTAATTCAAATTCATCACCTTTATTCTTTCATTTTAGCCTTAAATACCTAGTTAAATGCATATAAATATAATTAATATTGCACAAAATAACATTCATTATTTGACCTATGTATAAATACATATATTTAATTCCAAAAAAGGAAAAAAAGAAACGAATTATTAAAAATACTGAATGACCCTAGACCCCAAGACTAACCAATATTGACTTGGTACACCCACGAATAAAGTAGGGGGAGATAGGGCTAATGTACAGAAAACATAGTCAAAACCTTAACTTAATTCCCTATAAATTACCAATTTTACACCTATTTATTTTCCTACTATACACACCTAAAATAATACAACCCTCAACACAAAATATATAGTAAAGTACAAAAATATTTGCCAAGAAAAATAAGTCCACGGTGTGACTGGGGCACACAGATGAAAAAGCCACAAATCAAACTCCATAGACCAATATCTTCTCCATTAAAGTTCAAAATCATCAAACTCACTTTATTGTTCATAAAATCAAATTATCTATCTAATGAAGGTGGTTCATTCAAATGGAGTTATGATGCAAAAACCAGCTTCCTGGGGTCCAATTGTCCCATATACCAGTATATTTTATTCATTATATTTATTCTTTACAATTTACTTTTCTTGTATTTTTATATATTTTTAATTTAGTTGAAATATATCAAAAATAAAAACACAAAGTAAAAGCATTAAAAATACATTAAAATAAATAAGGTATTAAAAATATAAGTATACCATGCCTATAATATATAACTCTTTGAAAATAAAATAAATATGTAAATATGTATTTAAATTATAAAATATAAATTATGTTATATACAATAATAAAATAAAGAATACAAAATAAAATACGTAAAATACATGTATTTATATCTATATATATACATGTAAAAATTAGCACATAATAAATAAGGTTATAAAAAGTACAAATATCCATAAAATAACACATAAAATATTAATAATTTTCACATTTTGAGTTTTTTTGTAAATAAATCAAAATTAATTTTATTTTCAGTTTCTTTTCATTTCTTCTTCTATTTTGCTCTTTTTGTGGGCCTACATGCCCAATCAGAGCGCCTCGTGTGTTGACTTAGGGTCAACTGCACTATTCGTAGGACGCCACCTCTGTCAGACCACACCTTTTTCAGCTACCCCCTCGTTTCTCCATTTTTGGAGAAATTCCACTACTCGACACCTTCGATTCCTTCACACAAAATGTTTACAACATGATTGATCTTCACACCCTACCTTCTAATCATCCAAAATTTTGGCAAATCGCTTGCTATCTCGTGATCTTTCCACCTACCACCTTTGTTCTATAAATAAACCCACATACCCCCTTTGCAATTTTGATCCTTCTTCCTCTATCGTAACCCAAATAGGACCCCTAGTTGAGTCTCTTGTGACAGCGTGCATCACTCTCAGCCTTCATGGCTTGGCAAAGGTGGAGATAGAAGCGGTCCAAGCCTCGCTAAAGCTCCACATGTGAAGCTTCTCATGCTCCCTGTTTTGATGGAGGGTTCATCTGCTCCCTATGTACGTAGGTTTTAGTTGTTTTCTCTTGCATTTATAACATAATTTTTCTTCATGCATCTTAGATTAGGTCTTAATTTAATTCATTTAGGTTGTAGCTTAGTTTAATTTCTGAATCCTTCGTAAGCTGCAGTTTCTGCTCCAGCTAACTGATCATTATACAATCGATCGTAGTTCAACCTGCTTTCACCCCCATTACAATCCTCACCATCTTCTCCACCATACCCCTCATCGAACCACCCCTAGATCTATAAGATCCTGGTTTGTCAACTTTCATCCTTCAACCCCTCTTCGGATCTATCTGCCCCTTTCATTCCTTCATGCATTTCAACTTCAAATAGGTCGAGAGAATTGATCTCGAGGCCCCCTTCTTTTTGTACCAGGTTCGAGGGCTTAAAAATCCATATGGAGCATGGAATCAATGCCTCATTAGTAGCTACAGGTCACTGAGCATGAAGGACCTCCTATTACCCATCGATGGGACCTGGATGACCCTTGATGGTGCGGAAGTGACCCTTGATGGTGCTTATCAGAATCGAAGAAGGACACCTGGCCGAGGAGATAGGAACGATTGAAGCATCCTCTAGGAGCTGTTCTTAGGAGTTCATATAGCCATCATCCCCGCCGCTGGGATTAAGTGCCTGCCCTAGTTCTAACATGGGTCGTCAATTAAAACCAAACCATCGCCCTCTGTGAGCATCCCTTATTTAGCATTTTTTGTTTATTTTGTGAGAGAGAGTTTTATTTTTATTTTTGTAAAATAATATGTAATAATTTTGAACATTGGATAGTGCAACACCTCATGAGGTCCATTACCCGGGTGTTTGTTCACTTGGAGGACTCGTCAATTTTCTCGCATTTCACCGCTTTTTCTTTTGTTTATTCATGCGTTTTGAGTTTTTTACCTTTCTTTTTATTTGTTTTTTGTGATTGAGCCCTAGTTTAGGACTTACTTGCTTGATAGATTAGGTCCAAAGCCCTAATTAATTACATGGACCTATTGTTCATGCTTGGATCTAGTCAAATTAAATTGTTGATTATTTGATTCGAAACCACATGTCGTGAGAGATTCCATACAACACTTGCAGGACCCGTTGTGGTGGGCACCGAGTATCTCCACTCTATGTTTCTTTTCTAGATATTCAGCACTTGTTCTTCACGATAATAGGAACTCATGTTTCTAAGTCGCTTTCATCGACTTGCATTGCATAAAGTGTAGGTCTTAATTCCTATCTAGCATCATGCACGAAGAGAGCTTGAGGTAAGGTGAGCATCTTAATCTGAGCATGCATCATTGATTTACGCTTGCATTTCTTTTTCGACTCTCTCCCTCTAATTTTGACCACATAGGAAATTAAAGGAGTCGATACCTCATTAGGATTCACGCATTTATTTAAAAATAGCCAAAAAAAGTGATAACCAATAAAATTGGGACTGCTAACTGTACTCAACCCTAAAATAAAAAGGACAAATCTTGTTTTGGAGAGATATCCCCTCCTTGTACATAGGTTGCATTCAGACTGAGTGAGGCACTGTTGATAATGCGCCCCACTACCCTTGTTAATTCGAGCAAATTAATGTTCAAATTAATTGATATCGTTCGTTGCAGTCGGATAATGAGACCAGATCAAAAACCACTTTCAATTATATAAATTAATTTCGAGCGGTAATTTTTTTTACTTGGTTGGAAGTCCAAGGTCGAACTTAGGGAGGCAGCTGTATCCATAGGTTGATTTTTAGCAAAATCCAATGTATGATTTTCAGAGGAGATATTTTGGTCTTTTCGTTAATTTATGCAAGACATATGCAAATCAGGCCAAATACAAGTTAATCAAATATAGTCAAATTAATTTCAAAAATTATGAACTTGTCCAGATTATGAAATGGCATGAAATTAAGATACCCTATTTTTTTGTAATTTTTAGATGCACGGATAATGAAAATGCAGACTTTAGTAAAATGACTAACTAATTTAAATAATTAACAAACGATGATATTTTTTAGATACAAATTTATCCAAATAGTCTAGTTAAGAGCTATCCAAATCAACTTGAATTTCGTTAAAACACTTCATGGTTGATTAATTAAAAATCAATTAAGGTTTCACTAAATGATTTTTTTAAGACAAACTATACGTGCAAATGGTGTGATTTTATGATATATTGCAGCAGAGACGTATATCTACCAATGATGATTTTTCAGATCATTTTTCGATAAACATATAATGCGCAATCAATTAATCAGTAAAAATGGGCAGAATATTGCAATTTTTACCAAATTAAATTCCATAAATATTCCGTGAATCAGAAAAATACAAATAAATGATAAAATGGTAGAACAAGAGTTATGGTACGCAATGCAATTTTAGAAATTAAAAATGGACAACAAATGATGACTAAATAAACGTGCAAATGCAGGGGTATGAATGCAATACAAAAAAAGAAATATGAGCTGAAATGAAGAACATGGACTTACATGCAATTACTAAAACTTGAAATTTTTTTAAAAAACTTGCAAAGGGTGCAAGTGTCCCCTTTGCAAATTCCCTTTTCTTTATTATGCGATATCTTCTCCTCTGTTTTGTTGGCTTGAACAGAGATCCTTCACGCGGGTTGAAGCTTGGGCGGCGGAGCTGGTCGAAGGCGGCGTGGAGGTGGCCGGTATTGGCAGGCGCGCGGCGGCGTTGGTCGGACTGGTGGAAGTGGCTGGACACGCGCGATGGCTGAAGGTGGTCGGCTACACTCGCGCGGCTGTGAGGTTGGCGTTGGTGGGATGCTGAGCTGGGTCGCGAGCGAGGCGCGCGGTCAAGGAGCAGCTGGAGGCTGGAGCTGGGGCCCCGCCATGCCGTGTGCGGGGTCGGGGCGACACACTTCAGGCGAGGGGTCCGCACGCTTCAGGAGAGGGGTCCGCGCGGGGGCGCTGGTGGTTGAGCTGGAAGTACGCGGTTCTGAAGCAAGGGATCGGGGCGACGCGGCTGGGCTGGAGGGGGGCCACGCGCCGCTGCCGCGGCGGAGCCATCGCCGTCTGTGCGTGAGGAGAGCGGCACCGTGCGGATCGGTGGAGGCCGTGGCGTCGACGCGTACTGCTGGGCGGTGCGTCCTGGCGTAGGTGTTTGGCCGACACACTGCCAAGGGTCGTCGTGGCAGAGGAGGCGTCGACAGTGCGGTTGGTGGCTGAGGTGTGTGCGTGTAGCGTGGTGAGAGGAGGAAGAAGAAACGGGGGGTGTCACCACCTCCTATGTTTCTCATGCATTTGTTTAAGTGGCTTAAATAAACGATTAATCGGTTGATGAAAGTTCGCCGAAAAGTTTAAGAAAAATCACCGTTGCATTCGCAACGTGTGATTTATCCGTAGAAGTGCAATTGATTTTGCGAATCCGATGAATGGAGCAATGATGGATTGATGAGAGAGAGTGTGGGTGTAAGAATAAGAAGAAGAAGAAAGGGAGAGAAGATTACCTGGAGGTGATGCCTATGGAGGAGAAGCAAAGCTTCTCAGGTCGTCGCTCGACGCGCGGCAAGCGGAGCTCGACTGCGGCTGAGAGCAGCATCAACAAGGACCGAAGCCCCTGGATCTCACCTAGCAAAAGGATCCTGTCTTCGCTCAACATGGTGGCTCTCACTTGCTGTCACCAAGAAGAGGGCGGAGCTCAATGATTGTGTACTCAAGATGGCGGATGGGGATGAATGGAGGAGTGGAGGGGATTATAAAGAGGAGGAAGTTGGAGAGGAGATGGAGAGAGTGGGAGAGATGGAAGATGGAGTGGAGAAGTAGGATGCGGAGTGCCGTCGATGGTTGGCTTCTCCCTTAAGTCAAGGGAGAGTGAGGGAGGAATGGGTAGAGGAGAAGCTCAGCCGTTGATGAAATACCCTTTCATCCAACGGTCCTGGATGAAGGAGGAGGTGGTATAAGTGGATGAATGAGGAGGCGACACGTGGTGGCTCCAGGAGCTGCCACGTGTCGCTCCCAGAAAAATCCACAACTAAATACAAAGAAAAATCGGAAAGAAATAATAAAAGGTTAAATCAAAAAGTGATCAACACGAAAGTTGCTCGTCTCGACGAGATCTACAACTTTCGTGAAGGGCCGAAAATCAAAAGAAGCCATCTATACAAAAATGTATTTTGGGTGGTACTTTATAGATATAAAATACCGCATTTTATCTTTTGTATTTTTTGTCATTTTTTTAATAAGAGAAAAATCAAAATAAAAATAGTGAAAATATAAAAGGAATATTTACAACTTAATCTATTTTTTTGGATTTTTAATAATGAAGAAAATAAAAGGATAAAATACAGGGGTAAAACGGTCAATATGTACAATATCCAAAAGGGGCCCAAAACCGAAGTTTTGCATACGAGCTCCGATTTTAATGAAATTGGTCTTGTTTCGAAGGTCTTTGAATATATATTACTTTAAAAGTGAGTAGACCTAATTCGGAGGCTATATGAGAGAGATATGTGCATTTTAAGGTTCATGGTCTCAAACTTGGATTCGGCTTTTATTGGTCAATTTTACAAGTTAGTATTTTTTTGATATTTTTTTAATTAGTGTTAGTAATATATACACAATAGAGTTAGTTTTATTGGATTCAGAGTTAGTATAAAATATATACAAATAGGTGAATATGGTTAATATACAGGTGAATATTTACAAGTGAAATTGGCTTTTTATTTAATGCAAATATGAATGCTAAAATGCAGATATTATGCTTGCATGCATGAATGCTAATTTTGCAAGATAAGAGGAAATATGATGCTTTTACTCGGGAACAAGACTCTATTTTTAACTTTTAGAGTGATGAATCACGGATTCTTCAACCCCCTATACTTAAACCTTGCTCGTCCCCGAGCAACTAAAATGAAATGTAAGAGTGAAATGATTTTGGGTTCCATACCAATGTCATGAACAAAAGTTGAAAATGGAGCTTGACTCGACCTTTGGATTAATTGTGTGGCGGAACCTCATTGGGATCTGAATTTAAGACCTAACAGACTTCAAGTTCCACAAGTCTTCTATTCAAGACGTCTCAACAGTCAGGTCAGAACAAATCCTCATACACAAATTTCTGATGACTATGATTCTTACTTGTACTGTGCAAGTGAAATGTAACTCTCCACATCAGAAATGGCTCATAACCAGCCTCCTCTAATAAGGTAACTCAAATAACCCGATCCACTAACTCTTTCCTCGAGGAGCGGGGTATTCCCTTCTAAGTTCAAGTGCGACCAGCTCAAGAGGAGGGGGTGGAGAAAAGAATGGACGGTATCCAGTGTAGCTACCTATCCTGGGATGCCTGACTAGTGTAGCCAAGTCATCCAGCTGCATTTTCTTTACTAATATACATACTCCGGCAGGTATTTTTTTCTATCTGGCATGTCTATGTTGTTGGAGTTCTTGCATTTTTTTTCTTTCTTTTCTTTCTTTTTTTTGAACTATATACAAGGTGCAGCAAGTACATCAGGAGTTTTTCCTCTTGAGCCAGTAGACTATCCCTCTTTTGAAGCATTATTACAACCCACAGCATCCCGTCCTTAGATGTCAACACCACCAGACTAGGTTGAGATGCACTACCCTCCCCAGAGGAGGACAGATGTTTCCACCCGTATGCTACTCCAAGCTAAAGGATTCTACTTCCTCACCACCTCATCAATGAAGAGCTACATGCATTGTGCTTGTCCAAGTTAGGTCATTATCTAAAAGAATCATGCGTGTGCACGAGATATTCTACTTAGACTAGTCAAGATGACATGTGAACATAGACTTGTGGACTCAAAGAATTAAGTCACTTGACCTGAGAAATCTTAACTCCAGTTCCTATAAGGTTCCTCTGAAATTAGGTGGATTAAGATCAAATCAAGTCCATCCTCAATATCTACTCATAACTTGGTTCAAAACCCACTAGCTTTTCACCTTGCATATGCAAGATATGCAGATGAGATGCAGATGACATGCTATGTAGATGAATGTAAATGCAAGACTCTGTTTTTTTAATGCAAGGATGATATGAAAGAGTAAATAAGAAGCCTAATTTCTTTTGTTTTTTTTGTGTTTTTTTTCAAAATTTGGTATACCTCCTATGTTACAATAATTTACAAGAGTTTATAAATGTTATACAGATTTTACAAGTGTTATACAATATACAAGTATACAAAAAATTCAATTTTTACCCACCCGTAATTATTGCAAAAATGCACGAAAATACGTGAAAGTACGAGCTATGTACACGCCCCCCTATACTTAGCGTATGCTATGTCCTCGGAGCAAGAAAAGCGAGGAAAAAGACATAGCTCGTGCTAAGCGTAGGAGAGCTAAAACAATAAAAGGTATAGAAGACGCTCCACCCCCTATACTTAGGCTCTGGCAGCCTTAAGTGTAGAAGAAGATCAAAAATGGGGCGAGCGGGGTTAAGAGGAGAATGGAGGAGTATATACACGGCGGGCATCGGCTCCCCCCCTATACTTAGGCTCTGGTCAGCTAAGTATAGGACAAGAGTGAGTATGAGGACCGATGTGATCTGAAGAATGTACAGTGAACAGACTCAGGTGGCTCATCTCTTCTATACTTAGGATCTGGTCATCCTAAGTATAGTCCAAGATTAGTGATCAATGAGGCGGGGATGGGTTACTAGAATCGCGGGGGAAAAAGGACATAATGTACAGGAATGATGATATATACAAGTGAGTCGGTCTGAATCTTTCAAGATGCTGCTGATGGCTAGAGCTCACTATTGCAAGGTCTCATACGCGGCTTGAGGTGTATCTGCTAAATCTGTCTCGCGCATGAATACAATCTCCTCAGCATGTACTAACTGCTCATTGGATTCGACGAAGTGCTTCAACAGTTGTCCATTCACTAGGAATGTCGGTGCATCATCTGCGAGATCTGAGATCTCGACACATCCACTATCATGCACCGTACGGATGACAAATGGGCCTGTCCACTTGGACTTCAACTTGCCTTGGAAGATCTTCAGCCTAGCATTAAACAACCATACCTTCTGTCTAGGAACAAAGGTCTTTCGTCTGATATATCTATCATGCCAACGCTTCACCTTGTCCTTGTACACCAAACTGTTGTCATATGCGCGGTTTCTGACTTCCACAAGCTCATTCAGATCCATTTCTCTCTACTTCTGCCCAAGGTGTGTGTTCCAGTTGACCTTCTTGATTGCCCATTCTGATTTATGCACTAGTTCTGCGAGCAAATGGCACGGCTTTCTGAATACCATTTGGAATGGGGAGGTTCCTAACGGTGTCTTGTAAGCTGTCCTATACGCCCATAGGACCTGATCCAAAATCTGAGACCAGTCCTTCCGGTCTGGGCGGACAAGCTTTTGCAATATAGTCTTCAACTTCCGATTCGACACCTCATCCATACCATTGGTCTGTGGGTGGTAAGGACTCGCGACACAGTGTTCGATGCCGTAGTCCTTCAGGAGTTTCTTCACCTCCCGATTTACAAAGTGGCTACCCCCGTCTGATATCATCATTTTGGGGATCCCGAACCTAGAGATTATGTGTTCTTTGATGAATTTACAGACAGTCCTGCTGTCTGCGGCTCGGGTTGGTATAACCTCCACCCACCTGGATAGATAATCTACCGCAAGAAGGATGTACTCGAATCCGTGGCTAACGGGGAATGAGTACATGAAATCGATGACCCAGGCGTCAAAGACATCACAAATGATGACAGGCTGCATAGGCATCTCATCCTTGGAACCAACGGTTCCTCCCATTCTCTGACATACTGGGCACGACTTCGCAATGGTGATGGCATCGCGAAACAGAGTCGGCCAGTAAAAGCCACACTGAAGTACCTTCCATGCAGTCCTCTTCCCGGAGTGGTGTCCTCCTACCTCCAAGCTGTGGCATAAAGAAAGGACACTTTGGTATTCCTCCTGAGGAATACACCATCTCCAGACACAATCCGGTCCTTCGAAGAAAAGGATCGGATCCTCCCAATGGTAGTGTCTAAAATCTGACTTCAGTCGATCAATGTGGCTTTTAGGCCAATCTTCGGGAACTTTCTTGGAGACAAGATAGTTCACGATGTTGGCATACCATGGGAGTGAGTCGACAACAAAAATCGACTCGTCCGGGAAGGAGTCTCAAATAGGTGAATGCTCGGAAGTATTAAGATCTTCGAGACGAGAGAGATGATCGGCTACTACATTCTTCTTTCCAAGTTTATCACGGATGTCCAAATCAAACTCTTGGATAAGCAAAATTCATCGAAGAAGACGTGCCTTCACGTCCTTCTTCTCTATCAAGTATCGCAATGACATGTGGTCAGTGAACACAATTACCTTGGATCCAATTAAGTGAGATCTGAACTTGTCCAAGGCAAATACTACCGCAAGCATCTCCTTTTCCGTAACTGTATAGTTACGCTGAGTGGTATCAAGCACTTTGCTTATGTAGTGGATTGCGAACGGGACGCCATCCCTTCTTTGTCCTAACACAGTCCCAACAACAAAGTCTGAGACGCCCGTCATGATCTCAAAAGGTAGAGACCAATATGGGGCTTGTAGGATAGGTGCGTCCATTATCATTCCTTGTAATAGCTTAAAGGCCTCAAGACATTTGTGATCAACAACAAACTCCATGTCTTTGCCTAAAAGCTCAGTTAGCGGTCGGGCAATTTTAGAAAAATCCTTGATAAATCTTCGATAGAATCCGACATGCCCGAGGAACGACCGCAACTGTTTGACGTTGGTTGGTGGCTGGAGTCGTCTGATCACATCCACCTTGGCAGGGTCAATCTCCATTCCTCTCTTGGAGATGACGTGCCCCAATACAATGCCCTCCATCACCATGAAGTGACTTGTCTCCCAGGAGAGCACCAGATTGGCCTCACAACAGCGTCTAAGGACTCGGTCCAGATTTCTAAGGCAGGAATCAAAGGAATCGCCGTGGACCGAGAAGTCGTCCATGAAGACTTCCAGGAATTCACCGACCATTTCGACGAATACAACAATCATGCACCTTTGGAAAGTACCTGGAGCATTGCATAACCCAAAGGGCATGCGCCTGAAAGCATAGGTACCAAAGGGGCATGTGAACGTGGTCTTTTCCTGGTCCTCCGGAGCTATGGCTACTTGATTGTAGCCCAAGAACCCATCCAAGAAACAGAAGAACTCTTTCCCCACTAGTCTCTCTAGGATCTGATCAATGAATGGCAGGGGAAAATGATCCTTCTTCATCGCGGCATTCAGGCGTCTGTAATCCACACAGACACGCCTTGACGTGGGTACTCGCGCCACGATCTCCTCTCCTTCCTCGTTGGTGGTCATCTGAATTCCCGATTTTTTCGGGACTACATGGATCGGGGCCACCCATTTAGAGTCAGAGATGGGGTAAATGAAACCTGCATTCACAATTTCTATATCTCCTTCTTTACTACCTCTCGTAAATTTGGATTCAAACAGCGTTGGAATTCACCAAAGGGTTTGGCTCCATTCTCCAAGTAGATATGGTGCGAACATAGAGCGAGGTTTATCCCGTGGAGATCGGAAATGCTCCAGCCTATCGCCTTGCGATTTTTGTCCAGGATCTCTATCAAGCGAGATTCCTGCTCTTCGGTCAATCGTGAACTGATGATGACCAAAAATTTCTTGTCCTGACCCGCAAGGAAGGCGTATTTCAGTGTTGTGGTAAAAGGCTTGATCTCAGGTATGGTATGATCGTCTAGGAAATCCGGCTCAATCGAATCTGGCTCGGTGTTGGAAGTGGTTGGATATTTCTCTGTAATTGCTGCCACCAAGTTATTCAGCTCTGGAGTCGGATCGTCAAAGGTTTCCATGCAATCGGCAAAAGCCAAGTCCGACTCGTCATCCTCATCTTCCGATTGTCCTAAAGATGGAAGGACTGACAGGCCCAACTGAGCCTCTAAGTCATCGAAAATGTAGGGCGATGCAGGTTCTGAGCTATACTCGTCTCTGAGGACCTCGCAAACTGACTCATGCACGGGATCATCTCTGGAGGGGAGAGACTCATCGGTGCTGGCTGGGTTCTGTCTCCATGGTCCAACTGTGTTTACATGGTCGCAGTCTACTTCGGTTGAAGAGTACTCGGTGCTGGATTCAGAATCCGGTCTCTGCCATCTGGTCTGCTTCATCTCAAGTTCCTCATCTCCGCCTGGAGTTTGGAACTGGATCTTCCCGATCTTGTAATCAAACAAGGCCCCCGCTGTCTTGAGGAAGGGCCTGCCTAAGATGATCTGGGAGTCTCTCCAATTACGAGGGGTTTCCATATCTAGGACCATGAAGTCCACCATGTATTCCTGGCCCTCGACTTTGATCACAACATTCCTCAATTCTCCTTGGGACCTCATGGTTGATTAATCAGCAAACTACAGGAGGGCTCCAGATTTCCTAAGAGGTCCGAGATTAAGCCGCTCATAGAGGGCTGTAGGCATTAAGTTAATTGAGGAACCATTGTCCAGGAGAGTGCATGCAAACGTGATGTCATCAACATGACTCACTACATAGTGTGCACCCATGTCTCTTCGTTTCCTTGTAGACGAATTCTTTATTGCACAAGTCGTCGCTACTGACAGAACGTGTTTCTCAACACGTCTTTTGGTCTTCCTGCTAACTCTATTAGGTGTGCATCTCACCTTAAAGTATTTTTGAAATGCAGGAGTCATTTTTACGTACTTGTCAAAGGGGATTGTGACCTTGATGTGTTTGTTGCAGAACTCTGCCATCTCAGGGTCATCTTTTTGGATTTTTTTAGTTTTCTTCTTTCCACCCTTGAGAGCTCGAGGGAAAGGGATTATTGACTCCAAGTCATGTTCTGAAACTGAAATATTTTCATTGAAATCTGTAACTGAGTTCTGTACACGACTCGGACTCTTAAACAGACTCGGACTCTGACTCTGACTAAAAGGAAAATGCTGAGGCGAAACTGGTGATGTGTCTTCCGCGACTTCTTAACGGTCCTCCTCAGATGGAGGTGCGGGCTCTTCATCGGTTCCGTCGGACTCTCCGCTGATGCGGGATTGCTGCTTTGAGGACCCAGACGTCCTCTTCTTCTGCCGGTGGTGATGGTGGTGCTGCTCCTCTTCTTCCTCCAAGTCCTCCTCAGGTAGAGACTTGGAAGCTCCTTCCTCCGGTGCCCATGCCCGATAAGGTATGGTCACGGTCCTTCCGCTCCTAAGGGACATATGATTCACATTATCATACGAAAGGATCTCATGTTCAGATAAATATTTATCTGAATAATATACCTGATCACGAGGTCGGTCCTGGCCATGGGTTAAGCTGTTCGGGTTGGCCTGAACCTGGGAGGGAATCGGGGTCTTTGGCGCCATTTATTGATCCTGGGTACAAGAGACACGATTCAGATCGGTTCTCATATCCAGATAGTCATTCTGGATTTGTTGGACCCTATCAGACAGGGTCTAGATCGCCAAGGTGAGGGACTCCAATTTGGTGGGCTGGGATTGATGCTGACTTGCGGACGAGGTTCTATACTGGCCCTGCTGGCCATGCCGATACTGCTGTTGCTGGTGGGACGGTGCCGGGCCCTGCTAAAATGTGCGCTGCTGCTACTGGTGCTGCTGAGGTTGGTACCCTTGTTCGGACCTGGACTCAACAAAGCGCGCGATGCGGGGACGGAGCTGGTTCCTTAGTAAGCTGGGGCAGGTCGGTGAGGCTGACCATTCCCCATCCCCGACTGTCTACTGACGGGGTCACGACTGTACCACATCCCGTTGATCTCGAACACCTGCGGAGGCTCCTCGTATCCGGTCTCCACTTGTGGGGGTGCATGCTTGTCCTGTTGGCTGTAAGTCTGATCCTCCATCCAGCCGCTCTGAGGCCCCGATGCCTGCTCTTGTTCAAAATGGACTCTGTGCACAGGTGCGGGTGGTGCAGAAGGGGCATGTAGCTTCATCTTAGCTACCTTCTCAGTAAGTTCCTCCACTTGCTTTGGCAGACGTGAGAGAGACTCAAGGTCAGTGGCCCTCTTGTGGATCTGCTCGACCATAGTTAACTTGTCAGCTATCATCGCCATGCTGGGGATGAGGTCCTCTGTCAGATCCGCTACAGTCCTCCTAGTTGTCTCATTGGATAAGATTGAGGGAGACAACTGATAGACCTTGGTGGCCTGCGATCTGCCTGTTTCCGCCATCTGTTCTAGTATCTTTCATACTGCATTCTCGTTCTTGTTCAAATAACTTCCTCCACAGGTGGCACTTACTAACCCCTGCATCTCCAGGGTTAAACCACAGAACAAGGTCTGGACTAAGATCACCTTAGAAATGCCGTGGCAGGGGCATTTCTGAATTAGATCATTAAACCTATCCCATGCATCATGGAATGGTTCACTGAGTCCCTGGGAGAAACTGACGATCTTTGTTCTCATTTGGTTAGTCCTACTGAGATGGTAGAACTTCTTCAGAAATAAGTCCTTGAACTGCATCCAGGTTGTACATATCACCCCTAGATTTTTCAGCCAATGTGATGCCTTATCTCCTAAGGCGAAAGGGGTGGCCTTCAATCGAATGTAATCCTGCCCAACCCTAGGATGACTAAGGTTGTCGCAGACCAACTCGAAGTCTCGGAGGAAGGCATATGGTTCTTCATGGGCATTTCCGTTGAACTTCGGTAGTAGGCTAAGGAAGTGGGGCTTGAGCTCGAATGCATCTGGGGGAACCGCTGGTGCCAACCAACTGTGCATCTCGTTCTCCGTTGGGTTGTAGGCCTCAACTATTGGTCGGTCGATTCCTCCTGCTGCAATAATCTGTCCCATTCTAGCTGTGAGATCTGCATTTTGTTGTTCGGCTGTGGCGAGGCGGTTGAGAATTTGTCGCAATGGATCCTCATCCGGTGGCTGCTTAGGTGGCATCTTGTCCTCTAGTCCTGGGTAGGAAACAAGGTCCGTGTCAGAGGACAAATCAAGGAAGGGATTCTTACCGAGGCGATGGTCTTCCTCGGTAAGCTAGGAGGAGAGGAAAGGGTTGGTTTGAGAGTAACCACCCTAGGTGTGAGGGAACCAGAACTCAAGAGGGTCATGAGTTCTGGGTGGTCCAAGGTGCGCTTGGGCCGATGAAGAGGAGTTTCGTGGGGGGCTCAAAGAGAGATTGGTGAATAAAGAGTCGATATCCCCCCAGTCACTCATCTTGATTTGGCGAGAAGAATTGGGAGTTCTAAGTGAAGATAGGATTTGACTCCTACCTGAAGCAAACAATTCAATCCAAAACCCTGGGTTCACACTCAACACAGTGAAAGACCCGAAACCGAGTCCAATTAATCTTGTAAATTTTAAGTGTGATTTTTCAAGCAAGATAGCAAGGATTACGCGGCCAAAAGGGAAGTCAGCTTAGAGCCGGATGCGTCTTCCCTGTTTAACCTGTCACCTAAGATACCGCCGGTCCTTCCTTTCTTCGCTCCTATCCCAAGTTGATGGATTCAAAGACCTGCCCCTATTTACCTGCAAGCAAGCGGAGGCTGGCAAGGCCGGAACTTCACCCCGGGGGGTTACTGTCAACTTGTCGGGAAGTACCTCAATTTCGCCCCTATCTACCTGAGACAGGTGGAGGCTACTTGGTACTAGTCAGTGAACTATAAAAATTCAACTTGTGATATTTGCTAGGATTAGTCGAAACGTGATATGGAAGGCGAGGATTTGGGCTCTCCTTAAGGTGTTCACACACACTCAAGTGCCCTCACTCAGCCTGAAAACAAGGTCGGGGATTAGTCTCCCGCAAACAGATTTTCCAATTTTTATTGAATTTTTTTGGGTCAATAATGTTAGCAGTCCCGGTTTTAAGTTTAGTTCTCACTTGTTAGTCTAACCACACAGCACGCCTAACGTACAGTCCCAATTTCTGTTTAATTTAAGTTTGAAAAACAGAGGGGGAAATCGAGAAAAGTCGATGCACGAAAAACGATGATGCGTATGCTGAGTTAAGAAGACTTACAGTGATCCCTTCACTTTTATGCAGGATGCAAAACAGAATTGAAAACTTTACACTACATGCATATGCAAGCGACAAAATCCGCTCCTAGACAAGCGGTTCTATTAGCGAGTGAAGCACAGGTTGATTTGACTAGATCTGCGGTCTAAGTGCATCTTTTAAGTGGTTGTATGGTCCTAAAAATTACGAGCACAAGCAAACCCTAGATTGGCTCGAGGAGTCGCTAGTGCAAGCCTAATTTACCATTCAAACCACACAGCACACAGGGACACAGTTCCACTATCTTTACACACGCGAGAACCCAAACAGGAACCACTGGAAATGATGCGAAGAAGAAAAAGGTACAAATTCTCTCAAATCACTCAAGAAATTAAGATGTCGATTCCTCGAAGCGTCTTCGACTCCTCGCGTTCCTCGCACAGAAATAACTTGAGGTCAGAGAATGACACAAAAAATGCAAACATTAAAAGACAGAAAATATTCACAAGAAAACCGGGGGTCAGAATACCCGAGGATAGAAAATCAAGCACTCAGATATTATTGGAAATTAACCTAAGCCGTGCCTCCCCGGCAACAGCGCCATTTTGATATTGCGTCCCACTACCCTTGTTAATTCGAGCAAATTAATGTTCAAATTAATTGATATCATTCGTTGCAGTCGGATAATGAGAGCAGATCAAAAACCACTTTCAATTATATAAATTAATTTTGAGCGGCAATTTTTTTTACTTGGTTGGAAGTCCAAGGTCGAACTCAGGGAGTCGGCTGTCTCCTTTGGTTGATTTTTAGCAAAATCCAATGTATGATTTTCAGAGGAGATATTTTTGGTATTTTTCGTATATTTTATGCAAGACACATGCAAAATCAGGCCAAATTATAAGTTAAATAAAAAATATAGTCAAATTAATTCCAAAAATTATGAAACTTGTCCATATTATGAAATGGGATGAAATTAAGATACTCTAATTTTTTTGTAATTTTTTGATGCACGGATAATGAAAAATGCAGACTTTAGTAAAAAAGACTAATCTAATTTTAATAATTAACAAACGATGATATTTTTTAGAAACAAAATTAATCCAAATAGGTCTAGTTAAGAGCTATCTAAATCAACTTGAATTTCGTTAAAACACTTTATGGTTGATTAATTAAAAATCGATTAAGGTTTTCACTAAATGATTTTTTTAAGACAAACTATACGTGCAAATGGTGTGATTTTCTGATATGTTGCGCGCTTCAAGCGAGGGGACCGTGCGCTTCAGGCGAGGGGTTTGCGCGGGGAAGCTGGGTGGTCGAGTTGGAGGTGCACGGTTCTGAAGCAAGGGATCGGGGCGGCACGGCTGGGCTGGAGGGGGCCACGCGCCGCTATCGCGGTGGACGTGTGTGTAGAACTCAAGGGAGACAGAGCCGTCGTCGTCTGTGCGTGAGGAGAGCGATGCCGTGCGGACCGGTGGAAGTCGTGGCATCGGCGCGTACTGCTGGGCGTGCGTCCTGGCGTAGGTTTTTGGCCGACACACGGCCAAGGGTCGTCGTGGCAGAGGAGGCGTCGACGGTGCGGTTGGTGGCTAATGGGTGTATGCATGTGGTGTGGTGAGAGGAGGAAGAAGAAACAGGGGGTGTCACCACCTCCTCTATTTCTCATGCATTTGTTTAAGTGGCTTAAATAAACGATTAATCGATTGATGAAAGTTTGCCGAAAAATTTAAGAAAAATCATCGTTGCGTTCGCAACGTGTGATTTATCCGTAGAATTGCAATTGGTTTTGCGAATCGATGAATGGAGCAATGATGGATTGATGAGAGAGAGTGTGGGTGTAGAATGAGGAAAAGAAGAAAGGGAGAAGAAGATTACCTTGAGGTGATGGAGGTGATGCCTATGGAGGGAGAAGCAAAGCTTCTCAGGTCGTCGCTCGACGTGCGGCAAGCGGAGCTCTGATGCGGCTGAGAGCAGCAGCAACAAGGACCGAAGCCCCTGGATCTCGCCTAGCAAAAGGATCTTGTCTTCGCTCAACACGGTGGATCTCACTTGCTGTCACCAAGAAAGGGCGGAGCTCAAGGATTGCGTGCTCAAGATGGCGGATGGGGATGAATGGAGGAGTGGAGGGGATTATAAAGAGGAGGAGGTTGGAGAGGAGATGGAGAGAGTGGGAGAGATGGAGGATGGAGTGGAGAAGTGGGATGTGGAGTGGCCGTCGATGGTTGACTTCTCCCTTAAGTCAAGGGAGAGTGGGGGAGGAATGGGTAGAGGAGAAGCTCGGCTGTTGATGAAATACCCTTTCATCCAACGGCCCTGGATGAAGGAGGAGGTGGCATAAGTGGATGAATGAGGAGGCGACATGTGGTGGCTCCAGGAGCTGCCACGTTCGCTCCCAGAAAAATCCACTTATAGCATTTCTCTCCTTTATTCTGGGCCGTTGGATGAGGGGGTTCTCCATCAACGGTCGATGCCCATTCCTCCCCCACTCTCCCTTAACTTAAGGGAGAGGCCACATCGACAGCCACTCCATAACCCATCTCCTCCACCTTCTCCATCTCCTCTCCAACCGCCTCCTCCTCCTCCTCTTTATATCCTCTCCCTCTCCCACATTCATCCCCATCCGCCATTTCTTCAATTGAGAGGGAGTGACCAACAGCCCCCGAGTACTGTCGGTGACAGCGTCAACATTTTTTCGGTCAAGCAACGATGGTTTTCAAGGCGAGATCCATGAGGACTCCTCCTCGTGTCGTTGTGCATCACTTCAGGTCACAACCGAGCTTCTTCGATTTTTCGTCGAATCGAATCGAGGCCACGACGGAAGCCGAACACCGCGGCTCATTTTCGTCGAACCACAGGTCTTGCACGCCACCATCAACCGCTCCAGGCGCCGCCGTTCATCGGTGAGAACGGCCACCGCCCCTGCAGGTCGGCCGCCAGGCCACGACCGCTGCCCCACCCCACGCCTCCAGCAACATCCTCCACGTCGGCCACGATCCGAGCGCCCCTAGCCGCCTTGCTTCACCTCCAGTCCATGTCCCCGACGCCATCGCCCAACTCCTGTGGCCTCCTCCGCCGCCCGCCTCCACACGACCGGCCTCCCACCTCGTCGCCACCTCGCCGTGTGCCCGCCGCCTTCAGCCCGCCTCCCTGCCGACCACACGCCTCTGCAGCCGCACCAGCCCGCAGACCTGCCACCCGCAGCGGCCCCGCGCGCCACTGCCTCTACGCCAGCCGCTCGTGCCCGCCGGCCCCGCTCCAAGGCTGCTCGCCCCTCCGCCCTTCGTGTGCGCGCCCGCCGCGCGCGGTTGAGAACCGCACCACCGCCGCCCTTGCGTGCTCCAAATGCCCTAGCCGCCCCCACGTTTGAGCCCTACCTTGCGTGGGAAGAAGGAGAGGTCCACTTTTATTTTAATTTATTTGGAATAATTGCATTATTAAACCTTCATATTTTGTTATTTCCAAAAGTGCCCTTAGGCACATTTCCGTTTGACATTTTAATTTCTGTATTGCACAAACACCCCTGTATTTGAGCGTGAATTTGGACATCAGTTTCACATCAATTTTTAATCAAAAAAATAGCATGTTGTAGAGCAACTAATTATTTGTCTTGTGGCTATTTATTTGAATTTTTGTGAGCATTAGATTATTTATTAAAAATCAGATATTGAAAATCAGTGATATTTTGCCCTTTTAAGCTCTGAAATTCGCACATATTAATTTATTACTCCAAAAATTACGAAAAAATTGTAGATGATGCATCTAATTGTGCTTTAATTAGTGTCCAAGTCTCATCGAAATTGGAGTTCTCTTGTGCATAAAATAAATTGTAGGGGGATTTCTGTAGTTGATTTTTAGTTAATTCCATGAATAAGAATTTTTAGAAATTTTAATCTCCTGGATTCCTTATCAAAATACCTATTTGAGATAAATCAATCTCTGAATAATTTAATTTCGTGGATTTATTAGGAATTAAATACCCACAATCACTCTATTTTAAGTAAAAAATTCATAAAAAATCATAAAGCGTCAGAAAATTCTAAAACAATTAGTGTAGCTTCCTTTCATCATATTTAACTTCCACTAAAATTTTCATAATTTTTCATATTATTTGCACAAAAAATTGCACAAAAACCCCAAAAAAGTTTGCATTTTTCATTTGTGCATTTTAAATTCAAAAATTCCAAAAAAATACATTTGCATTCATTATTGGATTAGGTTTACTGGAAAAATATAACTTGACCAATTTGGATTAATTTCACATTAAAATTAAATTTGGCTAAGTTGTTGATTTTCTTTATAACCTAGTTCATTCGCATCATTGCATTTGGCATTTTTATCGCATAAAAAAACTAAAAAATACCACTCGGAAAACCGTAATCTAATCACTCTAACTTGATCCTGAGTTGTTCCTTTGCCTCCTTGAGTCGACCATGGGGCTTGCCCAGGCTAAACAAACATAAAACCACATGTTAATTCATTCGAAGATCCATCGATCCGTGCGGTTATTTTTGATCGACGCGGATCTATCCAACTGCAACGAAACCGTTAACTAGACAACATTAACAAGGGTAGGTTACAAAGAAAAATCGGAAAGAAATAATAAAAGTGGTTAAATCAAAAAGTGATCAACACGAAAGTTGCTTGTCTCGACGAGATCTACAACTTTCATGAAGGGCTGAAAATCAAAAGAAGCCATCTATACAAAAATGTATTTTTGGGTGGTACTTTATAGATATAAAATACCGCATTTTACCTTTGTAATTTTTTTGTCATTTTTTTAATAAGAGAAAAATTATTATAAAAAATAGAGAAAATATAAAAGGAATATTTACAACTTAATCTATTTTTTTTATTTTTAATAATGAAGAAAATAAAAGGATAAAATACAGGGGTAAAACGGTCAATATGTACAATATACAAAAGGGGCCCAAAACCCAAGTTTTGCATACTAGCTTCGATTTTAATGAAATTGGTTTTGTTTCGAAGGTCTTTGAATGTATATTACTTTAAAAGTGAGTAGACCTAATTCGGAGGCTGTTAAGGTTCATGGTCTCAAACTTGGATTCGGCTTTTATTGGTCAATTTTACAAGTTAGTACTTTTTTGATATTTTTCTTTAATTAGTGTTAGTAATATATAAACAATAGAGTTGGTTTTATTGGATTCGGAGTTAGTATAAAATATATACAAATAGGTGAATATGGTTAATATACAGGTGAATATTTACAAGTGAAATTGGCTTCTTATTTAATGCAAATATGAATGCTAAAATGCAGATATTATGCGTGCATGCATGAATGCTAATTTTGCAAGATAAAGGGAAATATGATGCTATTTACTCGGGAACAAGACTCTATTTTCAACTTTTAGAGTGATGAATCACAGATTCATCACACGTACACCTAAGGAATAGAGCCCCCATTCCTGGACTTGTGCCTTAAGTGCTTGGGTCGGCTCTCGGGCCTTGTTAGTGCTTGAAGCACTTGCCTTAGACATTAGACGAAGTGGTCCTAGTGTTCTAGTAGGGGTATACTACCGCAGAGAACACAACCACTCTAGGTGACTGCACCTGTGAGCTTGTAAATATCTTGTATTCTCACCTAACTCTAAAAAATTGACAAGATAAAAAGACCGAACCTTCACGGTTATCATTGTGTTGAGTTGGTGAATTTAGGGGTTTGTTTGTTTATATTTGTATTTGTTTGTGTGCATACTTGATCTTCTCTATGCATTTGTGCCTTTTTTTTCATGCATATCTTAACTTGACCTTCATGCTCTCCCGATCACCATCTTTTGTTTCAATGATGGCTGACTGGAGTGACTTTTATCCAGACTTCGTGGATCCTTCGTACTCTCCAACCAGTCCACCTCCATTTTATTAGGAGGACTTTGCTCCTGATTTTTTTTGTACATATCTACCTCATTCACAGATTTAGGCATTGGATTTTTACCCACCACCACCATCATATAGCCCACCATCTCACCACCTGAGACTGATTTGTTGGAGTCATCTCTTATGGATACCGCTCTTGAGTACAAGACCAGGGTAGTGGAGAAAATGAATCATAGGATAGAAGATATCATTACTATAAATAAGAGCCAAATTGTTGCTCCTCCTTCCTATGCCACGGATTCACTTGAGGACACCAATGAGATCTTTCAATCACCCAAAATACAAAAAAAAGAGAAAAATAAAAAAATAAAAAAGGATTCTAGGAGACACCTTGCCAAGTCGGTTTGTGAGTAGAGGGCTCTCATGCCACATCCTTTGACTTCACAAACATACACCACAGTTCCCACCATTGCCATCGAGGATGAGACTATACAAACAGCTCTTGATCATCCTTGTGTAAATGATGATTCTGATCTCTTACCTTGTATGGAAGAGATAGAAAATCTTAAAAAGTGTTGAACCATTCCGAAGTGGCGGCAACTATTCATGCTGTTATCGAGGCTCCACTTCAAAATGCTATGAACTAATTATCTGCACTCCCACCTAATAAAAGAAAGCGACGAAGCAGATCTGAGCAACACCTTCTCACCATGGCCATGGCCCATACCATCACTCACCGTCTACACATTAGGAAAGGGAGCACTATTACACCTCTTGTGAGATGTACCATTTCTGAATATTCTTGTGATTACACTCTCCTTAACGACGGTGTTTCGATTAATATAATACCCTACTCGTTGGTACAGTCTCTTCATCTAGGGCCTCTCAAGAAGACCATGTTGATTTGTAAATTTGATGATGGATCAATAAAGAGATCGAGAGGTATTCTAGAGAATGTTTTCATTTAGATCCAGGACATGAGCTGCACAATTGATTTTTTTATATTGCCCATTGAGACCTCCACCCCTGTGGAGCATCCTCTGATCATCTTGAGATAACCTTTTCTCACCTCTGTGAGAGTCGTTATTGATCATGTCTGGAGAGATTCGCTTTCATTCTACCAATGGGAGCATTGTCTTGATCACTACACTCAGCACAGACCAAAGACCCGCATCTGATGAGAGTGTACCCATGTTAGCCGAACCCTAGGACTATGACCTTGATGCTTATCAGAGAGGTTTGCTTTACCATGGATAATTCAGAGACCCGAGGATTCCTCTTTGGTGAGGAAGACTTAGAAAGCATAGACCATGGAGTTCCCCATTTCGGTGTGTGGTGTATTGGTGACATCCATGGTATTTACACCATAGACACTTTAGTGTGGAGGGCAGACTTAGGAGAGAATTCACTAGCCAGACTTGACCTTACTACTTCCACATATGAGTTCATGTCTTTTCATTTTGAGATTCATGAGACTTCTCAGGCCAAACCTGACCACATTACTTCTATCTACTAGTTCATGCCTTTCTGCTTTGGGATTGCTGAGGGCCTTCATCTGGTCGTACCTGATCGATTTGTGTCAGCTGATGACCCTAATATTGACCTGCACCATGTTATTTTCATTCCTCAGCGATCGCGTAAGAAGGTACACCTTCTACCTTCTTGATCTCTGTATAGCCTCTACTTTTTATATCCGCTTTCGTTTTCTTACTTCCATCTACCATTTCGCTCATCCACCTCATTCTGTGTGCTTGCCTTGCTTAGGACATACATTATCCTATGTATAGGGGAGGTGAACGAGCCGAGTGTTCTTTCTCCGTCCTGTTTCATCACTTCTGTTGTTGCCTATACTTAGGGCTCTTTTACCCTAAGTATAGGGGAGTGATGCATACATTCACCCAACGTATTTTTTCTTTTTATCGATTTAAATTAGTACCCTCAACTATTTCCTCTCATGTTGATATTTCTATCTATACTTAGGGATATCTTACCCTAGGCATATGGGGAGACAGAGTGAGTTGTGATCTGTTCATTCCCACCCTCGACCCTCCATGCATGTATAATATAGTCTGTTATACTTAGGATTAATTGATCTTAAGTATAAGGGGATGGTCGACTTCTCATTCATTCATTCATTCATTCATTACTTCATTCTTTATTCAATCGTATAGACTTTCCTATACTCAGTACGAGTTATGTCTTCCCTACTTTCTCTGTAATCTATGAGTACATAGCACAAGCTAAGTATAGGGGGTCGTATATACATTGTATATACTTTATCCATAACTCATATTTTTGTATTTTTAATAATATGGCTAATAATAATGATTAAAACATACATTGAAATTCTTTTCATATAATGATTAATAAATCATGTTAAAAATATTTTGCAGAATATTTGAAAAATGGTTGGAAAATCTTTTTTATTTTTTTTTGAAAACTATTTGAAAAATATTTTGTAAAATATTTTCAACCTTTGTAAAAATGTTCTATTTGTGAAAATTTCTTTCTTTTGTGTGAATAAAATGCTTTGAAAATATATTTGCAAATAGTTTTGAAAATGTTGCAAAAATATTTTGAAAAATCTATACATACTATTTGAAAAATCTTTGCAAAAAATTTTTAAATTATTTTGAGAACTCTGTACATAATACAAGCAGAATAAAGATCCATTATAAACCCTATATATACAAATATGTAAATCCCTAAATCTAAAATTCTTGTAAATAATATTAATGCACTCCTGTGTAAATAGCTGCATATAATTATGTGCCAAAAATGTTTTTTTGAAAAATCACAAAAAATTAGAAATAAAAAATCTATAGAAAATTACAAAATATTTTTAAAATCCAATAAAAATTTGCAAAACTTTTCAAAAACCCACTAAAATTTCAACTCCAAAAAATTGCATCACAAAAATATTTTCATTGCAACCATAGCATTTGCATTTTTTGGATTGATATTGATAAATAAACTAGTCTAAGAAAAATCTGAAGATTGGATATCAGTTGGACCTTAATCCACTTAATAACATGAACCTTTTATGAACTGGAACTGAGATGCTTCAAGTCTACTCGACTTAATTCTTTGAGACCATGAGACTTGGTTAAATGTTATCTTTACTCCCTAAGTAGAATATTTCGGAACACACACATGACTCCTGTCGACAGTGACCTAGCTTGCACACTTGCACCTTACACTTTGCTCACCTCAATTGAAGCGGTAGAGGGCTGGATTTGCCAGCATGAGACACAAGCCAGTGGAAACATCAAAAGTCACATATCTGTTGCCATTCTACCCCAACCCGATCCAATAGTCATGAGGTTTTATTGTGGGTTGCAACAATGCTTCAAATGAGGGATAGTCTACCGACTCTGATAATTGGGATTTGTCGAGGGTCGTACAGTTTCACAAAGCAAAACCACAGTCAATGTATTGACCGCTCAAGAAATCTCAATCAATCAACAATTAACCCACAAATAAATCAAGCAATGAAATAAAAGTGTGGAGTAAAAAAATATTTTATTAAACTCTACAAAATGTGTGTAGAAGGCAAGTATGTAGAGTGTCGAACACATGGAGCAAAACTGGTAGATCGGGAAATTAAGCACAAAATTGATGTTCTTCTTATCTATATGTTTTATATGGGTTTTATTTTATATTTTTTTATCTTTTTGTTTTTATATTTTTTAATGAATTTTAATTTTCAGATTTTATATTTTTTAGATTTTTAATTTCTTTTCTTTTAAATATATAATATAGGAATAATAAGCTTTAAATATAATATAGAGTAAAGTAATTATAGATTAAACTAAAATTACTTAATATACATAAAATAAAATCTTTTTGGTTTTTAAATATTTTTCTACTATTTTCATAATTATTTAGGAAATTTTGCTATTTTTTTGTCTTTTTAAAGCCAAAAATACCATAAATCAGAGATTAAATAGTAGTCTGAAATTGAAATGCAAATTAAAAATAGCAAATTAAGTCCCAAATTTTCCAAATTAATTTTAGATTTATAAATAATAATATAAAGCAAATTATAAAATAGAAAATAATATTTTTGAAATTTTCAAGAATTGTTTAGATTTTTATAAAGGTTTTTGGGTTTTTTCAATTTTTAAGAGTTTTCCTTTTCTTTTTTAATGATTTTTGAGCTGAAGGTTCAAAATAAATAAATAAATATAATATAAATTTTGAGGAATTTTTTAAAATGATTTTATTTTTTTGGGTTTTTTTAATCTAAATAAGGAATAATTGTGCTCTTTTTGATTTTTAATAAATATTAAAAACCTCTAAATTGCAAAAATAAAAATGTGCTGTGCAATTGTGTGAAATCAGGAATCTACATCTATTTTTTTAGCTATTTTAAATAAATACAACGAGCATAAAAATTGATGTTCTAGAAGGGCATATATGTAAGTAAAATAAATCTCAGTGGCCTCTTTGTAATTTTCAGAAAAATATAACACTGGAATTTCATTTTCCTATACCAAAGTGAAATAAAAAAAATCTACGAGGGTCTAATTGCAGAAATGCCCACCTCACGTGGGACCGCACGTGAGGTGAGCTGGCATGGACTATAATGCAAATAAATATTGTTCAGTGGACTTTTGCAAATATTACAAAAAAAATATAAGGGAAAATGAAAGTTTATAATGAAAATAATAAATTACAAAAATAGTTCGGTGAACTATGCAAAATACTCAACTAATGCGTGCGATCCAATAGCTAGTTGCGTCTCATGTGTCATGCGTCTCCACTAGATGCTGCGATGACAGTTCGGACTTGAACGACGAGGATCAGATCGACCGGTGAGATCTGACGGTCACGGTTGGGCCGGATCAGATGATGGCTGCATACTTAGATGAACCGGGGCTGATCCAACAGTTCCGAGGATGCTTGGATAACTTGTGAAGAATAGGACCCCGGGCTGCTTTGATTGCTTATATCTTCGATTCCTTTCTTCCCAGGAGCTCAGATGGGGGGGGGGGAAATGCTCATGGGGTTCTTCTATGTTGAGTAGGATTATCAAAATTGGTTGGGACCTCATGAGAAGCTCCAGCGAGGTCTAAGACCTGGAGCAAGTACCTTCTGCCCAAAAACATCGACCTCTTCCAGACACTGGAGCATTGATCCAGTACTTGTCCTCCTTACTGAAGAGAGAGAGAGACCCTTGGGGTGAAATTGTTCATGGTGGATTAGTTCCGTTCGATGATTTGATGAGATATAGAATTTGAAGAAGAAAGAGAAATAGTTCAATAAACGGTGGATTGATTCGACCTTTTGAAATCTTTGGCTACATAGTCGTTGGGACAGAAGGTAGGGAGTCCGGTTAGAACGAAGGAGGAAAGAGAAGTCAAGGGAATGATGACAAAGGGAAGGTGCAATCCTCCACTCCCCTCCTCCGACTAAGAGTCCTACCTATTGATTTTGCATCTTGTGATACTCAAGTAGGAATTCTACGAGAACATAGTATCCATCTTAGGGGACAAGGGGCGGAAAGACCTCCCGATCTATTTATTGTAGCCTAGGATGAGCCTCGTTGTCTAGGCCTTTCCTCTGATCTTCCCCCGCTAGTGCGGGAAGGTATGAGAGAAGAGGCAGATTTGTCGATAGTAGACTGAGTTCTAGGTAAAGGGAAGATGATGATGAAAGATCTCTCTAGGAAGTCGAGTACTCTTATTATATTGCCCCTATTACAAGACCTTGTGTAGATCAAAGGAAGTAGGATTCTGACATCCCTCTCTTCACCTTGACCCGGGGGGTCACCTCAAGCCACTTCTTTCTCTTTACCTAAAGCTAGAAAAGTGAAAAAATAAAAGAAAATCAGGTAGACAAATAGCTTCTTTTGGATGGATGATCGGCAGTTGCTTACTCCTGCTATAAAGGGTGATTTTCTCAGTTAAGGTGAATTCTAAATGCCTCTTCTTCTCGTCGCATCTGTCTTCAGGACGATATAGTCACAGGGTTTCACTTTGGGGTGAATGAAATATTTGTCCCTGGGGGTAGGTTTCAAGCTTCCGTCGTAGAACTAATTCGAGAAGGCTTGGTAGTCTTAAGAAAGGTTCGGTGCAAAGAAAGGGTCATATTTGACGGGGGCAACCGACCTGTCCTAGTGGAGTTCTAGGGATGGCCTACCCTGGTGTTTTTACAAATGTCACTGTAATGGAAAGACCTGGGGACGCCTCATGAAGTGGACTTTGACTCCAGGACCTACACTGTTAGCCTAAACACGAAAATACGAAGGGTCCAGAGGGTTTTATTTGGCGGAAATGCATGCAGGTGAAGCGGGCAGAGATGCTACGATGAAGAAGGATGAAGGAACACCGCTAGCTCAATCCAACTACAATTGAGGTGAATTGGGGGTGGACGAAGATGGAGAAGGTGCTAAGGAAGCAAATGGTGTGGTCAACGGGGTGCAATATGGGTGGTTCACCAGAGCGGAGCTTAGAGGAACTACGGATCTGAGATTTATGGCTAAAGCAACAAATTAATCGTTGAGATAAATGCAAAGGATAAAATTAGGGACTAAAACTAATCTAAAAAGACAAAAAAAGTACCTCGAGTCTACCAGGGGTCAATGAGATCAACTCACGGTGGAGCTTTGCCAGAGGTTGGTGAAACGCACCCTAGGCTCACCTAACTATGCCTCCAAGGAGCTAGAGAGGTGGCTGTCACCCACCATGATCTAGAGCTCCAAAAATGAGAGCCAAAATTGGAATAAAGGAGGTTCAAATTGGAAGAGGAAGGTTAGGTGTAGTTTTGTACAGGGTGATGGAGTGGTGGAAAGAACGAGGTGGTTAAGGTGAATCAGAGCTCCTTATTTCCAAAAATCATGCATGCGTGATTGAGATTGGATCGAGGAAGAAATATGTTAGAGAGACCAACCGAATCGATGAATACATCGGTGAGGAAAAAGGTAGAATAGAGGTCAAAAGCTAGTTCTGACAAAAGCAGAGGCGTAGGTCAGCTATTGACCAAGGTCAACTAATGGAGCGATATAGTTCGTCCACGTGGACAAACCAAGAAAAATCAGCCTAAAAATCATTGCAATATATATAATAATTATTAAATAAATTTATTAATTTTAAGTTATAACATAAAAAATGGTAATTATTTTATAAAGTATTTTATTATGATTTTTATTTTTTTTTGAGATTATTATTTACAAGTTCATTTTAGGTTTCCTTTATACGTATATTTACCTATATTTTAAATCTTTTATTTTTGTTATGTATTTTAGATTTTATAAATTTATTTATTATTTTATAAAAATTAACTTTTTTATATACATAAATATATTTTTATTATATTTATGTGAGCTACTATATACATTTAAATAAATAGGTATATTAAATATACATATGTGTATGTATAGGTATAGGTATTTCATATATGTATTTTATATACATATTTTATTTTAATATTTTATTTGTGGTTTTATTATGGTTTTATTATGTACATATGTTATAAATATTATTCACAAAGTAATAAAAACATAAAATTATAAAAATAATATAGAATAAATAAAATGAGTATTTTATTTGGGTATATGGTACAATAAGGGTCCAAAACATAACTTATACACCTTAATTCCAAAAAATATGAAACCGTCATCATTAAATAACTTATTAAAAGTAATATACAATTAAAGGTGGTTTTAATATATTTTGAATTTTTATTTGAGAGATATGGGTCTGGGAAATTGGGATTTTTGAATCTTATTTAGAGTATAAAAAGTACATTGTATATTATTTTTGTATGAAATAAATTTTGTATTTTTTGTATATATTTTTATCTACAATTCAATGTACAAATTTTCTTTATTTGAGGTATAAAAAGAGGAAAATAGAATATGTCCAAAAAATGAATAAATGATGAATAAATAAATGGGATTTATCGGCAATTTTTGGTCCTTATCTCTCCCTAATTTATTTGTTGTCGATCAAATCAATTATTGACTTGGTCTCGGGGTTTAGGGTCATAAAATATCTTTGGCATTTTATTCTGATTCTTTTCTTTTCTTTTTTATATGATTTTGGAATTAAAAATAGTATTTTTATAGTATTTATACAACAAAGAATGAATGTTAATTTGTACAAATAAATCTTATTTACATTCATTAGCTAGGGTTTTAAGGCCAAAATGATAGAATAAAGATGATGAAATGGAGTTTCATCACCCCCTATACTTGCCTCTGTCAGTCCCTAGCAAACAATTTTGCAATAAGTGCAGAAAAATAAAACTAAAGAAAAGAAAAAGAAAGAAAATGGATTAAATTTAATTCTCAAACTTGTCTTCACAAAATCAAAGTTTGGAGCTCAAGTCAGGCCTTTGGAATTTTAGTGCAGGCGAACCTTATTGGGAATTGTATATGAAACACAACAACCTTTGAGAATCCCAAAACTCTGCTTAAGTCTCCTCAATAACCAGGTCAGAATATTTCAACTCATATGCAAGCCCCCTTATGACTATGAGTCACACTTGTACAGTGTATGTGATAGTGGCTCCCCTCAACTGAAATGATAAAGAGACCGAATTCTCCAACATGAAAACCTAGTGACTCCCTAATCCGGCAACTCCTTCCTCGAGGAGCGAGGTATTCCCTTCTACGTTCAAGTAGCAACCAGCTCAAGAGGAGTCGGGTGAAGAGAAGAATGAACGGTAGCCAGTGTAGCTACCTATCCTTGGATGCTCGACCAATGTAGCCAAGTCATCCAACTACACTCTCACATGATATGACTTTGAAGCTCAAGCTTTCTTATTGACTATACAAATATATAAACTCCGGCATGCATTTTATTTTCAATCAGGCTTGTCCACATTTGGAGTTTTTTTTTGAAATACTATATACAACAACATGTACATAAGGAGTTTTACCTCTTGAGCCAGAAGACTATTCCTATTTTGAAACATTATTGCAACTCACACTCTCCTGTCTAGAAAGACATCTCTGCTACAGGACGGGTTGGGGTGCACTTCCCTCCCTAGATGAGGACAAATGTTTCCACTTTTGTGTGTTTCATACCGGCAAATCCTATCCCCTCACCACTCTAGATGAGTTGAGCCAACTGAAATGTGTAGGTGTCTGAGTTAGGTTATTATCAACAAGAGCCGTATGCGTGCTCTGAAATACTCTACTTAGGCAATCAAGAATACATTGAACCAAATCTCCCGATTCTCAAAGAATTAAGTCAACTAGACCTGAGGTACCTCAATTCCAGCTCCTGTAAGGTTCCTTTGATTAGGTAGATTTACAGTCCAAATAAGCTCCAATCTTCAGATTTTACTTAGACTAGTTCAATTATTAAACTCAATCCAAAAGATGTGAATGCTACGCAAATGCTATGTACAATGTAATGAAAAATATTTTTGTGATGCAATTTTCAAACTTTTGAAATTTTGTATGGATTTTTGAAAAAGGTTTTTGCAAATTTATATACAGTTTTTTAAAATGATTTTTGCAAATATTTTTGGATTATTTTTGAAAGCAAAAGATTTTGGTTAAGAAAATAGGTAGAAATATTTACACGGGGGTGCATCTTATTATTTACAAGAGTTTGGGATTTTTTAAGAACTTACAAGAAATGTGTGATTAATTTTATACATACATATATATAGTTAATATAGAATTTCAGTGTGATGTATATATTCCTAAAACTTATTTGAAAATCATTTTACAAACAATTTTGAAAACTAAAGTTCAAAATAATTTTTACATATAATTTTACAAATATTTAGAAATATTTGAAAAAACATTTTGCAAAGGTTTTTCAAACAGTATATATAGGTTTATCAAAATATTTTTGAAACCATTTTCGAAAACCATTTGTAAATAATTTTTCAAACATTTTTATTTCACAAAAAGAAAAGCAATTTTTACAAACAAACATTTTTACAAAGGTGGAAAATATTTAACAAAACAATTTCCAAATAGTTTTCAAAAAAAGTTTTAAAAAGATTTTCGAATTATTTTCAATCATTTTGCAAAAAAATATTTTTACTTGATTTATTAATCAGTATGTACAAAAAGACCTTTTGAGGAATAATACACATCTCTTATTAGGTGATTTTAATGACTTTAATAGTATATATAGTATTTTATACTAATTTAAGCCATATTTATTAATAAAAATGAGAAAGCACGAGTTATGACTAAAGTATATACGCAGTATATATGACCCCTTATACTTAGCTTGAGCTATGTCCTCATAAATCAGAGAAAAAGAGAGAAGACATGACTCGTACTGTCTAGAAAAGTCTAAAGAATAATCGAAAAAGGAATGGATGAACGAAAGAGATATGAAATGAATGAGAAGTCGACAGTCCCCCATACTTAGGATCAAATAATCCTTAGTATAGCAGACTGTACACAAGGCAGGGAGGGTCAAGGGTGGGAATGAACATATCGTTCTCATATTGTCTCCTTCTATACTTAAGGTGAGATAACCATAAGTATAAATAAGAAGAGGAGATAGTGGAGGGGATCAAAGAAGGAAAGAACTCAGGGTGCACACCTCCCTATACTTAGGACAAAGTACATTCTAAATATAGAAGACTGATAAAAAGGGGCACCACCTTTTTGATAGAAAAAGGAAAAAGAAAATGAAAAGAAAGAAGAAAAGATAGATGAAGATAGAAAAAGGATGTCCTGAGAGTCCTGAGTTATTACAATTAATGTGTCTCCCTCACTTGAATTACAGAATAAATACAATAAAATGAAAGTTGCCCTGTCTTCAAAATTTCTCTAAGTCTCTTTTGGGGTTAGGTCAGATTTCAGGGCCAGCTTCATGTGGGTGAACAGGTTCTCCAAAAAGGGACTCCCTCAATCCGCGTTCCTCGCAACAATTTCAATAAAGAGAGAGGTTAGAAAAATTCAACAATTAATATCAAATAAACGAGGAAGTAAACAAAGGAAAATATAGACAAAGAAGATACAATCAGGAAAAACCAATCTATGTGTAGTTGCTCCTCAGCGGTCATGCAAGAAGGTACACTTTCTACCTTCTTGATTTCTATATAGCCTCCACTTTTTATATCCACTTTTGTTTTCTTACTTCCATACCATTTTGCTCATCCACCTCATTCTGTATGTTTGCCTTGCTTTCATCACTTCTATTGTTTCCTATACTTAGGGCTATTTTACCCTAAGTATAAGGGGGTGATGCATACATTCACCCAACATATTTTTTCTTTTTATCGATTTTAATTGGTCCCCTCAACTGTCTCCTTTCCTATTGATATTTCTATCTATACTTAGGGATATATTACCCTAGGTATAGGGGGAGATAGACTGAGTTGTGATATGTTCATTCCCACCTTCGACCCTTCATGCATGTAGAATACAGTCTATTATACTTAGGATTAATTGTTCCTAAGTTTAGGGGGACGATCAACTTCTCATTCATCCATTCATTACTTCATTCTTTATTCCATCATTGTAGTATAGACTTTCCTGTACTTAGTACGAGTTATGTCTTCTCTTTTTCACTCTAATCTATGAGTACATAACAAATATAAGAATAGGGGGTCGTATATACATTATATATACTTTATCCATAACTCACACTTTTGTATTTTTATTAATATATATAATAATGATTAAAAAATCATGTTAAAAATATTTTGCAGAATACTTGAAAAATGGTTGGAAAATCTTTTAAAAAATATTTTGAAAACTATTTGAAAAATATTTTATAAATTTTTTCAACATTTGTAATAATATTCTGTTCGTAAAAATTCCATTCTTTTGTGTAAATAAAATGCTTTGAAAATGTATTTGCAAATGGTTTTAAAAATGTTGCAAAAATAATTTGAAAAATCTATAAATATTTTTTGAAAAATCTTTGCAAAAAAAAATTTCATTTTTTTGAGAAATCTGTACATAATCAATGCAAAATAGAAATCTATTTACAAACCCTGTATATACAAACATGTAAATCCCTAAATCTAAAATTCTTGTAAATAATATGAATGCACTCCCGTATAAATAGCTGCATATAATTATCTGTCAAAATTTTTTTCTTTTTGAAAAATCACAAAAAATTGCGAAATAAAAAATCCGTAAAAATTTGCAAAATGTTTTCAAAATATAGTAAAAAAATGCAAAATTTTCAAAAACATATAAAAATTTCAAAATCGGAAAATTGCATCACAAAAATATTTTCCTTGCATTGACCATAGCATTTCCATTTTTCGGATTGATGTTTATAATTGAACTAGTCTAAGTAAAATCTGAAGATTAGAGCTTGGTGGGACCTTAATCCACTTAATCACAGGAACCTTATAGGAACTGGAATTGAGATGCTTCAAGTCTACTCAACTTAATTCTTTGAGACCACGAGACTTGGTTGAATGTTGTCTTGATTGCCTAAGTAGAATATTTCATTACATATACGTGACACTTGTCGATAGTGACCTATTTCCACACTTGCACCTCACACTTTACTCACCTCAGTTGAAGTGGTAGAGGGCTGGATTTGCCGGTATGAGACACATGTAAGTAGAAACATCAGAAGTCACATATCTGTGGCCATTGTACCCCAACCTGATCCAGTAGCCATGAGGTCTTATGATAGAAGTAGTGGGTTGCAATAGTGCTTCAAATGAGGGATAGTCTACTGGCTCTAATAATCAGGATTTGTCGAGGGTCATACAGTTTCACAAGGTGAAACCGCAGTTAGTGTATTGACCGGTCAAGAAATCCCAGTCAATCAGCAATTAACCCACAAATAAATCAAGCAATGGAATAAAAGTGTGGAGCTTATTTTATTTAACTCTACAAAATGTCTGTATCGTGCAAGTATGTAGAGTGTCGAGCACAGTAAACAAAACGGGTAGATCGGGCTATTAAGCACAAAATTGATGTTCTTGTCTATATGTTTTATGTGGGCTATTAATTTTATATTTTTTATTTTTTTGTTTTTATATTTTTAATGAATTTTAGTTTTCTGATTTTTGTTTTCTTTTTATATTTTCAAATTTTTAATTTCTTTTTCTTTTAAATATATAATATAGGAATATAATAGGCTATATATACAATATAGAGTAAAGTATTACAAATACAACTAAAAATACTCAAAATACAGAAACTAAAATCTTTTTGGTTTTTAAATATTTTTCTACTATTTTTGTATTTTAAGGAAACTTTGCTAATTTTTGTGTACTTTTAAAGCCAAAACCCAAAATAAAGGATTAAATAAAAAAGTTGAAATTGAAATTACAAATAGCAAATTAAGTTCAAAATTTTCCAAATCAACTTTATTTATAAACAATAATATAAAGCAAATTGTAAAATAGTAAACAATATTTTTGTAATTTTCAAGAAATTTTTAGAATTTATAAAGGTTTTTGGGATTTTTTCAATTGTTAAGTTTTCTCTTTTTCAATTTTTAGTGATTTTTGCATTGAAGGTTCAAAATACATAAATAAATAAAGTTCATTTTTTGAAAATTTTTCAAAATGATTTTATATTTTTAATGTGTTTTTATGGTAAAAAGGTGAATAATTGTGCTCTTTTTTATTTTTAATAAATATTAAAAGTCCTAAATTGAAAAATGAAAATGTGGCATCCAAGTGTGATCAATAAGGAACCTACATCTTTTTTTGGTGATTTTGGAGCATAATATCTATTTTAAATAAATATAACAAACACACAAAAATTGATGTCCTCGTAGGGGCATATATGTAAATAAAATAATTCTTAGGGGCCTATTTGCAAATTTCACAAAAATATAACACTGGAATTTAATTTTCTTGGACCAAAGTAAAATACAAAATGCTACGAGGGCCTGATTGCAAAATTCCTACCTCACATGGGACCACACGCGAGGTGAGCTGGAGTAGACTATAATGCAAATAAATATAGTTCGAGGGTCTTTTTAAAAATATTACAAAAACAATATAGAGGCAAATTAAGGTTTATAAACTAATTAATAAAATACAAAAATGACTGAGTGAACTATGCAAAATGCCCAGCTAATGTGCACGATCCAACGGCTAGGCGTGCCTCACTTGACACACATCACCACCAGATGCAGCGATGACGGTTCGGACTTGAACAACAAGGATCAGATCGACCAATGAGATCTAACAGTCATGGCTAGGCCGGATCGGATAATGGCTGCATGCCTGGATGAAATGGGGCCGATCTAACAGCCCCGAGGATGCTTGGATGAACTTGCAAAGAACAAGACCCTAGGCCGCTTTGATTGCTTGTATCTTTGATTTTTTCGTCCCCAAGAGCTCATATAGGGAGCAAATTGCCCCCGGAGTTCTTCCGTGTCGAGTAGGCTCCTCAAATTTGGTTGGGACCTCGTGAGAAGCTCCGACAAGTTCCAAGGCCTAGAGAGAGTACCTTCTGCCCATAAATGCCTCCTAAAGAGGCCTTTGACTCCAGCACCTGCACTGGTGGCCTAAGCATGAAAATACAAAGGGTCTGGAGGGTTTTATTGGGCAGAATGTGTGCGGGTGAAGCAGGCAGATGTGCTCCATCGAAGGTAGAGGGAGGAGCACTGCTTGCTCGATCCAACTGAAATCGAGGTGAATTGGAGGTGGACGAAGATGGATAAGGCACTATGGAAGCGAATAATGTGGTCGGTGGGGTGCAATACTGTCGGAAACACGATGGGTGGTTCACAGAAGCAGAGCTCTGGTGAACTACGGGTTTAGGATTTATAGCTAAAGCAACAGATTAATCAATGAGATAATTGTGGAAGATAAAATTAGGGACTAAAACTAAGCTAAAAAGACAAAAGAAATACATCGAGTCGGTCGGGGGCCAACAAGATTGACCTCACGGCGGAGCTTTTCTGGAGGTTGGTGGAACGCACCCTAGGCCCACCTGACTACTCCTCTAAGGAGCTACAGAGGTGGATGTCACCCACCTCGATCCAGAGCTCCAAAAATGAGAGCCAAAACATGACTAAAGGAAGTTCAAAATGGAAGAGGAAGGTCGGGTGTGGTTTTGTATAGAGTGATGGAGTGGTGGAAAGAATGAGGTGGTCAAGGTGTATCAGAGCTCCTTGTTCCAAAAAATCATGTACGCGTGATTGAGATTGGATCGAGGAAGAAATATGTCAGAGAGACCAACCCGAATCAATGAATACATCGATCGGGGAAAAAGGTATAGTAGAGGTCAGAAGCTAGTTCTGACAAGAGCACAAGTGTAGGTCAGATCGTTGACAAAGGTCAACCAATGGAGGGACCTGGTTGGTCCACGTAGACCAACCAGGAAAAATCAGCCTGAAAAATCATTGTAAAATCTATAATAATTTTTAAATGAATTTATTCATTTTAATTTATAAAATAAAAAATATTTATTTTCTTATACTATTTTATTATGATTTTTATTTATGAAATATGTTATTATTTATAAGTTCTTTTTTAGGGTTTCCTTTATAGGTATATTTACCTATATTTTGAATCTTTTATTTTTATTTTGTATTTTAGATTTTATTAATTTATTTTATTAATATATAAAATTATAACATGTTTTTAAATACATAAATATATTTTTGTTATATTTTTTGATGTACTATATACTTAAATAAATAGGTATATTAAATATATATATATAGGTATATATATAGGTATTTTATCTATGTATTTTACATACGTATTTTATTTTCAATGTTTTATTTATAGTTTTAATATGTACACATGTTATAAATATTATTTAAAAAAATAAAAACATAAAATTATAAAAATAATAAAGAATAAATAAAATGAGTATTTTATTCAGCTATATTGTATAATAAGAATCCAAAACCCAACTTTCACATCTTAACTCCAAAAATTATGAAACCACCTTCATTAAATATCTTATTAAAAGTTATATACAATCAAAGATGATTGATACATTTTGAGTTTTTTTAGAGATATGGGTCTGGGAAGTTGGGATTTTGGAATCGTAATTAGAGTATAAAAAGTACACAGTATTTTATTTTTGTATAAAATCAATTTTGTATTTTTCTATATATTATTATCTACATCTTTCATGGATAAAGTCTTTATTTGAGGTATAAAAAGTGGAAAATAAAATAGGTCCCAAAAAATGAATGAATGATGAATAAATAAATGGGATATATTGACGATTTTTGGTCCTTTTCTCCCCCTACTTTATTCCTTGTCGACCAAATCAATTCTTGACTTTGTCTTGGGGTTTAGGGTCATAAAATACCTTTGGTGTTTTATTAATTTTCTTTTCTTTTCTTTATTCTATAATTTTGACATTAAAATTAATATTTTATAGAGTATTTATACACCAAAGAATGAATGTTAATTTGTATAAAAAAGTTTATTTACTTGCATTAGCTAGGGTTTTTAAGGCCAAAATGATAGAATAAAGGTGATTAAATGGAGATTCATCAGGCTCAAGAGGAAAAAGTCCTTACGTAAATGATGTTGTGCATAGTATTAAAAAAGTACATATTCAAAAACTCCAAAAAGAAGAGACGGGAAAAAATCCAAGAAAAATCGATTCCCAGTGGAGTATGTATATCGTCAATAAGCAATCTTGAGCTTCAAAGTCAAATATATGTGAGACTACAGTCGAATGACTTGGCTACATTTGTCAAGCATCATAGGATAGGTAGCTATACTGGCTACCTCCATTCTATTCTCCACCTCTTCTTGAGACGGTTGCACTTGAACTTAGAGGGGAATACCTCGCTTCTCGAGGAAAGAGTTGTTGGATTGGGGAATTAGGGCCACCATGTTGGAGAATACTTACTTTTATCACTTCAGCTGAGACGAGCTACATATCACTGACATTGTGCAAGGTAGACTTATAGTTATATGGGTTTGTGTATGAATTGACTTATTATGACTTGGATATCAAGGATAGTTGAGCAAAGTTTTGTGGATTTTAGAGGTTGTTGTGTTTTCAAGTTTGATTCCCAATATAGGTTCAGACCGAGCCAAAAATCCAAAGGTCCGACTGAGTTCCAAACTTTGATTTTATGAAGATAAATTTGAAAGTTAAAATCAATCCAACTTCTTTCTTTTTATTTTATTTATTTTCTTTTCTGTACCTATAGGCATAAGTGTTTGCTAGGGACTAGCAAAGGAATGTATAGGGGGGTGATAAATCTCCATTTCATCACCTTTATTCTTTCATTTTGGCCTTTAAACCCTATCCAAATGCATGTAAATATCATTATTTTGTATAAATTAACATCTATTATTTATTGTGTAAATAGTGCATAAAATATTGTATTTAAAGCCAAAGAAAATGAATAAAGAAATAAAAAGAAAAAGAAATGAGATACCAAAGTTATTGAATGACCCTAAACTCCGATAACTAGGCATCATGATGACTAGGTCGATAAGGAATAAAGTAAAGGGAGATAAGGGCCAATAAACACAATAAAAAACCCTACTTATTTATTCTTCAATAATTCATTTTTGGGACCTATTTTATTCTTTATTATTTATATATCAAATCAAAATACTTTCTACATGAAAATTATAGAAAAAATACATAAAAAATACAAAATTTATTTCACACAAAAAGTAATGCATATTGTGCATTCTACACTCAGAATAAAAATCCAAATTCCGAACTTCCTAGACCCATATCTTTTCTATATGAACTCAAAATTCATAAAAATCACCTTTAATTGTATATACTTTTTTATTATCTATTTAATGAAGGTGGTTTCTTTTATTTTGGAGTTAAGATGCAAAATTTAGGTTTTGGACCCTTATTGTATATTACATCTTAATAAAATATTAATTTTTTTATTATTTACATCATTCATAAATTTATATTTTTATAATCTTTTAATTATTATTTATAATATATGTATATAATTAAAATAAAATAAAACCATAAAAATAAAAAAAATAAAAAAGAATACTAAAATACATATATGGATTACCTATACGTATACCTGTATAATAAATATATCTATTTATTTAAGTGTATAAATAAATTCATAAAAATACAAATAAATATATTTACATGTATTTAAATAAATTAAAAATATATAAAATATATGTAAATAATAATAAAATCTAAACTACAAAATAAAAATGAAATACATATTATATAGGTAAATATACCTATGATTATATACACAAATATTATCTTATAATAAATCATCTCGAAAAAATAAATAAAATTAGGAATTAAATATTACATAAAATCATAAACATTTTTATAACCTAAAATTAATTAACTCATTTATTAATTATTATTCATTTTACAAGGCATTTTTGCCTTTCATTTATCTAGTTGGTCCACGTGGACCAACCAGATCATTTCATTTGTCGACCTTGGGTCAATTGTAAGTCTCCCCTCTGACTCTTGTCACAAATCACGTGCCAATCCATCTTCTCCCCATTATCACACCTCTTTTGTATATCCCTCACCCTTGATCCATACATCACTCTACTTCCTGCACATCCGCAATTCATGTCGACCCATATCCATCCACCATCTCTTCCTCCCTTGCATGCCACCTTCCTTCGAAGACCTCTCCATCACCACTGTGTATAACCACCCCAGATCTTCCTTTTGAAGATTGGTTCGGCTTCCACCCGTTCTTAGCCCCTCAGAGTACCTTAATGGCGATTAGGTTAATGACAGGAGTTTATCGTCGTGCTCTGCAGCGAGGAGTAGTAGTGTAGAGGTGTTTCCCAATCCATTGCCGGAGTTCCACGCTCAGCGGTCCATATCTTTGGCTCCGACCAAAAAGAGGTCACATTCTTGGTGTTTTAGGTAGATTTAAATAGTATCTTTTAATTCTGCTTATTTTAAGTTTTTGTTGTTGTTAAGGCTTAATTTAGAACGATTCTTGTTCGTCGGACCTCTCGATCTCCGGCTATCTCATCTCGACGTGACCTCCTGTTCTGACCCACCTAATCACCTCACTACATTGCCCCTTAGTTTCTCCACCATTCTCTGCCACCCATCCACCTTGATCTATCCAGATCTGATCCACCCATGCTTTATCCTCTACAGTCACCGGAGCACCTCCGTTCCATCTCGCTTTTATCGATCAACCACCAATAATAGCCACGACTTGTCACCAAAGCTCCACTTTATTCTCTATCCCAATTGAATGTCCTAAATGGCTCGTTTGAGAGCCGATCAAGCAGAGAACGTGTTCCTCCAAGTGCTCCAGGTTTCATGCCATGCTAGGACCCCCTCGATGGGTCTAGGAGATTCTAAGCACCACCAGTAGCTGTGGAAGGCATGCAGGAATGTTTTCCCCATCTCAGTAGCAAAGATGGAGATCAGAGGTATGAGATATACTAGATCCAAGTCATCTGGAGCAAAGTTCTTCTGGTGTTCTTACAAGAACCTCGATGGTTGTATGATCAAGACAGGAGCCCCAGGCGTACGACTAACGTCGGATCGGGACCAGCTTCAGTCGTTGATCCTCTTCCAAGGATTTAATCCTGACCGCCCATGATGATCCGTCATCGCATGACTAGAATGTGTCCTGTTTTTAAGTGAAGGTCGAGATCGCACGATTGCATGAACTTTTTGGGGTGATTGCAAATGTACCCTGCTTCTATTTGCTTTCCTATTTAGTCATGTAATCAATTAAGCACTCTTTATAGTTTTTTGTAATATTTACGAAAAGACCTTATTGTATTTTGTGTTTGGCTCCATGTCCGCTCCGCTGACGTCACTCTCCACGTGAACTAAGCATTTTGCAGTTATAACCTCCCTCCCCCCCATATTGAAATTAAAGTTTAATATTTAAACGTTGAATTTAAGTTGTAAAGTTTTAGGATATTTGCATGTTAGCCCTACCTTTTATTGCAATTGTAAATATACGCATGCTAGTTCAATTAATTTTTGTGATTGTTTTCTATTTTCTAAAAATATCATCCATGCACCAAAAATTATGTCAAAATAGGGTAATGTATCTAATGTAATTATCTTCCATGCTATAATTTTAGTTTTGCATTTTGCAAATTTTCTATTTATGAAAATAAAAAAAGTGCACAACTATTTTTCGATTGCTTTAAAATTTTCAGAAAAAAAATAAATTATATCTACAAATTCGAAAAAAATCAGTGTTTGTTTATTATTTATTTTGTACCTCCAAAAATCTCTAAAAATAGAAAAAGAAAATCAGTAAAAATAAAAAATCTCCAAAATCCTTATAAAAAATATTAAAAATTCTAAAAATCCAAAAATATGTCTTTCTATTTTAATTTTTATCTATTATATTTATTAAAAATGAAAAATAGTTTTGGAAAATTTTGTGACTTTTTGATATTTTTAAATTCTAAAACAATTCAGCTTATTTAATTAGTCCATATCTAAATTTTAAAATACCTAAAATTTAACATAAATCCATGATAATTCACAAAACATTAGAAAAATATTTAAAATACAAATATTTTATTTGGGAAATTTTGATTTTTTATATACCTATTTAAAAATATCTTCCCTTATATTATATTATATTATATACCTATATTATATATTAAAAAAGAGAGAAACCAAAAATCAAAAAACTATAAAAAGAAAATCTTACCTTATATTGTATTATATACCTATATTATATATTAAAAAAGAGAGAAATCAAAAATCGAAAAACTATAAAAAAAATAAAAATTTTAAAATTAAAAATTCGAAAAATATAAATATAAAATAAAAAAAATTCTTTAATAAATAACCCACAAAAACATCAATTAATTTATTGAGCAGTAGTTGTACCAATTTATATTATTGTTATTAATTCATTATTTATTTATAAATAATATACCTGCTACACCAACTTGTCTCTCTGTGTTCGACACCCTACTCTACTTGTCACTATACACACATTTATTGTAGGGTATAATAATTTTTTATTCACACATCTACATTTGATTGCTTTATTTCTTTATTGTGTGCGTTAATTGTTGAGTTGCCAATTAGACTTTAAGTCCGGTCACATAGCGGCATCTAATTGTGTGAAATTAGTGAGACCAATCTCGATCTACTTTCTGGTATCTTATGGGCATTTGAGTAAACAATCTCTCAAAGGTATCATACATGTCCACTACAGGACTAGAAGACACGATCTCACTCATGAGGTATTGGGACGGATCAAATTACATGCATGGTCGTCTTGATTTGGAAGCAAGACAAGAATTTGTAGGTACAATATCTATTTTTGGAAAGCATATGATCGATACCAACTCCCACTGACCGAATGAGAAACTTAATGATAAAACCCTGAAGAATACAGTCTAAAAGAGATCTAAAACTTCAGATTTATTCTAGGTCTTCCAGTATGCAGGATGTATGGGTACTAGGAATACTTGAGGGTAATGTGATCATAAATGATTGTATAACCATGACACTTCCATTACGAGGGAGTGATGAAACATGTTTGGATTTTAGTGACTCCTCTCAGTAGAGCACTAATCTAATCTTAGTCCAAATGTTGGATATTGATCTAAATACGATTTAGATGCATTGAGAAGAATAGATTTACTATTTTGATTTAATCAAATATATATAATAGGTCCCCGAGAACTAAATTTGAGATGTGATCTCAATATCCAAGTCACTATACATGAAGCGTACAATCACCTTGACCTTATCTCCAAGTATCTGTAGAGAAAGCACATTATTCTTGAATGATTTCAAGAATAATTCCATTATTGAATAATGTATCTAAGCATTGAGAAATTTATAACTAAATGTGATTTAATTACCATGAATAATATGAATATGATTCATATTATGAGAATGGATATCCAAGATAATTAAATATTATTTAGTTATCAAGGATATGAATAATGTGGATAGCACTATCCATATTAAATATATATATATATATATATTATAAATACAATTTAAAATATATTAGAGAGCGTTATTTGTAAAAAGTATTGACAAATTAATTATTGATGTTAATTGCATTCACATTGGATAATTAATTGAAAATACAATTTACATTTTATTTTTGTTGTATGAATATAAATCACATTATTTAATGGCATAATTGTAATATTCATAAAAATAATCTGTAATTATTTTTGTGAATTAATTTGCAACATAAGTTGTTTCAAATTAAATAAAGGATTATGTGAGATACAATAATCTCACATAATTGGAAAGGGAGCCACCTTCCTAATATGGCGGGCGGATGTCTACCCTTGACTAATTCAAGGTGGTCATCCCCTTCATATATGGAAGGTGGTTATCCACCTTCCTTATCCTTCATTATAAATTAATTTAATAAATTTAAATTATATTGATGATATTTCTATATATTTAATTTGATTTAAATTGATTGTTGTTGCATTTTTTGCAACAGAATCATGTCCGTTGAATAGAAACACAAATCAAACTCAACCACTGATTTTATGTTGCACATGGATTGTGATCCATGGACTTCCAAAATACTATAAAGGAAGAGGCAAACCTAGCTCTTCTTTTACAACAACAAATCTCCAAGAGAACTCTCTCTCTCCCTCTCATTATCATCACACGCCCCGTCTCTCTCTCTCTCTCAAGTGTGACCGTCCACCCCTTGTGCTAGAGAGAATCGTCGTCATCGTTACACCGTCATGTTGCTGCTTCGACCGTTCATGGATCTCTTCTCCTCCATCATGTCAAACTTGAGACAGGCGGTCTCTTCCTTTAGAGACATTGATCACAACCAAGTTTCAAGAGGTATTCTTTTATCTTATTTGTGGTTATGATGAAAAAAATCGAGACGTTTTCTTGAATCATGTGGTTTCATCTTATTAATTTCATTTAAATTTCGTTGCACCAAGCAACTAGTATGACTAGTCCCTCTAGACTACATTGGATGCAATCTTCACACTTCCGTGATGCACTTAGGGTCATACCCATAGTCTTAAGTACCCTTGTTTTAGTTTTTTATTATCATTTTTTGAGTATTTTTCAATAGTAAGTGCCTAATAATTTTTTTATATTTTCTTTTTAATCCTAGTTGAGCAAAAATATAGAGAGATAGAGGAAAAGGCGTTCAAGGGGACACTAGGTAAAAATCTCACGCTCGTGTCAATGATGCATGCGAAGTAATAGGACTTACAATGCTTCCTAGCTCTCTCCATGTGGGATGCAAGGAATAATTAAAATATTTACAATACATGCATGATATACAAAATAAGCGAAATCACCCTAAATAGGAATTGATATTAAACATGAAGAACCAAATATTGAATACTTGGAAAAGAAACCCAAATGTCCGGTCTTGGAGACTCTTCGATTTCTATCACAACAGATCCTACTAGCGCTTTATAGAGCCACGATGCTCGGTTTCAATTCCAAACAATCAACAATTTTTAATTTGACTCAGACCAAGCATAAAGAACTATATGCACATGCTTCTAAATAGGTTTTGGACCTAGTTACCATGTCAAGCAGTACGTCTATGGGCTTAATAACAAAAAAGAAATAAAAATAAAGCGAAAAACTAAAAATGCATGAAATAAAATAAAAAAGTGATGAAAACGACGAGAAAACTGATGAGGCTACTAGACTAACAATCACCCGGGCAATGGACCTTGTGAAGTATGAATGTCCAAAAGTCCAAGTACATATGTTATTACAAATAATATACAAAAATAAAAATAAAACTCTCTCATACAAAAATAAAAGAAAATGGTATGCTATTATCTACTCTTCTTTCTCTCTCTCTCTCGCTCTCTATAATTGGCTCAACAATAGAAGGAGCCAATCTCATTGTGGCTCGGGTGCGCTAACCTCTTAAGAAGTCATCGTCACCATATGGTCCCTCGCAAGAAATTCAACAAAGAAGAATGGTCAGAAGCAGATGAACAATTATCAAAAAAATAAAAGAGAAATAAAGAGAAATATTGTGCAGATAAATATCTACAAGTAATGCTACACTATTTATTTCTCCTCAACAATGATGCCATTTGATACATCGATGGTCAGAGGCATTCGTGCGATCTTACAAGGCAGGGTCGACAACCATTGAGGTAACTGCTCATGAGTTACGATAAATTCAACAACCAACTCACAATCTGAATAATCAAACAATGTAGTGCAATGTGGGGTCAAAAGTTATTATAAACCCAACAAATAAATGTATATAGTAGTCAAGTACGTGTAGGCTATTGAACATTGGGAACAGACGAGTGTAACAGTATTATTTATTTTGAAATAAGGTATGTATGTAAATATTTACGCCACATACTTAGTGTTTTCATGGGTTTAAATTATTTATTTTTTATGTATTTTATTATTATTATTGTTTAATACACTTTTATGTTTTTAATTTTATATTTTTAAATTTTATATTTTGCAGAATTTTAATTTCAATTTCTTTTTAATACATATTATATGTATAAATAAGTATATGTACCTATATATTGTAATATGTATAATATAATCAATATATAGGTAATAAATATATATAAATTACAAAATGCAAATAAAAATTATCCTTTCTTAAAAAATTAATATATTTACAGGTATTTATAATAATAAGTATATATAACTATATATGTATATAAATACTATACAGGGTGTTCTATTTTTAAATATATTTATCTATAGTTAAAATATAAAATAATTTGTTTTTATGCTTTTATATTTTCTTCTATTTTTGTAATTTTTTTAGTGATTTTTGCTAAATTTTTATGTTTTTAAAATCCAAAATATTCTAAATCAAAGAATAAATAAAGAGGTTGAATGTTTTGAGAATTAAAACTATAAAGTAAGTACACAATTTCTTAAACTATTTTTAATATGTAGTAATATGTATATCAGAATATAAAATAGAAAATATTTTTTTAAATTTTAGGATTTTTTTCTAATTTGTTTAGGGTTAGAGAGGGTTTTTAATTTTTGGATTTTTCTTTCATATTTTTTAGTGATTTTTTGTCTGGAATTAACATATAAAAATAAATATTATCTATTTTTTTGGATTTTTTAAATAGAATTATATTTTTTGCATTTTTGAATATAAATAGGGAATAAAAGGATTCCTTTTGATTTTTAATAAATGGAAAATGCGAATAATATGCTAAATAAAATGCATGTCATGAATGAGCATATAATCAATTCACAATTCACTTTCCCTTATTTTGAATAATTTTTGGAGCATAAGAACTATTTATACAGAAATAAAATGCAACTAAATAAATACACAAGCTGGTAGAGGCATTTGTGCAATAAAAATACAAGGGGAGCAACTCTACGCAAAAATACCCAAAGTTTTTTTAACCAAAACACAATTTTTTTATACTAAATAGAAATTACATGAATTAGAGAAGTATACATGCTATTTGTCCACTCACATGGGTGAATACTTGTGATGACCTAGCAATAGACCTAAATGTAATTTGCAATACATGTAGGCTTTGAAATTTTTCCACAAAATTTAACACTTCATTTAATATTTATAAGGTTTTTTAAATATTACAAAAAGGTGGAGGTGGTCCTTGCAAATTAATCCAAAAGCATGATTAATCAAGCAAAGCAGGAAGTCCATGTGGCATACTTGAACGGATCAAATGGCTGGAAAGCGCATCGCTTCATTTTGCCTTCAACAACGCAGATTAGATCTGGGTCGTGTTCTTCATCCAACGATGGTGGAAGGCTTTGGAAGAACACCTAAGAACAAGGTCCTGGGGTTCCCTTGATCGGCTTATGCTCCTTGCTCCAATGTCCTTTCCTCGCTTTGACGATGACTACATTTTGTTGGGGATCCTCTGTGTTTGTCGATGATGCTCGATTATGTCTGGGCCCTCTTGATTAGGATTCGGGAGCGAGTCAAGTTCATACTGCCTGGAGCGAATGTCAAGCCTCGATTCAAGGCTCCATGGGGTCTTTGAAGCTTTGGTCTTGCACAAAGAGTTCAGTGGCTCAAGGGCTTCATCCTTGGCCGGCTGATGAAGCTACAAGGTTAAGAAATGGGAGGTGCGGTGAAGCTCCGACGATGGTGAAAGACTTAATATTCGATTCACCAGACTCGACAAGGATCTAGGTTGAAAAATTGGGCACAAGGTGGAGAGAAAGTGTTGAGTAGAGAGATGGAGTGGAGCTCGAAGCGAGATATGGTCAAAGAATAGATGACTTTGCCATGGAGCTCGAGCTACAGGTCAAAAAAGGGTTTTATAGTTAAACTTAATTTATGAACTAAAAGTAGAAATTAAAGAATGAAAATGAAAGAGATGGCTGAAAACTACCTAAAAAACAATAAAATGACCTTGACTTGGTCGGGGGACCAAGGAGGCAGAACCACCGGCAAAGTCTCCAGTGATAGGTGGATCATGCTCCTCCACACCTCCTCCTCACCGCAGATCAGCAGATCCTCCTACTGTCACCAAAAGAGAGCCACACCAGAGATCTGAGGGGTTAAGAAGCATTAAAGAGTGATCAGTGGGCAAAAAATGTCATGTGGGTATTTTTATTGGCGAAGAAAGTGGTGATGTTCAAGGTAAGCTTTCGTGCAAAGAAGGAGTAGGTGGGCGGTATGAGTCCAGCGAGGGAGGCAGATGTGCATGTTGCAGGGAGGTAGTAAGCTCTAGGGATATTGAGGTGAGGGGCAGTCATGAGAAAATGGAGAATGTCGGGGGTTCATGTGAATTCTGACAAGTCAAACAATTGGGAAGGACATTTGACCAGAGGTCAACTGTTGGAGTGGTCTAGTTAGTCTACATGGATCAACCAGATGATTCCAAAGAAAAATGCATTATAAAATCAATATAAATTAATAAATGAGTTAATAATTTTTTGATTAAAACATATAAATTGTTTATAATTTTATTCAATATTTTTAGGGCATTTTTATTTCTTTTTATAAGGCCATTTATAACATGTTAATATTTAAATGTATGTATAGGTAAATATACATGTATTATATATATTATTTTAATTGTATTTTGTATTTTATTATTATATACATGTTTTTATATATTTATAAATTATTTAATTACATATTTAGATATTTTTATTTTATTTTTCTGAGTTTATTTATGTACCTAATTCATGATATACACAATTCTTATTTGTATAAAACAATATACTTTGCCCACATATTGAAGTATACTATTTATTTTATTTTATTTTAATTATGGACAGGTATTTCAAATAATATTTAAAAGTTGTAAAAATGTAAGAAAGCAAAAAATATAAAGACTAAATATATTAAATATTATATGCAAGTATATTGCACAATAAGGGCCCCAAAACTAACTTTTGCATCCTAAGTACAAATTGAATGAAACCACCTTCATTAATATTTTATTTTATGAACAATAAAGGTGAGTTTGATCAATTTTTTATTTATATAGAAAAGACACATGCCTGTAAAGTTTTCTTTGCGGCTTTTTATTTTGTTTGTCCTAGGCACACTGTGCATTATTTTTTAGTGAAATCAATTTTGTATTTTTCTTTATATTTTTTATACAATATGCTGAGGGTTTATAGATTTGATGTATAAAAAATATAAAATAAAATAGGTCCCAAAATGCAATTATTAGGCAAAAGAATTAGGTTTTTTTCAGGTTTCATGTATAGTTTCCCTGCCCTATCTCCCCCTATGTTATTGCTTGTCGACCAAGTCATCATGATTACTGGGTCTCAGGGTCTAGGGTTACTCAGTGTCTTGGATACTTCATTCTTTCTCTTTTCTTTTCTTTATTCTTTTATTTGGTATTAAATACATTATTTATATTGTATTTTGCAAAGTGTTTTTTGTGAATTATGAAGTGTTTATTTTCACAAATTAATGATATATACATCCATTTAGCAAGTGATTTAAGGCCAAAATGAAAGAATAAAGGTGATGAAATGAGGTTTGATCACCTGTATCTTTGTGTTCGACCCTGGATTTATCTAGGACAAATTTAAGTTGAGTCCTCCTCACGGAGATCTTCTGACTCGATTTCTAATTTGTTGCTAATTGGCAATATTACAACAAATGCAAATTAAGTTAGCCAATTAGTGGTTCATCAGATGGCATCATTTTCGAGGACACACCTTTATTAATATAACTAATTAGGTTTATTATTTCATTAAGATGATTAATATGCCATTTAGGTAAAATTGGCTCGAGTTGATTTCTTGCATTATATTTATGTTGTTTTATGTTTGTTGTGTTTATTATTTCCTTAATTATACTTTAAACATTTATACTTTTGTGGTAGAGCTTGCATGGACCGAGGATGCTTGGGAAGCATGGAGGCGAGGAGTCAGGAGCTCCAACTATGAGGAGTTGTAAAAGGGACTATGGAGAATTAAAGAAATAATGTTGTGGTGTACTTATATGTTGTTGATTTATGTCTTCATAGTGGTTCTCGATTGAGAACTCGTGTATGTAATATGGACTATGACTCTATGTTTGTGTGTTGAGTCTGTTTCACCCCTAACCAGGTGAAACTCAACTTAAGTGCCCGAATTAGGGTTTAGTCACGTAGCTCTTAGAACTATCTTTAGGTTTATATTTTATGTTCTTGAACTGTAAATCAGGACACAATAACAACATCTTCAGGTTCACATTACAACTTAAGATTCAAGAGATGCACTTAAATACATCTCATTTAGCTCAAATCAATCAAATTCTTTTCCCACTAACAGAGGCATGATTAGATGTGGGTTTATCGACCTGCATTCATTCAGATATAAATTTTTAATCAGTCTAGCAACCACATGGAGAGAGCGGGGATGCACTATAAGTATTTATTAAGATGAGCATGAATCACGATTTTTGTTTGCATCGGCTTTTCCAAATCCTTCTTGATTTAAAACTTAGGATTTTCAAGGTATCGGGATTGTATGGTGTATGCCCTAATACATTAATTACAAGTGACAACAAGCTCTCAAGAATTGGGTTTATTTAGTACAAGTTGACTAATTAAAATGGAGTTGATATCCACCTTGTATTGGGAGAGAAAACCCCATATTATTTGTTGGTACTATTTATGAATGTTGAGAGGTGAGGATGCATCCAATGGAAAGTGCCCAAATCCTACTTTAAACCTCTATGTAATGGACTATAACTTTGGCTTCTCTCCCATAAAATGAACAAGATAATGTGACCATAATTTCTTGGTCTTCATGTGTGAGTTGGTGAAACTATTTGGTTTGTTTGATTATTGTTTTGACTCTTAAGACATCTCTAGTACCTACAACTACTTTTCCTTCTCTATAGATTCATACATCTAATAGATTCCTTAACATAATTGTTCTTTGGTTCCCTCACCATTTGATCTACATTTTTGATATTTAGGCTACTCTTCAGCCCAAGTATGGGGGAGCCATGTTGTCTCTGATTTTTCACCTCGAGATCCTTATTTCATTTCATATATCTTTACTTAGACTTTTCTCCACCTAAGTATATGGGGAAGAAATCCCTTTATTCTTTTAACTCATTCTTTTTACTCAATTCACAAACCCTCTCTTTTGATTCAGTTCTTTGCTTCTCTTTATATTTAGCATGAGCTATGGCTTCGTATCACTTAGTGCTATGAGGACATAACACAAGTTAAGTATAGAAGGTGTACCTTGTATATTTCTTATATAATCTAGCCATGACACATATTTTAAAAATTTTTCAAAACCTTTTGGGCTAAGGTTACATATTACTTTGGAAAAAATTGGGTTTTAAATGATTTGTAAGATTTTATATACCTATGTGACATGGTTTTGAAAAATGTTTTACAATAGTTTGTAAAAATACGATTTTACATGTTTTGAAGATTCTTTGTAAAATATTTTAAAAACCTATATTTATGTGATATTGTTTTTAAAAATGTTTTATATTGGTTTGTAAAAATGTGATTTCACTTGTTTAACAATCTTTTTAAAATGATTGGAAAATAACTATACTTATGTGATTGGGTTTATAAAATGTTTTCAAAACTCTTTTGAAATTAAGGGTGAAATTGAGATTAACAAGTGTTTTGTAAATAAATCTAATAAATCTAACTTAATTTAAAAATATCATAAAAATGGGAAATAAATAAAAGTCACAAAAACACTAACTAATAAGTTGGTGTTTCCCAGGCACTTACACATTTACACAAGAGTTGCTGAGATTCATAACATTTGATTTACGGGGTTCTAAAATACAGAGTTAACCTTTCTTAATCATCAGGGTCTTAGACTTGACAATTCACACTTCCCATGTTTGAAAGATATGTGTGTTATATTCCATTCTTAATCTCCACCTTGAGGAATATGACCTCCACCTCACATACATGACTGTATATATGATTAGATGAGTTGAGTTTCACTTGATGAACTGGGATGGGAGATTTATTCTAGACCCGATTTAATGATGCTCGAGTATGGGACAAAATCAATAAAATCTTCATGAAACCTGAGTGTCAACATTTTAGCCAGTATGAGAACAAGTTGTCATACTAACTTGTGATATCTACCTAAGTACTATGGTGTGATATCTAAATAAAATGTTGATCAGTGTGCACCAAGTCTTAGTAAAAGTAGTGGAGTTAACCAAAAAGAAAAGAAAAGTGATGAAAGAAAAACTCTTACATTCCAAAGTAAAAATCAAAAGAGCTTTCGCCAAAGATGAGTGCTCCCAAACTTTTAAGTGTACACTTGGACCAAAATATTAGGCTATTATGAATCGAGCTAGCACATCCAAAAGGGCTCTGCATCATATAGTGGTACAAGTCCAAATGTTGAAGTTATATTAGATACTCAGAAGAGACACACCCCGGTGCATTCCCAAGAAAACAAGTACATACGACTCAACCTCTTCTGACGGACACACTGATCAACAACCAAAAATATATACGTTGAGTAAAATAAGGCACTCGAGAACCCTTATTCTAATGAGAGGAACAGAAGAAAAGACACATCCATATACCCTCTATCATTTGGCCTTCCATCTACCCATTTAAGTCTGACAATTAAAGATACAGTGGATTGAATGCAAGAATAGATTTAATACCTAGTGTTGAGGATTAGATCCCGAGATGAGTCTCTTAGAGTGAAACCTTGGGTAACATTTCGACTCGACTCTTGTAAATGTAATCAACACTTAAAATCATACATTTATTATTTATGTATACATATAGAGTCTAATGATTAGGGAAGTTGAGTCCTTTTGATTAAGACCTAGTTCAACTTAGAGTTCTAGGACCACTGAAACTGAGGGTTTGAAATCGATCAAGTCTTGTATATACACGTGCACAATTAGGGAATCAACTTATTTATTCTTTATTTGATCAAGGACGAGCAAAGCTTAAGTATGGAGGGTGATAAATCCTTGATTTATCATCATTATTTGTATTTTTTATCCTCCTAGATTAAGTGTTTCATTAACATTAATTAACAATTAACTTAATTTAATAATTATTCCTCTATAATTAATTGACCTTAATCATCATATTTAAATAAATACATTACTATGCCCTTTTATTTTATGTGTTTATTTATTATAAAAAAATAAAATAAAAATTAGATTAATATTGTACATATTTGTTTTGACATTAAATAAAATAATAAAAAAGTAAAAAAAATAAAATAAGTATTTTTAATATTTAAAAAATACTTGCAAAAATTTTACTATGTATAATTGATGTATCCTCATGTTGAGCTCGACATGAAAGCTGTACATCTCAAAAAGATCTACAACTTTCATGTTGAATGCTTTCTAATTTAACATCATATATATATATATATTGAATAACGTTGATTTATTTGTTCTCTAATTATCTGATTGGGCCATGTGGTCCAATCTCCTCAAGCCACTTGGCCGGCCCCATTTGCTAATTCATATTTATTTCTGGTCATTTGATCATCTTGATAAGACAAATTAGGGTTGTTCATCCTGGTTCTAATCTCAACCCTTTGCGCTCGATGAAAGGGGACCGCTCCACATGGTCTCTTAACCTGCAGCCATCCAAGCCTAGGACCGAGCCTCCTCATGCGTGCCATGGATATGAGGGTGCTAGATATTTGCATACAAATGCCCAAACTTCTACAGATTTGCATTCAGGACCAAGGACATGTGCTTCACATGCAACCCTTGGGCATTTTGCAGCATTATTCCACCGATTCTCAGTTATTGCATAAATGTCATTGTGCATAGGGTAAATATCAAAAGATGAGTCCCATATTATTTTAATTACAATTCAATCCCTGTAGGGACTTGTATGTGATATTTCTTGCTTTTCTAAAATGATTTATTTACATTTATGTCCTTGGAATTAATGTGTGATAACTTTTTCATGTAAACTCCAGTTAAGATGATCTAAGTTGCATTGTGAAGCTCTTTTCATTATCTTTATTTTAGCATGATTAATTCTCTTATTGGACATTTAATTAATGAGTTAATAGAGATAACATAGGTTTTATTCTTTATATTAAATGTACACTGGCTTTTGAATAATTCCTCAATTGCACCTTGATATTGATGATGATTCTCGTTTGAGATTTGCATGTAATTTAAGAGAATGATTATATATCTATATACACATCTCTATTTAATACATTCTTTTCATTTTTTTGATTATTTAACTTGCATAAAAATAAAATAAAAATGCATGATCATTCATATTGTTTTATGATGCATTGTGTTGTATCTTTTGACCTAGATAATGTATTACTCACTTAAAATATTTTTTAATATATAATTCATTGTATTAATAGCTTGTGTCCTTGTGTTTGACACTAGACGTATCCATGAAAGATTTAAGCAGAGCCATCCTCATGGAGATCTTTTAACTTGGTGATGATCGGTTACTAATTGTTCGTATTACAATGAATGCTAATTAAGTTATCCAATTAGCGGTTCATTAGTGACTCAACAATATAGGCCAACAAACCCTTGCAACCATGACTAAGAAATTGTTATGCCTTCAAAGAAAAAACATATAGGACTTCACTGACTACAATACACCCATCAAATTGAAATGCGGGCATACCTATAAGATGGAAAATTACTGTCTTATCGAATCAATCTAAACATGCAAGGTGATACTCAAGCCAATACATGTTAATATAACATCAAAATCCTCCAACTGTATCAATAAAAGAAATGCGGGCATCAAGTGTCTATAAATCTACGTAGTCGCCATCTTCAACCGCTTGATGTACTATGAATAGTTGGCCCCATGGGCTTTTGATGTAGTAGGGATGGGATGCACATGGGTGCATTGCCCAATTTAGGAACTAGTTATTGTGTTATGATGGAGTGTGTAGCTCCTAAGACATATAAGTTACGTAAAGGAAAACCATGCATTGAAACCATACCTCAAACTATGGCTCCTGAGGAGCGAGCATGCTAATGTGTAGTTGCATTAAATTGTCCCCAAGGTTGAGATGGTGTGCTAGAATTAACAATGCTGAAAAGTTTATCATGGTGGAGGAAGTAAAAGCCTTGGCCTCCATGACAAAAGGTTGATCCCTATTACTACCCAAGTGACACAACTAATCCAACAAACTGTTGAGGACCTCATAAGCTTCTAGTAAGTGAAGGACAATGGGCATTTAAATAACCCATTTATCGGTGGTGAAAACATCGATGATCTCATGGTTGAGACAGAGAACCTCTAGGTACTAGGTTGCCACTTCCTAAATTATAGTTCTTAGAGTGTGTAGGAGGTTGAAAAGAAGTAATGTAATGACACACTAACCCATGCCTCAGTATCAGTGTGTTGCCAACTTTTCTAGGTGTGGGAGTTGTTGCTAGTGGGTGGAAACGATGCTCGCTATGTGAGTTGTAGAAATATCAATGAATGGATCCCCCTAACGGTTGAGGTAGGGACTATGACAGGTCTTCCTAAAGCCGACTGTGAGTTGCCTCCATCTTTGTAACCTTAGTAGCTACTCCTAATACATGAGAGACATAAGGTAGAAATTTTGTATTGTACACCATTATTAAGCAACAAATGAACTTTCATAAGTTCTCTTCAGAAGGGCAGTAGTCACTAATGAGTGACGAGGGATCTCATTGTATAAGATAAGATACTCTTAGGTTGTTTCGAACCATGCTCAACTCAGAAAACATCCTCTTATAATATTCTACCTAATGATCCAAGTAGAGTTCATTGTGGAACTCATCCACAAACATGTCTCACATCATGGGCTCCTCTAATGCTCTCTAGTTGTACACCGCCATTGTTTGGCATAGCCAACCAGTGAAAACTCCATGAATATGAGCCAAGATTCCTCATGTGTGTGTATCATTCTTACTTCTTTGGCCACATGATCCTTAACATCTCGACCTCATCTGGAGTAGAGGTATTAAAGAATTCCATCACATGAGCCCTCTGGTAAGGTATGTACGTACTATGATTCTTCTAGAAAGCATTTAGATCCTTAGGTCATTCTCGCTCCGAATGCAAGGAAGAGTGAACAGTGTCCTCCTCCCCATGTGAGGGACGACAGGAGGGGTCATCCTCTTGGAGGAGCCTTTGCTTTAATGCCTCCTAACACTTTTATATCCCATGAACAACATGAAAAATGTAGCCAGTTGATGTGCCACATTTCTGTCAACAAGAGGAGGCATGATTCCCTCCAAGAATCATTACATTAGAACTTTTATTCATAGTTATAGAGACAAGAGATAGATTAAACAATACTTGAATTGTTATCCCGAATACCAAAGTTAGAAGTCTTAAACACTATTATAGATTTCAAATCCTACTGATAATCTAATGAACAAAAGTGGGAATGGATCTCAAACTATGATACCATTTGTGATACCACCACCCCTCTAGCTTTTGGGATCGAGGAGATGGGACTGTTGGACCATCGATCCAAATCACCCATGATCTCAGATATTCAGGAAACCAACTCGTACATTAGATTAACATTTAAAATATATTATAGCATGAGAAATAATATTAACGAAAAATGCATTATAACATCCATTCTCATTAATCATACCTACTATTCCATGTCCCATACTTAAGCTACACAATATGATAATAAAATATATAGCTAAAAGTTCTCAAAATATCTCATTACAATATCTCTCAAAGGAAATAGAAAAGAAAATGAAGAAGCAAATAAAATAATCAAAGATGTATGTCCCATGTATGGTGCGATTACGTCTAAAAAATGCTCTAAAATATCATGATCACTATTGTTGTGGTTGCTGCTCAACTACACATGTTGGGTTTATAAGAGGGTAACATTATGAGCAATGCCCTAGTAAAGAGATAAGCACTAATCAATAATGTAAGGGTAAGTAAGGCATGCATACCCAAACTCAAACTTTGTCTGGTGGCATATTCATATATTCTAAAAATTGACTTATACCAAATTATAATAATTTACATTGGATCACAAGTTACATCGATTTCATTTACTAATTTAATATTCATTTGAGAGCACTATTGTAATGGTCTTCAAATTTACCACATATTTGTCAAAGTTCACAATGGTATGTAATGCAACTACTAGTAATTGATCATAGACCATTTGTTTTAAACGAGCACAAACTAGTATGAAACTTAAAGGCCTTCGTTACACGAGAACATCCAGTATAGTCATAATAGGGTAAACCCCCAATGACCTCTATTCAAGGTAGAATAGGATAATATCATAACCTAAATTCTCCAACTTTCCGCTAAATCCAGGAACACATCTTGCAATACTAATAATCGAAGTAAAATTTGATGCATCTAGAACTAGTTCTATTTTGAGTCCCAATATCATGTATAAGTATGAAACCATGAACGCCAACCAAACTCGATGAATAACCATTCGTCTACCTTTATTCTTCTATTTTATCTTTAAATCCCTATCAAAGCACTTGTAATTACTGGTAACCTGTACAAAATAACATTCATTATTTATCTGTAAATAATATATAATTATCTATATTTAAATACAAAAAAATAAAGAAAAGAAAAGAAAAATAAATGAAGTATAAAAGATACTGAATGACCCCAAACCCCGAGAACAAATCAATATTGACTTGGTCGACAAGGAATAAAGTAGGGAGAGATAAGGGCCAAATACTAAATATACAACCCTAATTATTCAGATTATAAATACCCAGTTTTAATCCATTTTATTCTTTATTTTACAAACATCAAATAATTTTTAACATGAAACTTGTACATATAAATATATAGAAAACTATAAAAATAATTATCAATAAAAATAATGCTCAGTGCCACTAGGACACATAGATAAAAAAGTTGAAAACCAAACTTCATAGATTAATATCTTCTCCATATGAACTCAAAATTCACCAAACTCGCCTCCATTTTATCTAAAATCAAACTATCTACTTAATGCAAATGGTTTCATAAAAAATGGAGTTAAGATATAAAAGCTCGCTTTCTGGGGTACTATTGTACTATGTATCTGTATATCATATTCTCATATTTTATTCTTTATATTTTTTTACTCTTATTATATTTTTTAGTAATAGTAAATATATTTTAAAACATATTAAAGATATAAACATAAATAAAAACATGTCAAAAGATACTAAAATAAATAGTACAATATAATATATATAGGTATAATATACCTATAATATATATACATGTCTTTATTTATGTACAGAAATACAATTATAAAATAAAAAACAAATATATAAAAATTTATTTAATTATCTAATAAATATATAAAATATTCCAATATAATAATAAATATTAAAAAAAATAAAAAAATAGGTAAAACATAGGTAAATATACCTATAAATGAGCATGCAAAAATTAACCTATAACAAATAAGGTTGTAAAAATAAATAAAAATCATCAAAAATAGTTTATTAAACAAATATTTCTTATGTTTTAAGTTTTATTTAATAAAATCATTTACTGATTCATTTTTAATTATCTTTTCAATTAATTTCTGGTTTGTCGTTTTGTACATAGGCCGACCAATAAGGATCCAGTGAGCGTTGACCCCATGGCCAACACCCTCCCTCTCCTTAACCCGCCCCTAGGTGCATGCCAGAGCCTCATTTTCCTCCAATTTTGCGCATGAGGCAATCATCCTCTTGCCTGGCTCTCTAAATGAAAGTTGTTGATGGTCCCCTAAATCACGATGATCAATGGATTCCATCAATATTCTTCGAGTTGGGTGGAGTCCTAATCGAAAGTGGACTCCTCGGAAATGTTTAGAAATAATAAGCCTCCTTCTCCTTCCCAAGTTTAATCCATCTTTAGTCATATTAAACCCTTGAAATCAAGCTCAGGAGTGAGCCCTTCATGACAGGAAGGAGCTCGCAGTGATTCAAGGTGAGGAGAAGAACAAATTGAGGTGATTCAGCTCTCGCAGAAGCTTGCTCCGGTAAACCTCTGCTCCCAGGTCAAACTTGGTGAGTTGCTATTTTTTTATAATTTTTAGCTTCATAATCAAGCCAGTAGTGTAGAAAAACATTTATTTCTTTCTATTTCATCTGAGTTAAACAAATATCCAAAACAAATTGTACACCGGTGCTTTAGGCCTCGACCTTTATTCATCGTGATTCTAACCTCGTGTCGCCTAGATGACCACCTCATCTCACTTCCCTTCATGGTCTTCATATTCACGACCCATCATAGCATCTCGATCTTCCTCAGATTGAGCCTTCGATCTCCTTCCTCTGTCTCATGTTGAAGATGAACCACTCCACCTCATCTTGTTTTGTCTAATAACATGGTCGGGAGAACTGGCGTCGAGCCGCCACTCATTTCGTTCATTTACAAAGCCTTAAAGGGGCCTTAACTAGGTCCAATCGACTATTTCTTGAGCCTCCATGTGTGTTGTATACTCCCTAAAGCTCCAAATCTCGATCAGTGAGGCTTGGACTTTCTTGACCACCCTAGTATCTGTGGAATATCCTCAGGATTCTACTGAGCTTATAAGTAGCTCCCTAAGTGGTTGGAGGACATAACAACAACCAATCGAAGGAGGGCCTCCACTTTGTTCTTCCTTGTTCCTTCAGTTGACCTCTCCATCGTTGGATCGCAGAAGCCTCCTCAATTCTTTTTGTGGCCATAGATCAAGCCATGCTCTAGTCATTCGATCGAGCCATCCATCTGATATAGACCCCTCATCTACGTAGGGGTATCAAGGGATCTGGAGAATTAACCTCTTAAGCGAAAAGGTCTTGATCGTCCATCAGCATGTGGTTTTGGGTATATTGCACATTCTCCCCAATGCCTTTTTATATTTATATTTAGTATTTCTTCTTTCGATTGCACTGTAAAATTTTTTATAATATTTACACCTAGGACCCCAAGTTGTCAGTCTATTGCACTTAAGTCCAGTATGCTCATCTCACGTGTCCATACACGTGAGGAAATGGGCATTTTGCAAGGAACTCCCTACAATTTTCCTTATTTGGATTTGATCCACTAAGTTTAGAATTAAGTGTATTATTTTCAGGTTAATTGCATTTCAGATCCTAGCAGTTATTTTATTTGCAAAAAGATCCTTGCTAGTGCGTATTAAATTAAATATACATAGGCATATTACATGTATTATCCAAGAACTTTGATATTCTATTATTAAATGCATTTTAACTTCCTGAAAATTGCAATTGGGTCTTTTATTTCCTTATTTATTTTATTTCTTGTATTTTATGTGTTTTAAATAGCTTTTAAGTCCAAGAATTGTAAGGGAAGTTACCTAAAGTGTTTGGAACCCATCTTTAACACATATATTTTCTTGGAGAATTTGAAGTTATTTTTTTTATTTAGCATGCCATATTTCCCTGCTTTGTCTTAGAAAAATTATAAAAATTCCAAAACACCTCCAAAAATTCACCAAAAATATATATTAGCTATATCATTTAACAAGTATCTAAAAATCATTAAAACTAAAACCTAAAAATGTAGAACACTGAAAATATTATAAAAATAATAAAAAAGTCCTCAAAAATAAAAAATATATTTTAAGTTCCTGAATTTTCTTTGTTACATCTACTTTCTGCTAACATTGAAATTAGACCCTATCTAATCTCTTAGACATTTATTAGGTTATTTCAATCTCCTGAATTCACTATTTGTATCGTTTTGTGTGTTTCTTTATTTAAAAATATGTAAAAATTCTAAAAATTAATTCAAAAATCATCAAAGATAAGGAAATTATAAAAATCATAATATTATTTTATTTTGAATATTTTGAATTTTGTTGATATTTTAAACCTTTAAAAAAGTCAAGTTCCTTTTATTTCTACATTTATACATATATGTTACGTACATTTATTATCTATATAAATATATATTATTAAATTTTTTTCAACAAAAACATTTGCAAAATTAAAAATTCCAAAAAATATAAAACAAATTAAAAACCCCCCAAAAATCTTTGAAAAATCAAGAAGACAAAAAATACCTAAGTAGATTATTCATTCTTTCCCTATTTCCATCTGCCCTCAGTGGTTCGACATTCTACACACTTGCCTTATGTACACATTTTTTAAAGTTATAATAAATTTCTAACTCACATCAAATTTTCATTAATCTATCATATATTGTGGCTTTATTGTTGATTAATACAGTTGTTAGGTAGTCTTTTCAGCGATTATGTTCACGTCTTATTAGAACACTAGACCCTATACGATCTGTGGTTATCAATGCCACTTGCCAACTCTATCGAGTAACTCCAGATACAATCAGGCGATAAGGTACAACTTCTCATCCAACAAGTCTGTTAGGGTCACGACCTTTAAGGTTTCTACTCGAGGCCCAAGGGTGTATGCCTAATCCCTTGTGGTGCCTACTTCATCTACCCGATTTCTATTAACCTCATCCATAGAATAGTAATCACTACAATAAATACAATGCCAAAGTTTTATCTAAATTTTTTGAGTTGCTTGGATTGGTGATCATCCTACTTCAATCATGCCTCAATCGTAACTATACTCCAATATTATTCATCGTAAAACAATAATTGTATTAGACAATAAAATAAATATATTGTGAGTTTAATTCCATATAATAATAGAAGACTTTATTTTTGAATACTAAGTTGAAACCTCAATATAACTCTATCTATAATTATCTTGAAATAATTTTATTCAATAATTATTGTACTCTTGGTTACTTCCATTATTGATTACAAATCATTTTAAATCAACGTGTATCTATCTAATATTATTTTGGCAACACAAATCTTTTAATATTTCTAACAAGAGGCTTTTGCACATAAGGCCATTGTTGGCAGGTGATTCAAAACTATCAACAATGCTACAGGAAAATCTCATTGTTAAAAGGGAAACTGCTATAGTTGCATATTAAAATATACTTTATTTCCTTAATCTAGATTGCTCGTAATATTTGCAAATCATCTTTTATACAACAATTTGTAATCAGTAGTATGTTTGTAGCTCAAAACCAATTAAAGCAAGATAAAATCCAAAATGTCATAATATATGTAAAAATCTGAGTGTCCAACATACAAAATGCATACCTTCACATGTTTGCATGATACTATTCCAAGTGCATTACACGTTACATTTATTCAAATCCCTACAACAAAATAGGCTTCTTGTGACTAAATTGAAATGATGGATTGATGACTTGAAGTGACAAAAATGGCTGATAGGACAACCGTTTTGTCACCACTACTCTATCATCACAAGTTGCGTCACTAGAGCCTATGGTGACTATAAGAGGATCGCAATGTTTATTCTGCCAGCTAAAGGAAAGAGAGTTGTTGTGACGAAATTGATCAATTGCCGCAACTTTAAAGACATGGATAATTATTCAAATTGTGCATATTTTGCATGTGAGAAACACCATACAAATCGAAATCAATATACACATAATGTGTGCGTCAATTTTCTTGTATATTAATAAACATGCCAATCTAACAATGAATTCTCCACACTTTCTCCAATGTTTAATCTCAACACACACACATATGGAGGAGCCTTAGTTTCCTCTCATAAGACATGATCTTTGCGAACTCGATTAGAGCTTCCACATTGGTTTCTCCTCCCTGGACTGGCTCAAATGACACGGTCCCCAGGTTGATCCTCGACAACGGTTTATTGAATAGGTTCTTCCCAATCTGAACCAGCCTGCTCAGGTTCTCCATTGTTGCCACGTCCACTGATGCATCAATTCCTTCCCGGGAATCCTCTTGCAGACGAGTCTAATTCCATTATCAATTCAAATTCCTCATCAAATCATTCCTTACCATCAGTATATATAATTGATGCAGTTATTTAAATACCTAGATGCATACATACTTGTCCTCGCATTGGAGAGTCTATAACAGAACAAAAGCATGGGTGTCCACCATATCAGAGCTTTCTTACGTAATGGAGTCGATGAGAGGTGTTGAGGAGCCATTGAAGAGCCGCGAGATAACTCACCACGATGCGAAAACTTTTGCAGAGTACATGCACTCGTCCTTGGCAGATCTTGTGCTGGGGTTTGATGAGGAATTTGTCGTAGTCCACTGGCTGCAATAGGCAGAAGCCATTTTTCTCCAACAAGATCTCCTTGGACACCATGATCATTGGTATGATGGTCTATATATATCATAAACTCTTGAGATTTAGACCATTTACTGCAATCCTTGATTTCATGAAGATTGTAAATGAGGAAGGTTATGTATACTGGATTATTAGTTGTGATGTTATCATCGATCATATCTGAACTTTTGGTCCTTCCATCATCATCTTGGACCTTAAAATGTTGTGCGAGGAGGTATGTTGGTGCTGCAGACCTGCTTACACACATGTCCGAGAGCAGAGCATTCTTCAATGGGTTGCTTGTTGCCTACATTTACAAACAGTATGTGTAAACTCACTTTTACAACTACAACCTACTATAACAAAGTAACTAGACGTTGCATGAGATTTCTTATGTCTATACGTAGGTAGATGTGTTGAGTATGAGAAGTAAAACCTCAAAACAGGTGAAGATATCGGACTAGACTAAAACATCTCCTTCCCCGATATTCCTAACAAAGTAAGATGAAAAACAATCTACTCCTCCGAAAGCCTTATCTACATCCTTCTTGCTCATATCTATTGTAGAAATAAACTCATTGGAATTGAGGTGTGTTGTACTTGGGAAGAAAAATTATATCAATTAATTCAAATATAAATGCAGCAAAATATTTGCGTCAGCTTCAATATGTCTAGTCATGAAAGGGTTATTAATCGAACTCATGTGTAACATTTTATATCAATGAGATCTTAATCGACCTCTAATATTATATTGTTTGTAGAATTTATGGATCAATTATATCGAACTATTTGGCAGTGTGATTCCCCCTAATATGTACAAAAATAAAAGAAAGCGTGAGAGTGCATGTAATCGAGGAAGATGGGGACCTCAGATGCATCAGATGACCATGGAGAGGAAAGGTGGATGTCGATGGACCAAACCTTGTGTGTGTCCCTACGGGAGAGCTCAAAGTAGAGGGAAATGTTGGCGAGTGTTTCTCTGAGCTTCTTCTCCTTGATATTGAAAGTTGGGATGACGATGTTGTAATTGGATATCTGTTGAAATAATTGTTGGAAGCAGCTCCTTCAGGCTGAAATAAGAAAACAATCAGACATCTTTTCTTCTTATAATTTTGAAGGTATGGCATAGGAATCCCTACCTTTCATACAATGAGCTGGAAAAGAAGCTGATGCAAGGTAGGTAATTGCTCCATTAGATCCTTATTATTTACATCATATGTTCTACTGCTTCCCTGAGCATCAAAAAATGATAATAGGTTGAAGAAGAATGTTAATTGACATATTATACAAGGATGTGCAAGGCTCCTTGGTAATTCCATTAGGAGACTAATGATATGCTCGGCTTCGGTGTCGTATTTTAGCGTTCTTAAGCACTCCAATCTTTCCTCCAAGAAGAATGCATATGTTCGGATGAATGGAGAACAATCCCATGTTGGACTTGAGACAACATAATACTTTGTTCGAAGAATGCATTGAAGCCCACTTGCCACATAGGGATAGACAATTGCATATGTGCTTTGTGCAGTCGTAGTCCTAAAAACTGCAAGTCGTAGTTACTGATATATCTCTAAATCATAATAGTACAAGTGAGCAAAACTGCAAGTCCATAACCAATTCAACTTGAACCTACCATTTGTAGTAGGTATATAAATGTCTTGTATCGCACACTTACAATTCTTCCATTAAAGAAACTGTAGCATATATCACATGTACATCATAAAGATTCACATATTCAAACAACCAATTACTTAGTCGACTTATGTACAATACTAACCCTAACATCAAATCATTAAGAACTATATATGATCTTGATGCTACTTTCTTGAATTCAAAAAAAAAAAGATTGGATTATATATGTTATTACCTTGGGTGGTGAAGGGAGATATCTGGGAAGTGAAGGCTAACATGATGTTGCACCTGATCATAAATTCACAACACATGTTAGTTTTTTTTCCATATAGCATCATGAGTTAAATTGACTATTTACACCAAATCCTCATCGATTTTAGTTTTTTAATAAAATGTGAAGTATCCTGCCTTTTGGACGAACCTAATAGCACTGTAAAAGAAAGGAAAAAAGTATGTTGAAGTTCTATGCTGGAGAACATATAAAAGACCCATCTTTCCGGTTGGTGGAGCCAATGGAGGGACATATTCTGAGGTAGGTGGAACTGTAAAAGAATACAAAAATAGAAAGACGATATTGACCGGTAGAGAAAAAATAAAAGTAATTTTGTGCCAACTTGGGGACAACCTTGCCTTCTAACTTGCTCAAGAGATTTCACCACAAAGTTACAAAAAAGCTAACAATGGTAATGTAGTAGGAGAAACATCAACTTGGATTTGTTTGATATTTCCATGGCCATGACAAATTACTCCTAGCTTATTTCCCAAGCAAGTCGATAATGAATTACTAACCTTCAGAACTTGGCATGATCAATCAGATGTCGTTGACTAAAACTAAATAGAAAAGACTAACATGGCATATATATAATTTTGGAAAATGAAGATAAAGTAGTAGATTAAGAATTTACATAAATAAATTGCACAAACAAAAAAATGCACCTACACCATGTTATAGGAACGTAAAAAATAAACTAAAAACATGCATCAAAAGAATTCACAAAAAAGTAATGTCCATCAAAGCCAATTTCGTACAAAACACCAAATATCAAGGTGATGGTCATCGCCATCCCATAAAAAATGGTGAATCCTTTTCCCACTTTTAAGTACGGTCAATTACATGGATTCTTGTTCAAATCCATGAAAGATCTGACAATTTTTTATGCTGGTTGTCTGCTACCTAATGCAACCCCCACATAGAGGGATTTGGACCCTGGTCTTTTGGGCGGTAGGCACACTACACTACCACCATCCCATAAATTGTAAAAATCATCAAAAAGAGTGATTACTTTTCCTTTATAAGAGTCAAATGACTTTTCATTTCTAGATTCAAATCAAGCTTGATCATGATCTTTGATGAATATATGATTCATCACTTAAAAGACACTAATTAATCTCAAATCCCAAAAATTCATTGGCATTTTAGCATCTATATTACGTTATTAACATTCATGCATGTATAAATAATAATTGCATATTATCATGCATTATTACATTAAATAAGAAGCCAAAAATCCCACCCAATTGACATGTAAACTAGCTAACTTCCTCGATTGTTAATTAATCCATGCTAACTCCAAATCACTTGAAACCACTCCATTATATACATATTACTAACAAGAATAAAGGAAAAACAAAAAAAAATCACTAGCACAAATAAGTGGCTCATAAACCCAAATCCTAATTCTAGAATTTCCAGACTAAAATACCGATATATTCCTCATACAGTGTCTGATTTGACCCTACTCATTGTTGAACTAATGTGCATTCAATTACCTTCAAAACAAGACCAAGTTCAAGTGAATCGGGCCTCTTTTGTACATTATGTAGTTTACCTGATTTTGACATATTATTTTATGTACATTATTACTTCTTTTTATTTTATTTCTTCTTCATTTATTTTCTTTGACAAAACTTTTATTAAAATGTGCAAACATCCAAACCTAAAATGAGCTTAAAGTCAAAGAAACTAACTGGGTACGAGTCCTTATTAAAAGTTTGAATAATAAGTCCTCTGTATTTTATTTTCTTATATTCTTAGTCATTAAAATTAAAAAAAAGAGTAATGTGTAAATAATTTTTATTTATTTCATGCCTAATTTTATTTGATTTTTATCTTATTTTAAATAGACAAAAAATGGAAAACCCAAAAATCAGGTATTTTACACACATAGAGTATCACTAAAAATATCACTTTGTACAAATGACTTATTTTTGTTTTGTATCGTAAAAGTTGTAGATCTCATCGAGACGAGAAATTTCGTGAAGAAAATTTTTCAATCTAAGGTCATTTGCTATTTCTTTTCAAATTTTCTTTTCTTTTATTTTTTGAATTTTCTGGGAGTGGGACATGGCAGCTCCTGGAGCCGTCACGTGTCACCTATTTTTGGGATTTTTAAAATTTCAATTTTTCATTTTAAATAAAAAATAAATTAATTAATATTAAAAAAATAATAATAAATTAAAATAATAAGTGCCACGTTTCATCTTGTGGACTGTCCGATCTCGGTCGATTGGATGGCCCATGCGCTTCATCTTCTTCCTCCGCTCGTCATGCCCCTTTCCTTTTGGGGGTGGCAGCACCACCACCCTAAGCCACTGCCATCTACCTTCGAAAGCCGCTCCGCCCAACCTCCGTTCACACCTAAGGCCGAGCACATAGACCCGAGACCCCCTCATGTGATCCGCACGCATAGGGGAAACATTTGCAGCAAAGTCCTTCAAGATTCGCATATTCCTAAGGAGTCCCTTACCGCTTAAGGCGCACGTTCCTGGCACACCCCCACGGTGGAAATTTGCATTTAGCTCCCCAACCTTCTAGAGAATCATGCCAAAGCCCCACTGCTTAATAGACTACTTGCCACTCATGCGTCGTACAGAGAAACTGCATAAATATCCTTATGGGTATTGGTAATTAATTCTCAATCCTAGTGCAAGTTTCTTTTATTTCTTTTATTTATGTATATGCATTTAGACCCTTGTATTCAATATGTAATTTGAACCTTGATAATGCATCTTTTATTTATTTAAAAATTTGTATATTATCGAACAACTATTTCTTTACATTGTGACATGTGCTTTATATTTTTATTATCTGTGATTAATTAAACATTAATATTTTGGCAAAAAATGTATATTTTAGCCAGTTAATGTTCTTGAATTCATAATTAATTAATTACTAAGCGAAAAATTGCCAAAATTCACCTAACATAAAAAAGATTTAAATTTGCATGCATCATTTGCTCTGTAAAAATCATTATGTGTATTTCAATATTTAATTTTAATAGTTATTAAATCTCCCATTTTTAGGGATTAGGGTTTTTAGAGAGATCAACCAGTGATATAAGTCAAATAATTTTATTTCTTGAAAATACATGATTTTAATATTTATCATTATTAATTATTATAATCCACATAGTTTACATTCATTTAATCATGAAATATTCATATCACATTAGAAAATTACAAAATAATTGCATAACATCTGTTGCATCATTTTTCAAATCTCGACCAAGTTTTGTGATTTTGGACATCGTTTAGTGAAAAACCACCCGATCAGCTTCTTTATTACGGCAAAGGAGAAAGAAATTCGATTTCATAGTTGTTGTATCGACCAGGTGAGTTTTACTAGAAGAAAATAATTTTTAGTTAATCTTTTTATTTATTTTATTTATACTCCTAAACTTAAGTGTATAGCGGTTAAGCACGGGAGTGTCGAACTCAAGGAGGCAAACTGTTGGAAACTACAGTTAAACTATAGAAACTAAGGTTTATTAGGATTCTCTAATTTTTCTTTATTTTTAAGGATTTTTCTGGATTTAAATTTGATTTTTTATGAATTTTATATTATTTTGTAATTTTTAAGTATTTTGTATTTTTTATTATTTCAGAAAATATTCAGTAATTTTTTATTCAATTGTTTTTTATTTTTATGTTTATTTTGTTTTTTATGTTTTTATGAACATTAAATGGGTTTTTAAATATTTTTTTTATTTTAAATATTCAAAAGTCAAAAATTACGGTTTTTATAGAAAGCATAGTTTTTTTCGGACTTTAGCAAAATATTTTTATTTTATTTTAGTTGAAAAATAGGTGAGATTATCTTTAAAATAACATATTGTGTCTTTTTAGATGATTTTTCTTTATTTAGTTATGATTTTTAGAATTTTTTATGTATCTTATATTTTTTATTTAATTTATTATTCGATTTTTATTTTGTTTTTAGTTTATTATGTAAAATACAGTAAAATACACTAAAGGTAATTTTTATTATATTTTTAAAGGTGCTTTAATTTTTTTTTTAATTTTGATGTTTGTTATATTTTTATGGTGTTTTTAAAGGATTTATTAATAATATAAAATCTTTAGTTATTTTTCAAAATATTATTTAGTATTGTATATAGTATAATACTAGTTATTACTATGTATTTTTATTGCATTTTTATATTTATTATCATTTAATACGTACATAATATGTATAGGAATTAATATACAGTGTAGGGGCTTATATGTAATATACTTGGAAAAAGGGGCTCGGTTCGCAAATTCAGCAGAGGTTGGGTGGTTTCATGCAAGAATCACATGATATCACATGAAGACGCACCTATATGCTTCTGGCGGAGGGATCTATTGCAGAAATTAAAAATTCCGAAGGTGACTGTGCAAATTTGACAAGGTAATAATGTAGAGCACGTGGAAGCCACTGGCGGAGGGTCTGTCTGTGAAAGCAAAAAGATTCGGGGTCTAATATGCAAAATGACCATATATTTAGATTCGTGCACACACCGATCACGTGCACCATTTAAAGGTTCAACGGTGGAGCATCCCAACCGTCCGATCAACACGGATCGAACGTGAGCTTCTTGTTCTGGAAAATGCAATTTGTTTTCTCTCGTGTGGTAATATTTAAGCGAAGATGATCACAGCTCCTGATCTAAAGGTTTTGCTCGTTGTACTCCAGCAAGTCATATGCATTCAATTGTAATCGTAGGTTCTCTGATCAGATCTGCTCTCTTAACTGTGGTTATTGTACCTAATGCATGCATGTCAATCAATTGACTCGAGGGTGAGGAACTTGGTGCTCGTAATCTCTGGGAGGTTCGCGAAGAGCTCAGATTAATGTGGTTCTTCAGATTTTGCATGATGGATGTTGTCGAAGGCTTAGTCGATGCTCGTCTTATGAAGGAAGGTCACGAAATCTGAGATGTGAATGATGGCGATTGAGATGACGATAAACTTGGAAGCAAATGAGTGGATGAATGTTGAACATCTATGCATAGCACTAAAGATCACATAATCGATAACTTGCTCTCTGCAAAAGGGCAGCATAATTTGAGGCGAGGATGATTTGCTGCTCCAGTTGATATACCTGCACCTAGAAATCAGAATCTGACTCGAGATCAAAGTGTTGTCTAAAAAAACAGATTAGCGGAATGTGTGGAGCTTCTAGTGCAGGGAATTGAGCTCCAGATCTTTGGGAGGTTCATGGCTGGAGGTGAACAAGTGCGTGGGAAATAGAATAGAAACGGAAGAGAGTGATAATAGGAGACATAGTGGTGAAGGGTATGAAGGAATTTGTAGTGGATTTGGTTAGAAATTGGATAAAAATAGAGGAGGAAGAGAAATAGTGATAATAAAGACAAGGACTAACCTTGAATGAAAGCAAACGGAGATGCTTGCCTGTAGCAGTGAAGCTCGAAGATGCTTCACAGTTTGACATCGCCTCAACGCACAGTGAAGCTGCAGAAGCTTAGTGCGGCGGAGGAAGTCCTCGACACCGATGTGGTCACATCTGACCTCGCCCTCTCGCTCGACGGTGGACAGAGGTTGTCACCCTCACAACCTCGAAGCTCTGGAGGGAACGATGAAAAGAATGGTGGATACTTGCTCGACAAGGGTTTGACAGACTTATATAGATGGGGAAGTTTGAAGCGCACGGCCCCGGGTATGATCATCAGTGGTGGATGATAGGAGGTGGAGGTAGTTGGGCAAACGGTCGGCCATTGGAGTAGTTGGTGATGGAAGGAGGAGCAGGAGGTGGGTGGCGATCCTGTGCAAAGATAAGGAATTGGGGAAGAAGACACAAGTGTACGATGGAAAAAAATAATAAAGTTAATTTATTAATTAATTGAATTTATTATAGGTTATATTATTAATTACATTAAATTAATTAGTTAATAGTCGATTGAATGTGTAATTACATCATTAATTTTATGAATTAATTTAAATAATTATTAAATAATTAAATATATAATTAAAAAGTTAAATTAATTAATAAGTAATTAAATAATAATTAATAAATATTGAAATAAATAAATAGATAGATAAATAAATAAGTTAATATTTTAACTTAAGAATAGAGTATGAATATATATTAAACAATAATAAAAGTTACTATACATATTAACACTGATTTTAGAGAAATCTGTGTCATTTTGTAGATAATTAAATAATACAAACTTTAAGATCAAGTTTGCCCAATTCGGAGTCTGTACGGTCGAGTTATGAGGCCCGGAATATTTAGGTAGTAGCTTCGAGGCTTCGGGTTTTATTGGTATTTTAACTTGGTTTTATTTTATATTTTTCTATACATTTTATGAAGATTTTAGGGAAAAAATTAAGTTAATTAGATTTATGGTTATTTAACTAAAAATCCAGGAAGTTTCTACATATAGTACAAGTATACAACGGGTCCCAAACGCCAAAACTCAACGGTTTTATTTAAATATTTTTTTGATATTTTTAATAAATAGTACCAAGTATAAAACGGATTTTAAAAGTGAGTTTGGTCCGTTTGGAGTTTTCTATAGTTATGAACCTTGGAAGTCAGCTTTTACAGCTTTTACGGTTCATTACGATTAATTATTTTTGTGTTGAATTATTTTGCTGATATTTTTATAAAATAATATATATTTTTGTGAACATTTTTTGTAAAAGAAGTGTTTTGATTTGAGATGATATAAATGATGAATACAATATGTGAAATATTTACAATGTGTAAAATGGATGGATTATATTCTTGATCTTGATTTTCTTGGTATTTTTATAAGTTAGGATCCTTATCTTCCCTACTTATTTATTTTGTCGACCATGTAAATATTGACTTGATCTCGAGGTTAGGATCAGTCTGTATATTGTATATACATCCTTCTTTTCTTTTCATTTTTTTCGTTTTCTCTTTATTCTTTTATTTTAGATATAAAAAGTGTTAAATATACAATATTAATAGTTGTAGTTAGAATGATAATTAGTTAGAATTAGTGGATATTTACATGTATTTTATGAAGGATTTTAGCCAAAATGAAAGAATAAAGGCGATGAATCATGGATTCATCATTCCTCTATACATTACCTTTGCTAGTCTCTTAGCAAGCACTTATTCTATAAATAAGTGCAAGCAAAAAGAACAAGAAAAAAAATAAAAGAACTTACAACATGTTTGTTTCATTAAATCAAATCTCACTTCACCTAAATCTGGAGCTTGAATTCAGATCTTTAGATTAATAGTTTGTCGGGACTCTATTAGAATTAGGATTTAAGCCTCGACAACCCTCAAGTTCCACAAATCCTTATCCAGTTTCACCTTAACAGTCAGCTCAGATCCATCTATTCATCACACAAACTTTTCAGTTTTGAAAGCAATTTGTACTGTGTGTGAAAGGTTTTAGCTCTTCTAGCTCTAGATAAGCGAAGAAACCACCCATCCAGTTATACACTCTCATTGGGTCCTCATCCAGCAACTCAATCCTCGAGGAGGGGGGTATTTCCTTCTAAAGTCAGGTTGTGTTGTGTCCACAATCAAATATAGAAAGAAGATAGAATAATGGGAAGAGAACTAGAGTGTGATCAGTGTAATCACATCTCCTGTGAAGCCTGGCCAGTTTAGCCAAGTCTCCCCAAGACATGCAGGCTTTTCTGAAGCTCGAACCATTGTGATCATTTTGATATTTGGTGTATTCAGCTTCTTTTTGGTAGAAATAATTATTGCACTGCATAGGTCTTTTATGCCCCAAAGGATATAGCATTTTTTCATTCTGTCCATTTTTTGGGGTCTTAGAAAAAATATGCCAGCAGATCCTTCCCTCATCCGAAGCTTTATTTCAACCCCAATCTCTCCCGTCTTAAGACATCACCGCCGCCATACAATGATGGAAACGCACCACCGAAATGGATTGCCCTTCGCAGCTCCATGCAAGTCGAGCTAAATGCAGAGTGCATGAGCTCAAGAGAAGAGTTAAACGGATGACACCAGGTGTCCTACTTAGGTATTTTCAAGTTGAATTCTGAACATGGTCTTATGGAAATCAAAGAAGTAAGTCTAAAAGACCTGAAGAGTCTTAATTCCAGTTCCTAAAAAAGTCCCTTTAGAATTAAGTAGATTAAATTCTAAATCAAGCTCCATCTCTCGGACTTAGATCCATTCGGTTCTAGAATCAGACTTGTTCTAAAAAATGCTAATGAATGCAACAATTTTTTTATGAGGTAGATTTTTCGGATTAAACTTTTTAAGTGGTTTTTTAAGGACTTTTGTAAATTTTTATTGAATTTTTAAATTATTTTCAATTTTTAGGGGTATTTTTGTAAAAGTTAGTGGATTAATTCAATTTATAAAAAATTTACATATTTTGTATATTTTACAAAGGATTTTATACACATTTTATACACAAGGTTATACAGCTTTTATACTAGATTTTACAAGGATTTTATTTACATTTTTTAAAGATTTTATCCAAGAATTTTACAACATTTTTTATATGCAAATTTTTAAGTCATTCATTTTTTTATAAGTTATATTTACGGTTTTCTTGTAGCTTTTAAAAACTCAAAATATATACCCATACTTTTAGAGAGCCATATTATTAAATAAAATATGAGTTATGGCTTCTAAAGTATATATAGCATATATATATACACACACGCACACACGACACCCCCTATACTTAGCATGAACTATGTCCTCATAGTGACCAAAGAAGTGGTAAAGGAAGACATAGCTCAGGTTAAATATAGATCGGTGAAAAGAATCTTATATTACAATGACTCAAAGAATAACATATGAAAGAATAGAAATCGATCATCTCCTCTATACTTAGGATCAAGTAATCCTAAGGACAACAGACTCAAAACCGAAGATGATCGAGGTCAAGAGAATGTACACACTCAACGGCTCAGCTTGTCCCCCCTATACTTAGGGTAAAATATCCCTAAATATAGAGACGAAGATAAAAAGGTGAGGGACAAGCGAGATAACAGACTATACAAAAATTGAAAATGATCAAAATAGGAAGCGAGCGATATTACCCCACCCTATACTTAGAGTAAAGCACACCCTAAGTATAAGCAACAACAGAGATAAAAAAACATAACGAGATGAACAATGTCTACACCCCATACACTTACGATAAAGAACATCCTAAGTATAGTAAAATTCTAGATGAACCTAAGGGTGTAAGACAAACGGAAAAAAGAAAGAATAAAATAAAAACACGTATTAACAAGGTGAAAAAGAATGAACAAATCAACGAACTGTACAAACTCAAGAAAGCTGATGAGTTGCCTTCTTGCGTGACCTAGGAACGATGGAATGTACAAGATTCAGGTCAACGTCAAGGTCATCCTCAAAGATATCCATATCTGAATCAGAGATTCCATGATCTGTGTCGACCGATGAGGAATGACCCAGATGGCCGAAAATATGGACAGAACCAACCTCTGAAAGTTGTTCCATGGTGTCTGATGTAGACTCAAGAAAGAGGTCAAACTCTGTTGCGGTCCGATCTATCTCCTCATCAACTAAGCCCTTATTCTAATCAATGTGTAGGGAGGGCTCAATAATCTCATAACTGGAAGGCTCGACTGAAAGATCTACATCTGCAACTGGTTCGGCTATCGAAATACGTGCCACCAGCGGTTTCATCTCAATGACATAAATACTACAAATCTCGTTAACACATCTCCAAACATGTGTACTCGAATCACCGAACGATGTGCACTCCAAGTTTTCCTCTCTAGAGTGGAAATATCAGGTTTCTGTAGAATGAGGAGGAATATGATCATGTCGTGTCTCATATGTGATCACACATGCCTTTGTATCTGAGTGTTCAGAAACACATTCGTTTGCTATCAGAGTCTCTGTTGGCTTGGAGTTGGGCACTGTGCTGCTGGAAGGGAACGTAACATTGTCTGTCCTATAATCAATTACGGTCTTAGCTACACGCAGAAAAGGCCAACCAAGACTAATCGCAGCTTCCTATGATGGTACTGAGGAATCAGAGTCTAAGACAACAAAATACACAGTGAATTTTGTGCCTTGTACCACCATGACAACGTTATGAAGTATACACTTCAGCCTCTTGATCGTTCGGTCGGGAAACTGGAGAATCATTCTGGATCACTTTAGAGGCCCTAAATGAAGAGTCTCAAGAAGATGGGAAGAGTAATATGTTCACTGATGAACCACTCTCTAACAGGGTGTGCTCAAACTCATGATCTGAAATATGACAGCTGAAAAATGGTGCTCCCATGACTTTCTTTTTCTTCTTGGGAGATGTGTGCTAGATGGCGCAACAAGTGGCAATGGACAACACTTGTTTTTTAGAGCAATGATTACGCCTCTTCTTCCTTTTCGGTGTAGTATGCTGCTTCAGATATTTTTGAAGAAGAGGAATTGTGGACCAATGCTCCGAAAGAGTGAGCTATATTTGAATTCTGTCTAGCATCTCTTTCGTGAATTTTGAATCTTGGATATTTTTTAAAAAATTTTCTATTTTTTCTCCCTTCCCTAGATTCAGAGCATCTGGAAACGGTATCTGTAAAACCTCTGTCTTAGTATGTACACTCGAAGGATAAGAAGGAGAAGAAAATCTTTTTCTTAAACGGGAACTAGCTCATGAATAACAGAATCTCAAGATCCATCTGATAAGTCAAGAGTCTTGTTTTTATTCCTTTTTCTAGATTTTCTCTTTTTCCATTTTTTGTGATTTTTCACCTTCACTATGAAGAGAATCAAAATCTGAATGTACTTGCATCATTGCCAATTGTATGCTCCTTCAACGACTTATGTGAAGAGGGAATATCTGAAATTGATCTCTGCTCTGTGACAATGCTGGCAATAAAATTTTTGAAGGTATCCATCTGTTCCTTTTGATGGGTGGTCTTCTCATAAATCAAATGGATGAAGTGATCGAATGTGGGACCATCTATATCAGGACTCTCGAAGTAATGTCCCACATCCATCTCGGGTTGCTAAATATGCTCAAAATGATCAAATGAGTCCAAGGATAAATTCTCCTGAGGCTGCTCATGGCACTGGTCCTGATATGGAAACTGAATCGACTGATAAGTTGGCTGAAATGGCATCGGCTCTCGCTTGGCATCTTAGAATACCTAAGGAATAGCTATCCAAGACTCTAGAAGTGGAAAGCATGGTCATATTCTGGCCTAAAGATCAATGGAATGTGTATCGGTCTCTGAAGATGAGAACTCTCTGCTACCGGTTCAACGTCCATTCTTGATATTGCATCAGTGTCTACATCAATTGCCTCAAGTGCGATCTCTAAATCAGCGAGAGGTTGATTGCATCTAAGTGATCTGTGATCTCCTTCATGTGTCATCTTGACATCAGAAATTTCTCTGAAGAGATTCCAAAGTGAATCTTCATCAAGACAGCAGTGTAAACTGCCACACGAGGCATCAACCAATGCATGTTGATCTACGGTCATCCCCTGATAGAATATATGTGCTAACTCTGCTCTAGAGATCCCGTGATACGGGAATCTCCGCAGAAGGATATGAAATCGGAGCCACATATCCTTGAATGGCTCGTGGGTATCATGCGAAATATCTTTGATAATTGACAGCATGAAGTTTGCTCGGCTAATGGGGTAAAATTTCCCAAGAAAAATGTTCGAAGTGTTCCCCAACTAGCTTTCTCCTTTCCCAAATGTCGGAACCATCCCGCGGCTCTGTCCTTGAGTGTCAAGGGAAAGGTCTTCTTCGTGGCATCCTCAGTGTAATATCTGAGTAGAATCGAGTGCTGCAAATCTCCTCGAACTCACAAAGATGCTCATATGGCTCCTCGTGCGGTTTTCCATGCAACTTTGGAAGCAATGAAACAAAGTCTGAATCAATCAAGAAGGTTGGTAATATCGATGTAGAAACTGACTCAGCTTCCAAAGAAATTGGTACCTACTCAATCCGCACTCCTATCTCAGCAACTATTAGACCCGCATCTCTCATTTGATCTAAAACTAGCTCATGGGACTCATAGTTCTGCTCATCTACCACTATGACTGAAGGCTGACTCGAGAGAAGCGAAGGAAGTGGATAGAAGGAGACGGAGAATACAAGGAAATAGAAGGAGAATATTCTCCAAGGTCAGCGTCAAACTCGGAGAATGTCAGATGACTCAACTCAAGCTCGAGAAAACGAGACGTCTCGAGCCGACCTAGATGATTGGGTAGACGTGCCTGGAAGCGATGCCGTAAGAGTCGGCCTAAGAGACCGCCTACCCATCATTGTGACTTAATAAAAGAAAATCGATTCTAGACAAGACACAGACAATGAGTTATTGCGATAGATCTTAGAGATAGATCTAAAAGATCAGGACTCGCACACAAGCAAGCAAACGCAAAGCAAATCTCGAGTTCCCCAACTCAACCCTGGTGATGACCATAAGAGTTCGGTCATTTATCTTGTCAATTTTTAAGGTTGTTTGGCTGGCGAATCTTCTCATAGATTAGCGAGATCTGATAGGTGCTCGAAAACTTCTCCAGAAAACTGTCCCGAGTTCTTACGAGAAATCTTCTATTCTCACCCAGTATGGGAGTAAGTACGAACCATTGCCGGTTACCCATGTTACTTAAGGACCGTGCCTTACGTAGTGTCCTCTAAACTCCCCACTCTGCTATGTAAACTCGGATTGTTTCCTGCTACCCGAGAGTACCCACTGATGAGAAAGTGATTAAATGCATAAACGCAGTAGTATCCTGAAAGAAATCTAGGACTCTGGCTCAACCTTATGGGTCGTCTCTCACTCACAAATCTGGAGAGAGTACCTGTGATGTAGTTGCAGGGGTTGCTCTACCCAAAACAAGTGGATTCCTTACATTTTATTTAAAGTCAAATAAAAATTAACAATCCATGCTTTATTTTCTGTTATCACTTTTTTGGGATATTTTTAGAAAAGTGTCTAACGTATTTTTGTCTTTTTGGGATTGGTCCTAAGTACAAGAAACTAGGTGTTTTGACCTAAGCAAGAACCTAGCTATGGTTACACGGAGAAGGAAAAAACTGAGAAAATCCTAACAAGCAACTATCCTTGAAAAGTTGCGGAAAACCGTCGAGAAAAACACGAGCGAAAAAGCCGCGATGGGTTCTCTGCTCCCCCAAGCGTACAACCCTGGTGAAACAAACCCCGAGAAGAAGAGAGAGGTATAAATCGGGATACATGACGAGTCCGAAAATGCCTACGTTAACTATGGGGGAATTATCGAGCATCTAAATTAATGTTGAATGTGTCGTAGTCGAGCAATCAGAATCAGTCAAGAAATAACCACAGAAAATTTATTCAATTTTAATCAATGTGGTTTAATGTTTATTTTACTTGGGCAAGTCTCAAGGTCGAACTCAAAGAGGCAATGTTACAACCTATAAATTTGTCTATCAACGTTCATGCACGATTTTCGATAAGGTATATATTTTGGTATTTTTAATGCAATTGTGGGATGCAAAATGCAAATGTGGCCAATTTTAGGGACTAAAATGAAATTTCAATCAAACGTTGTTTGAAAATTATGAAACTTGGTCGAGATGTTATTATGGTGAAATGAATATGCTATAATTTTTTTGGAACTATTGTATGCAAGATAAATATTTTATGAATTTATGAATGCAAACACAATGAATTTCAATGACAGGTGTTGATCATATACTTTCCAAAAGCATATATCAAACCTACAAATTCAGTCAAGCTTCCAAAGCAAGACGACCGTGCACGGAATTTAATTCTTCCCCAATATCTCATGAGTGAGCTCATATCTTTCGGTTTAGTAATGAACCTGTATTATCCCTTTGAGAGATCGTATTACTCATATGCCCTTATATGCACACCAGCGCGCCAGTGTATAGACGTTGATTTGGTCATCAACCAATTGGTCTGCCAAATGTACAAACTTAAACATATAGTAACACATCTGTCTCCGGTCAGAGGATGCGTACCTATATCATGACAGCATACGACAATGGACTTTGGTTATCTCAATCTCATTAAGTCAACTCTTTGACCTAACTAATCTGATACCTCTGAATCTCTGTTCCCATGCAGACGACATGCATCAAGAGGTCGGTTAGATATCAGCCTAAGTGAGAAAGGATTGACATCTCCTACTCAGGCTAGAGATCATCTCTCAACAATCATTTGACGATGCTTGATGAGTCCTCAATCTAACTCTTTAGATATTCATCCAAGCACCAGCCTCTATGATTCAATACTTGAATCAACAGCTATATGATCATCAAGATGGCCATGGTACATAACCCTAATTGTACTAAGAGACCTATTATGCAAATTAGTTATTCTTCATTTCAGATCAGGGAATGGTATTTGCAATAACATTTATTGCATAATGGCTTGTCGTGGGCTCGCATGTCCAACATGGCATCCTTCTTCTATTGTAGGTATCGGATAAAAGAGTGGTCGGTGAAGATGGTGACTTTTGATCCAAGCAAATAAGATCTGAACTTCTCAAGGGTGAATACACAACCAGTAATTCTTTCTCTGTTACAGTATAATTTCTCCGAGCTTCATCTAGTGTTTTGCTAGCATAGTGATCTGATGACCCAAAAAATCGAGATCAGCTAAGATGGAAGAATAATTACAGGTCATTGTTCTCAACCTATCGATTCGGTATGAGAAAAATATATAAAACAACTTAAAAATCAATCCATTAACAGCAATGTAAGTAGTCTTCACTATTTTAATGTACATGGTATAACGACTAGGGTCGAACACAAGGAGCACGATTGAAAAACTAAGTATTCAAATTTCAAAATGAAAAAAAAATGAATTTTTAGTGTTTTTTTATTTTTTCATTTTTTTTATTTTCAAATAAGGAACAATATGCACAATGAAAGAAATACACACACCACACTCTTTTTGTATTTTTTTAAAATAGTAAAAAATGCTCAGAAAAATCCAGAGAAAATTGTTTTTGGGTTTTATAATTTTTCAAATGTTTTGGTAATTTTTCCAAGTTTTTCAGATGTTTTTGTATTTTCCTAAAAATCAAACAATGGTAAAAAAAGTGAACAGTGCACAGCCTTGAGTAATTTGCAATTTAAAAATATTTCAAGTGCCCAAAACTCTAGGAATTATTTTTATGATGACTATAGAAAAATATCTACACACAAGAATGGAAATCTCTATTTTTGGATTTTTCAGAATTTTCTGTGATTTTTCTAAGATTTTTGATATTTTTCAATTTTTTTGTTTTAGAAATAATTAATGCACAAAAATTGGAAAGAAAATAAACGACACAAAAATACACCTAATATATTTTTTTTGGAATTTTTCAAACAATACTTGATTTTTTATGAAATTTGAATTTCAAACAGGGAAAAATGATATGTTTTTTATTTTTTTTAATAATATCAAATGGAGATAAAATGCAATGAAATTTGTATACAATGAAGAGGAACAAAGTAGGAATGTAAACAAATTTTTTGAGGAGTTTATTGATAGCAAATGATATTTATTTAAATGATAAAAGCAAGCAAAATTAAGTCTGGAAACATGCGGTCTGAAATGTGAATATTTAATGTTTTTGCATTAAATAATTAATAGGAAATAAACAGAAGGCAAAAAGTGCAATTTACCCAGTAAATGCGTGCTGCACACGTGATGCTCTGGTGGAAGGGACTTCTTCACAATTTGTAAAACTTCCAAGGTCTTTTATGAAATTAACCCAGTTTTTTTAATTTTAAAACTAGGGTTACTGTGTTCTTCATTCATAAAAGGGGAAGGAGGCCTCCGCCTCTGCCGTTACTTCCTCTCCACGCGTGAGCACGACACGCGGTGGGCGGTGTGGGTCTTCGTCGGTGGTGATGAGCAGGGGACTCCCTCTAGGCAGCGTGAGTGTCGCGGCGTGGACCATCGATGAGCTTGAAGGTGGGGATGCGATGCGGGCCTGACCATAGGTGGCGGAGGGTTGCGCCTGTTGTTCCAGCTGCAGGTGGTTGCAGCGTTGGGACTCTTGGCGGAGCACGCACGTACGTACGGTGAAGACGGGAGCGGCTGGGCAGGAGGCGCTTGCGGTTGGCGAGCATCGGTGCTGCAGGTGGCTGCAATGTGTAGGTGGCCTTCAGGGCAGAGGAGGCGGAGCTTTGGCAGGAAGCGGAAAGGATGAGTGCGGTCGGGGCGGCTGCGCGGCCTGGCGGATGTCATGGAGGTGGAACCGCTTGGCGGCAGAGGACGAGTGGTGGTCGCGTAGGTGATGGCTGGATGGCAGGCGCCTGCTACAATTTTTTATTTTTTTTATTTTCATTATATATATATATATATATATTTGTAAACAGATTAGAAGAAAGAATTTTTTATTATTCTATTTTTAAACAGAAATTGTAAATGTTTTTTTAATGTTTTTTATTTTTTGTAAATTCATACAAAATAAATGTTAGAAAAAAACATTTTTTATTTATCATTATTTCTTTATACATAATCGAGGATACGAGCACGACATCTCGATCCAAGAAAATTCAAACATGGAAGAACATGAGTGGATGTGGATCCGACGATTATGAAGGAAGATCCGTGTCTCCGACCACCGTGCATGGCCAGAGTTGAGAGATCATGTGAGATAAAATGTGAAACAGAGAGATTCGAGAGATGAGATGAAATCGGATTCAGATCATGGTCGGATAAAAATTGGTGATGAAAATTACGGATCTAGATCTACGAGCTTGAAAATAAAACTACACTATGATTACTCTAGATGAAATATGCAGAAATAAAATTGGATCTAACCTGAGTGAGGTGGGCACCGTGATGGCCTTGACGACAACCTATCTGTTGTCATCGGATGGCTCGGGGGCTGGGCTCCTCTTTGACTGACGGGATTTCGGGAATGAGGCTCCTTCTCCACCAAAGATTGATCAAAATGAGAAAGAGGGAGGATGAGCTCAATAAAAAGGAAAAGAAAAATAAAAAAGAAATAATTACAAAAAGGACAGTATTTAGTGGTTAAATAAATAAAAAATATTAAATTAATAAATAAATTAAACACGAAACTCTTAATAAAATAAAATAATTAAAATAATTAATTTACAAAAATTAATTAGCCACCTTAATGATGGTTATTTAAGGCATAAAATCAAATCTTATATATATGGTTGGTTTTCAAATCAAATAAATGAATAAATTAAATAAATAAATCCAATTTTCGTAATTATATTAATTTAATTAATCAATGTTAGATCTTATTTTTTGGATGATTTTTATGTAAGGAAATTAGTTGTATACAAGGAATATATACATATAGTACAATATACACATATACAAATAAGGAAAGTATTTTTAAATATTTGTTTAGTTTTATTATTTTATTATTTTTATTTTTAATAATAAAGAGAATATTTACAATTATTTACACTATGTAAATAAAATAAATATGAATAAACATAGAGGAAAGGGAGCCTACTTTGTGAAATAGATAACCTTACCTACTTCACATTCCATTTTTGGCAAATTTTTTTATTTCTTTAAAAAATACCAATGTGGATTTTCATAACTATATCCCTCTAATATGTCATTCAAATTTCATGAGAAACAGAGACTCCTATGGCCTCCATCCAGAACAGGTAAAATACAACAAATCCGTGACCGTTAAAAAATGACTGCCTGGATGGAGGCCGTAGGAGTCTCTGTTTCTGACGAAATTTGAATGACATATTAGAGGCATGTAGTTATGAAAATCCACGGTGGTATTTTTCAAAAAAAATAAAAATTGCCAAAAATGGAATGTGAACTAGGTAAGGTTACCTAATTCACAAAGTAGGCTCCCTTTCCTCATAAATATATACAATAAGTAAGTGGTGAAATTGCAAAAACCACCTCAGAAAACCGACTTTTCAACCATAACTCAAAAAATTATGAAAGCATAGCCATTTTAAATATAATTAAATTTAGAGTACAATGGAGGTAGTTTGATTCAATTTGAGTTTGTATGGAGCCGGAATTGGTATTTCAATTATTGCTTTACAACTTATTCTGAGTATGATTATTTATAATATGTACATTATTTTATTTTGCAATTACTTTAGTATTTACAAAATATTTTTATCTACAACTTTTATTTTGAAAATTATTTAATTTGATGTCAATTTATGTACAAATAAAATAGTATAAGTTTTATACAAATATACAAGGAATAAATGTACACATTATTTTTGGATTTTTGGATTAAAGACCCTATCTCCCCTACTTTATTCCTGGTCGATCAGGTCAAGTCTTGACCTTCTCTCGGGGTTCGGATCAATTTGCATTTATTTCATAAATACATCCTTTATTTTCTTTTCTTTTCTTTTCCTTTTCTTTTCTTCTTTAATCGTTTATTTTGAATATAAAGAGTGTTAAAAATGCATATTTAAAAAATGCATGTAAAATGGTAATTGTATGAAATTTGTGGATATTTACGGGTATTTGACTAAGTAAATAAAGATAAAATAAAAGAATAAAGGCGATGAATCATGGATTCATCAATGACATAGGGCATGTTATCTTTCCGTTGTCCGAACATGACCTCAACTACAAAGTCTAGCGTATCCATCATGATCTCAAAAGGAAGAGACCAATTCGATGATTGTAGGACTGGAGCTTGGGTGATTAGCTCCTTTAGTTGATTGAATGAAAGGAGAACATGCTGATCAACATTAAACTTGGTCTCCTTGCATAGTAATTCTGTGGGAGGTCGGGTGATGCGGCTGAAATCACGGATGAACCTTCTGTAGAAACCCACATACCCAGGAATGACCTCTCATTCTTCACTGTTTGAGATGGTTCAAGATTGGCAATCACATCCACCTTTGCCTCGTCGACTTCCATGCCACGTTTGGAAACGACGTGACCCAACACAATCTCTTTTGTAACCATGAAGGGGCTCTTTTCCCATGATAATACAAAATTGATTTCGCGACATTTCTGAAGTACTCTGTCCAGGTGTGAAGACAAGAATCAAAGCTAACACCATAGACGGGGAAGTCGTTGATAACGGTTCCGAAGGCTAGGGTATGAGGTACAGAAATAGGGTCGTTGTGACCCGAGCAATCAGACCACGTATATCAAGAAAAATGAACCACTTAAAGCAAATAAAATCAATCAGAACAAAGCAAGCGGTCCTGCTATATGTTTAACCTGGTATAGCACCCAGGGTCGAACTCAAGGAGCACGGGTTGGCCGAAGGCCTACGAAGTAGTAAAAACAAATCAAATAAAAGACAAAATATTTTTAGTGGTTTTTAATTGTTTTTATATTTTTTTGGATTTTTAATATGTGAAGAAAATAAAAGAAACACAAATAAGCACACTTTAACAATTTATTTAATGCAACAGAAACCAAGCAAAAATTCGAACAAAAATATTTTTATTTTTTTTATATTTTTTTATTTTTTTGGTGAATTTTTGGAATTTTTCTGATGTATATTTTATTTTCTAAAAATCAAACAGTAACAAAAATGCAAGGTACTGTCCAGCCAGGCCCAAAAGCCCTAGATAAAATATCTAAGGGCCTCAAAAGGGCCTGGAGGTATTTTTCCTGTAAACTAGGTAAAACAAGAAAAATTTGAGTACCAAAATTATTGTTTTTGGGTTTTTAGATTATTTAATAGAATTTTTATGAGTTTTTAGGTTTTTTTAAGTTTTTAAGGTTTTTAAGCAATGAAAAATAGCCGAAATTGGCTAGAAAATCAAACAAACTAAACTAAACAGTACCTAATTTTTGTAGAATTTTTAGAGGGGTTTTTATATTTTTTATGATTTTTTAAACCTAGACAGTAACAAAAATGATGGTTTTTGAATTTTTAAAAATAACAAACGAAATCAAAAATGTCCTCAAAAATTCACAAAAATCCTACACCATGGCAGGAGCCATGTGTCAAATTTTCGTCGAATTTGGAGGTGATTTGATATTTTATTCAAAAATGACAAGAGGGTACAGTGCACAGGGACTAGAATGCAAATACCCAAAGTTCTGGGGGTCCAGGTGCAATTAACCCAGCAAAACACGCGCGAGGCGCGTGCCTGGGGCACTCAGGGACCTATATGTACTAAAAATAAGGTCCGGGGACCTATTGGTAACACGTACCAAAAGTCTGAGGACCTCAGTTGCAATTTACCCACAAATAAACGCACATGCGGTATGAAACCATTCGCAGGGGCATAAATGCAAATACTAAAAAGCTTTCATTCATTTCAGAACAGCCAGAACTACAAGGGCATATATCGCAAATAACCCAAAAATACACGTGACGAAGCACGTGGCTCACACAAACAGGGGTATAAGTGCAAATAAAATAAGCTCGAGGTCCTCTATGCAATTTACCCTAAAACTACACAACGTATTTAAACATTTACAGGACTAATACGAAATAAACTAAAGATAAGGGCCTAAGGGTAATTTACCCTTTATTAAGCGGAGCTGATGGATGGCCGCCACGTGGCGATCGGACGGTCCAGGATGGGGCGGCTCGCGACGCTGCTGCTGCTCTGCTCGATCCAACGGTCCAGGCCAGGACACGTGTGGATCTGACGGCCTGGATCTAGCGCCTCAGATCTGACGTCAAAGGGGGGCTCCAGCCACCAACGGTCAGGATGGCACCTGGAGCGGGAGGCTAATCCGACAGCTCTGGAGGGTGCTGGATGAACTGATGGCCGGTGAACTGCGCCGGCCTCGTGAAGGCGCCTCCAGCCTCCTCTGCTGCGCCTGAAGATCGGAGGAGCTCCGGCGTGAAGGTGCGCAGCTGCTGTGGGTCTCCGATGCCCCAGCCGAGCTCGGATGAGCTCCGACGAGGGTGGCGGAGCTGAAGCTCCTGTCTGAATGTCGAGAGGCCTCAGATGGCCTCCACTGGTCCTGCAAAACGGTTCAGAAGCTTCGCGGGTCGAGGGCAAAGTGCCTCGACCCAATTAGGCGACGTGGGGGTGGTCGGTGCGTCGGTGCGGGCGAACCCCGGTGATGCGACGGCGAAGGGGTCCGAGCCCCAGCTCCTGTGCGAGCTGGGTTGAACGGAGGGGCGGAGAAGGTGCGCGTGGGAAGGGCGAACGTGATGGTCGGGTCCGATGGTCGGGAGGTGGTCGGAACCGGGGTGAATCGACGAAAAAGTACGACGGCGAAGATTGGGGGAAAGCTGAAATCAAAGGAAAGGGGGGAGCTTAGGGGGTACCTGGATGGATGAATAGACTGGGCTGGAGCTGGGGAAGCTCCCGGTCGTAGCCTCGAGGGACGTCTGGGCCCGAGGCTCGGAGCTCGCACCAGTGGCGGAGCTACGGCGGAGCTATTCGCCGGATCAGTGGTATCCGGCCCCTCTCCTCGCTGCGACAGCACCTGGAGCGAGCTGTCACTCACGCTCGAGCACTGGAGGTCATGGGGGATTGAGCGAATGAGCCAAAGATGGAAATGAAAGTGGCGGAGCTCGAGCTATATATGTGTGCAGGTCCGGCTAGAGGAGGTCGGGTAGGGTATCCTGGAGCGCGGATCTCGAGGTGGAGGCTCCGGCGAGGGTCTCGGATGTAACAAGAAGGAATCGGACCCTGGGTTTAGGCGAGGGTGAATCGGGTTTAGGCGCTAAAATAGGGGGAAGTCGGGTCGGGCGCCTAACCCGTGGGAAGTGGTCCTGGGGGGGGGCAGTTGACCTGGCGGTCAACAATCCCCAGGGCCAATGGGTGAAGGCCACGTGTAAAAGATTTAGAAATTCAATAAAAAATAACAAATGGCCGAATTAGGGAAAAGTCAAAACATGAAATATTTTTCTTTTATTTTTTTCTATTTTTAGTGATTTTTAATTAATTTTTGGAAATAAAAGTAAGGTATTTACAATCTATAGCTATATATAGGTATTTATACAATATGTAGGTTTTTAATTTTTGATTTTTAATTATTATTTTTGTACAATTTTATCCTTATTTTATATTTTATTTATTTATAGAATAAAATAAGGAATAAAAGGGTGTTTTTATTCTATTTTTATTGTTTATATACATAGGTAAAATAAATAGTTATGTACAACTATATACATGGTATATGTACAATGTATTTTGTATTTTAATTTTGTTATTTTTTATTTGATTTTTGTTTTGATTCTTTTTATTTTATTTATTTACAATATATAACCTAGAATATTTACAAAAAGTTTTGAAAATAACTTTATTTATTTACAAGGTTAATTAAATAAATATAGGAGCATGGTTTATATACATGATGAAGGGGTCTTTTTAATCTTTTTGATTTTTAACTTTTTATTTTGTTTTTATCTTTTATAAATATATACAAGTATTTACAAGCATATTTTTGGGTGAGGAAAACATTTTTATTTTATTTTCATAAATATATACACATGAGCCCCTATCTCCCTCTACTTGGCTTTTATGCGGTCAGGCCCATGCTGAGCCCTCCCTTGGGTTAGGTTGCTCGATATTTCTTCTAAATATTTCCCTCTTTTTCTTTTTAATCTTTATTCTTTTATTTTTGCACAAAAACATGCTAATTATAGATTTTTACACAATGCATGCTTTTGCTAATTATTCCTATTTACACATATCTACATGCATTTGCATAGGTTTTTGTAGCTAAAATATAAGAATAAAGAGTGATGAATGGGTATTCATCACCCCCCTATACTTAACTTTGCTAGTCCCTTAGCAAACACTTATTTGAAAAAGAAGTGAAAAAGAAAGAAAGAAAAAGAAAACGAGGATGTACATGGATCAAGGTTGATTATTAAACTAGCCTTCATTAAATTGGGGTATGGAGCTCGATCAGATCTTTGGATTAGTAATGTGTCGGAACATTATTTAGACTTAAGCTTAAAACCTAACAGCCTCTAAGTTCCACCAATCTATAACCAAGACTCCTCAATGCTCCAGATCAGAACAAGTCATCAATCACAAACCCTGAAGACCATGAATCTTTTCTTGTCCTGTGAATGTGAAGTCTAAGCTCTCCACCTCAGAAATGGCAACGTGATAACCCTCCCCAACAAGGTAACTCTATGACCTCAATCTGGCCACTCTTTCCTCGAGGAGCGGGGTATTCCCTTCTAAGTTCAAGTACAACCGGCTCAAGAAGAGGGGGAAGAAGAGAATGGGCCAAGGCCAGTGTAGCCAAGTACCCTTGGGAGCTTGACCAGTGTAGCCAAGTCTCCCTGCTGCAAGCTACAACAGGTGGATCATGAACCCAAGCTTTGCTTATTGCACTTATATACATACTCCGGTGGGATTATCATTTTCTCTCAGACCCACCACTTTTTTGGAGTTCTTTTCTTTTTGCACATCTTTTTTTCAAGTGCATCTGTACAACATATACATGTGCAGCATATATACAAGGAGTTTTTCCTCTTGAGCCAGTAGACTATCCCTCTTTTGAAGCTTTATTGCAACCCACAACTCCCGTCGTTAGACCTCATGGCAACCAGACCAAGTTGAGACGCACTTCCTTCACTATAAGAAGAAGAGAGGTTCCGCCTAGAAGTACTACCCTCATATGCTACCCCAAGTTAAGTAAGACTGCCTCCTCATCACCTCATCCGTAGAGAGCTCGGTGCATAGTGCGGTTGTCCAAGTAAAGCCATAATCTATATGAGTCATGTGTTGTTGTTAAGTGCTCTTCTTAGGCCCATTGAGATGACATGTGATCATAGCCTAGTGAACTCAAAGAATTAAGTCACCATGGACCTGAAAAGCCTTAAACCTAAGTCCTATAAGGTTCCTCTTAGAAATTAGGTGGATTAAGATCTTAATCAAGCTCCATTTCTCAATTTGATTCCAGGCTAGTTTAAATGTCAACTATCATCCAGAAAAACTATATACATATGTACAAAAAGATGCTTATTTACACAAATTTTTACAATCATGCAAAATTTTTTTAAAAATGTTTTGAAATCATGAGTGAATGATGCATGAAGTGCAAGTTTTGCAAAGAGATATTTACACACATTTACACAAGATTTTTGCAAACGTTTTGATTTTCAAAACATTTTGGAAAAATTTTGTACTATATACATAATTTTGATACAAAAATATTTACACAAGCTTTACACAAAAGATTTTTGAAATCATTTTTACAAAAATAATTTGTACACTAGCTATGTATGTGCAAATAAAAGAAGATTATGTACATGAAAATTTTTAATTTTTGTGGTTTTTTAGCCATTTTATTTATTAACACACTCACACAAAGTACGAGTTATGGCTAAAGTATATATGAAATATATACACACCCCCCTATACTTAGCTCGAACGATGTCCTCAGAGTCAAGAGCGATGAAGAAGACATAACTCGTGCTAGGTATAGGGAAGTGAAAAGAAGGGCTATACAAAAAAAATGAAAAGTCAAGAGGGACCCAGGTCTCCCCCCTATACTTAGGATCAAGTAATCCTGAGTATAGCAGGCTGTATACTAAGGGAAAACCTGAGAGCAGAATGTACAGGGTCCACCCCCCCTATACTTAGGGTGAAATATCCCTAAGTATAGGCAGCAAGAACAGGGGTAGACAGCAACAAAAGAAATACCCGAAAAGTCTCACATCCCCCCTATACTTAGGGCAAAGTGCACCCTAAGTATAGCATAATCACAAGATGAAGAAGGGATGTGGGACTAAAGAATGTGGTGATATGGACATCTGGATCTATATACAACGAAAAATCAGTGAAACTCAGGCGTGAGATGCATTAGATGTGAGTCAAAGACCACATCTCACGCAAAATGAATAGGGGCAAGATCAACGACTCGCGGCTCATGATCTAGAAATGGCTTGAGCCGCTGGCCGTTCACTTGAAAGGTACTCTCAGAAGACAACTCGGATATGTCTATGCTACCGTTGTCGTGTACCTTCCTAACCAGATAAGGTCCCTTCCATTTGCTCTGTAGCTTCCCTGGAAATAATCTAAGCCTCGCATCAAACAGCCATACTCTCTGTCCAATCTCAAAATGCTTGTGGCTAATATGAGAATCATGCCACTCCTTGACTTTCTCCTTATAATGTAGGCTGCTTGAGAAAGCTGCATCTCTAAGCTCCTCCAGGACAACTAGCTATGCCCTTCTCTGGTCTCCCATACCATCTAGATCCATCAAAATATCTGTGACTGCCCAAAGTGACTTGTGCCTCAGCTCAACAGGTAAATGGCATGGCTTGCCATATACAAGGAGGAAGGGAGATGCGCCCAAAGGTGTCTTGAAAGACGTCCTATATGCCCACAAGACTGAGTCCAAAAGCTGTGACCAATCCTTTCGGTCAGGGCGGACGACTTTCTGCAGAATAGTCTTGATCTCCCTATTCGACACTTCGGCTAGACCATTCGTTTGTGGATGGTAAGGTGTAGCAACACGATGATCTATGTCGAACTCGCTAGCAAGTGCCTTCACCTGGTCATTGATGAAGTGAGATCCCCCATCAGAAATCAGAACTCGTGGAACCCCGAACCGCGTGATGATATGCTTCCTCAAAAATCTGCAAACTGTCCTTGCATCAGCGGCTCGGGCGGGGATAGCCTCCACCCAACGACTCACATAATCAACGGCCAACAGAATGTACTCAAATCCCTGACTCTTAGGGAATGGACCCATGAAATCGATGCCCCATGCATCAAAAACCTCACAGAAGTGAATGGGCTGCATCGGCATCATATCACGTTGTCCACAAGTGCCCATCCTCTGACAGTCAGTACACCTCTTCACGAACTCATCTGAGTCCTTGAAGAGGGTAGGCCACCACAAGCCGGATTGGAGCACTTTCTGTGCCGTTCTCCTCCCAGAATGATGTCCTCCTGCCTCAAGCTTGTGGCAGTAAGTGAGGACGCTATGGTGTTCCTCCTGAGGAATACACCGACGCCAGACGCTATCCCCTCCTTCGTGGTAAAGGATGGGATCCTCCCAGTGGTAGGACTTGGCCTTCGCAAGGAAGGTCTCAAGTCTCTACCTGGGCCAATCTTGTGGGACTTTCCCAACGACGAGAAAGTTCACAATATCGGCGTACCATGGGAGTGAGGCGATAGCAAGGATCGCCTCATCTGGGAAGGTATCTCTAATAGGGTCAATCTGCTCTAAATCCTCAGGCTGCTCTAGTCGGGAGAGATGATCCGCCACCACATTCTTGACTCCAGGCTTATCCTTGATCTCAATGTTGAACTCCTGGAGTAGAAGGATCCATCTAGTCAGTCTGGCCTTGGCATCCTTCTTTGCCATGAGGTACCTGATGGCGGTGTGATCTGTAAACAAAGTCACTCTAGATCCGATGATATACGATCTGAACTTATCCAGGGCAAACACTACTGCTAGCATCTCCTTCTCTGTGACTGTATAATTCCGCTAGGCGGAATCCAATGTGCGGCTAGCATAGTGTATGGCAAATGGAATTCCATCCCTCCTCTGTCCCAGCACTACCCCTACGGCAAAATCGGAGGCATCCGTCATGATCTCGAATGGGAGAGACCAATCAGGCGGCTGGAGGACAGGAGCCTCTATGACACACTGCTGGAGAGTCGCGAATGACGAAAGACACTTGTCATCGACAAGGAACTCGGTGTCTTTCGTCAAGAGGTCAGTCAACGGTCGGGCAATCCTGCTGAAATCCTGAATGAACCTCCTATAAAATCCAACGTGCCCCAGGAATGACCGTAGCTGCCTCAGATTGGACGGCGGTGCGAGTTTCCTAATGACATCAACCTTGGCCGGATCAACCTCCATGCCCCTGTTGGAGATGATGTGGCCAAGCACCGTCCCTTGAGTCACCATGAAGTGACTCTTCTCCCAAGATAAAACCAAATGAAACTCGATACATCGTTGGAGTACCCGGTCTAGGCAGTCAAGACAAGAATCGAATCCGTCGCCGTAGACCGAGAAATCGTCCATGAAGACCTCCAAACACTCCCCTACCATGTCCGAGAAGATCGACAGCATGCACCTCTGAAAAGTCGCAGGGGCATTGCATAGCCCAAATGGCATGCGTCGAAAAGCATATGTGCCGAAGGGACAGGTAAAGGTGGTCTTCTCCTGATCCTCAGGAGCGATGGCCACTTGGTTGTAGCCCAAGTACCCATCCAGGAAGCAATAATGGCTCTTCCCTGCTAGTCTCTCAATGATCTGGTCAATAAAAGGCAGGGGGAAATGGTCCTTCTTGGTGGCTTGGTTGAGTCTCCTGTAGTCAACACAAACCCTCCAAGAGGTGGGTACTCGTGTAGCAATCTCCTCTCCCGACTCACTGATCACAGTTGTGATGCCCGTCTTCTTGGGCACCACATGCAAGGGGCTGACCCACTTGGAGTCGGAAATGGGATAAATAAAATCTGCACTCCACCATTTTGATATTTCCTTCATCACAACCTCTCTCAGGTTGGGGTTCAGTCGCCGCTGGAACTCACGCGACGGCTTCGCCCCTTCCTCGAGATAGATATGGTGGGAGCACACTGATGGACTAATCCCATGGAGATCTGCTACGCTCCATCCGATCGCCTTGCGGTTCTTTTCAAGAACCCCCATCAAACGGGATTCCTGCTCTCCAGTCAACTCAGCGGAGATGATGACTGCGTACATGTCTGGCTCGCCCGCAAGGAATCGATACTTCAGCGAAGTAGGGAGCGGCTTCAGCTCTGGAATGCTGGGTGCTGGCAAATCTGGCTGCGGAAGAAACTGAGTGAAAGCTGCTAAGTCGGCCAAATCTGCCTGGGAAAGTGAAAGCGTACTCTCGCAAACTGGATCGGGAGAAGGCTGCTCAACTGCACTGTCTCTGCTCGGCTATGCATCTACCTCCTCCTCCTCTATAGGCTCAGGTGAACTCAGGTCTGGCATCTGATCATAGCAATCGGCCCAATCAGACTCTGAATCCGAGGGATCTGTATCAACCGTGGTGGCATCAGTACCACCAGAAAACAAGGTGGCCTCAGCACCACCATCACTAAACATCGTGCTGCGATCTAGGACCGACTCTGCTGCCTCAATGGTATCCGGGACCAGGGCTGTGCTCTCCAGACTCTCCTCTGCTATCATCTCGGCATCAGCTGTATCTGAAAATGAGAGGATGGTCTGTGTCTCAAGATCTGCCCAAGCTGCCTCATCATCTGTGATCACAAAATCACAGTCCTGGTGGATGTCTGGCTCTGCGTCTGTCAGCTGCTCTGAATCTGTACTCGCATCTGAGCGGACTCTGAATCTAGCTCTGTAGTCCTCGACCATCTCTATTTGTATACTCTCGCCTTCGACGCGAAAGTACACCTTCCCGCTATCATGATCAGTCACCGCCTTGGCTGTGGCCAAGAACGGACGACCAAGGATGATGGGGGTATCGGCCACTGACTCAGGGATCTCCATGTCCAACACTACGAAGTCCACGGGGAATTTCAGGCCCTGAATCGTGACGATAACGTCTCGTAATAACCCCTTCGGCCTCTTGACAGATTGATCAGCGAACTGAAGGACTGTCCTGCTCTGTCGAAGAGTGCCCAACTCAAAGCGGTCGAGAAGGGCTGCCGGAAGAAGGTTGATCGACGATCCGCTATCTAGTAGAGTACGGTCGAACCTCTGCTCACTAATCTGGCATCTGACATACGGGGCCCCTGAATCTGGCCGCTTGGCTGGCAGACGGTTCTTGATCGCGAAACACGTGGCTTTCGTCAGCACATGTATCTCTGAAGTGTGGTTCCTCCTCCTTCTCCTGACTGTAGTCCTCTCTCTCAAAGATCGCTGGAGAAGGGGGATGTACTGCAAAGCCTCCTGGAGGGTCAGCTGGATGTGGAATCGATCAATCATGCTCTGGCTGAACTCCTCAAGCTCCCTCTTTTTTGGATCATTTTTCTTCCCCTTCCCCATCTGAAGGGCTCTAGGGAAGGGGATCACAGGGTCCTTCTCAGATGAAGGACTAGGAAAAGGCCTAGACGGTTCGATGACCGGATCCACACATACATCATGCACCACAGTGGGACCAGAAGAAACTAAACCTTTTCCTTCATTCACACCAAAGTTCTGAGATACAACACGGCGAGGAAAAACAACATCTCTCTCTATACTAACACCGGTGGCCTCAGTACCACCGTGGGCTGGCTGTGCTGCTGCTGCTGGTAGACGTCTCACGGCATCAGTACCGCGGGCTGGCTCGGCTGAACTGGTGGCGTCAGTACTACCTCCTAGATCTGGTGAAGCGGCGGCCTCAGTACCGCCGGTTGGATCAGCATCCTTGGTGGCTTCAGTGCCACCGTCATCATCTGGAGCGGCCTCAGTACCGCTCTCTGATAAACGCGGAAATCGATGGTCTTAAGTTCAACACAAAGCGTGAACTCAGTCGAAGTGTCGACCAATCAAAATCCGCATTTAATCAACAATTAACCCACACTAAGATCAATGAATTAGAACTAATGCGGAGTTAAAATTTATTTTTAACTCTACATAAAAGATGTATAGGTGCAAGTATGTAGAGAGTTCGAACACAGGGAACAAGCAGGGTAGTTCAAGCAAAAATGCTAAAGTGTGTGTGTGATGTGTGGAGTGTCTACACTAAGCAAACAAGCAAATGAATTTTTGTGGGATTTTAATTTTTAATTTTTTTATTTAATTTAATTTTGTATTTTGATTTTTAATTTTCTGATTTTTATATTTTATATTATATATATATATATATATATATATTTTTATTTCTTTTTCAATATTGGAGAATGAAGACAATATAATACAAGGCAAGCTAAAATATTTATAAAAATGTGCAAAAATACTCAAAAATTCAGAAATAAAATGTTTTTGGTATTTTTATAATTTTCTACTGTTTTTGTGATTTTTGGGGGTTTTTCAAGGTGTTTTTGATATTTTTAAATATTGAAATAAAGCAAAACAGTGGAAATAATGCTGGCTGTGATAAATATGGGAATTAAAAATACCAACCAGTAGCTAAAAATTCTCACACTATTTTTCGAATAAAAAGGACAAAATAAGGAACAAACAGAACCTCAATTTGCTATTTTTGGATTTTTCTACTATTTTATATATTTTTTTGAAGTTTTTGAGTGTTTTTGAATTTTTAGTGTTTTTCTTTTGAGATTTTTAATGATTTTTGGACTGACACTAAAATAGAATAAAATAGACACTAGGTGATTTTTTTGGAATTTTTGGAGATGTCTTAGTATTTTTTGGTATTTTCTAAGCTAGACAGTACACAAAAAGGAAGTTTTTGATTTTTAATAAATATAAAAATAAGATGAAATCAAAAACTAAAATGGTGGGTGAAAGTTCAAGGTAACAGGAGCCTAACCCTAATTTTGTGGAATTTTCGGACTTGAAATGATCATTCAAATAAATACAACAAGCATCCAAACATTAAACAGTCCTGGCAGGGGTATATTTGCAATATCTAAAACATCCAGGGGCATACATGCAATTTTCCACAAAACTTTACACTGAATATTCAATTTTTAATACCAAAAAGCAATTACAAAAGCCGCCTGGGCCTCTTAGAAATTTTCCCACCAGGGCGCGTGACTTGCACGCGCCTGGCGAGGACTAAAATGCAATATATCAAAACCCTGGGGGCCTTTGTGCAAATATTACAGAACTTTTAAACGGCCAATGAAAGTTTACGTCCTAATAAAATATTACAAAAATGGCAGGGGTATCGTGCAAAATTACCCCCGCTAGGCGCGATCGGACGGCTGGGCGACTTCACTTATCCACGTGTCCGCTCCTCGGGCGCCGATGACGGTTGGCTCGTGCGGCTGCGATTAGAACTCCCCCGATGATCGGACGGTGGGCACGTGGGGGGATCTAACGGCTCCTGTGCGATCTGGGGGCTCCTCGTTGATCCGACGGTCCCGGAGGCAGAGGGAAGAACACGGAGGAGCGCCGGTTGGGCGAACTTCTCCGAGCTCCTCCGTCCGGCCACGGCGACGATCGAGCTTGCAAAGTGGTCGAGGATGCTCCTGCAGGTGTCGGCTGACGTCTGGAAGCCTCAAAAGCCACCGGCGATCGCCGGTGCTCTCGCACGGAGGTGGCGGAGCTGCAAGGCCCCAGGTGCTCCGGCGAGAGAGCAAAATCGCTCCAGACGCTTCGATGGGCTTCAGTACCTGCACCAAAAAGTTAGGGAGGTCGAGGGCAAAATGCCTCGACCTTGGGTGGCTCTCAAAATGGAAGGAAAAGCGATATAGGGGCTCGCCGGAGTTGCGCTCCGGCGAGGTGATCGATGGAATGATGCGCTGATGGATTAATCGATGGATTACGGGCAAAATGATCCTAACACTAACAGGAATACGATGGGGATAAAAATGGGGATGGTGGCAGCCTCGATGGCCAAGGACCAGAGGGTGAATACCTCACGGGGACACCCGCCGGAGGTGGTGGTGGAACGCGCTCAGCTCGCGTGACTCCGCCTCCTCGAAGGTGCAGACCTGGAGCTGTCACCTCCACGGTGCTGGAGCGACTCCAAGGGGGAAGGGAGCTGGATGAGCTGCGGTTCAAATTCAAAAGAAGGTCAAGGTGGAGCTTAAGTATGGTTGACGATGGGGTTGAAAGAACGAGGCGGCTAGCTCGATTCAGAGGCTCTCAGCCCAAGAAGATCCTTGGGCGAGCAAGATGGGTAGTAGGGGAAAAAGTTTGCAGAAGGACTCGAGCTCAAAGGATGAAAGAACGCGCCTCGAAAAATTGGTGAACATGGGGTCAAAGATGGGTCTGACAATGGCTACAGGGTGTAGGTCAGACTGTTGACCGAGGTCAACAGTCCTGGCCTCCTGGTTGGTCCACGTGGACCAACCAGGAAAAACCCTGGAAAAATACTTTATTAATTCTATTAAAATACTAAATGGCCGAATTAGATAAAAGTTATAAAATAAAAAATGTTTAGAATTTTATGTAGTGATTTATTTTGATTTTTAATTATTTTTATGACTTGTATTTTTGCAAGTTACTTTTTTACCCCTATATAGGCATAATACCTATGTATTTTAATATATTATTTTTATTTGGTGTATTTTAATTTCTTTAATTTTGTTTATAATTTTATAAAGTTATAGAATACTTTTATACACATAAATATATTTTTATTTTATTTTATTGATATGTTTTGTAGATTTAATAAAATACAAGTATGTTTTGTATAGGTATGTGTATAGGTAATGTACCTATGTATTGGATATATACAAGTAATTTTAATTATGTTTTTTTTTATTCTGATTTAAATACACATAATTATTATAAGTAATATTTACAACCTTATAAAAATAAAAAATATAAAAATAATGAATAATTAATAATTGAATATTTTAAGAGGTACACTGTACAAGGAGGGTCCAACAGTCAACTTTCAAACCGTGGCTCCGCCAAATGCGAAACCACTGCCATTGGATAGATTATTTTATTCAATATACAATTAAAGGTGAGTACACTGTATTTGGAGTTGTCAGTTGTGAGATACGGGTCTGGAAAGTTGGGATTTTGGATTCTTATTCAGATCATAACTTTTTGTCTGTACATGATTTTTCTGTGAAATCAATTTTGTATTTTTCTTTATTAGATTATCTACAACTTTCATGTACAAAGTGTCTTTATTTGATGTACAAAAAGTGGGACCAAAAATAGGTCCCAAAATGAATAAAGAAATGAAAGGAATGAATAGGTATTTTCTCTGTATTTCTGACCTTATCTCCCCCTACTTTATTCCTTGTCGACCTATTCATCAAGATGCCTAGGTCTCGGGGGTTTTGGGTCATAAAATATTTACAATATTTTATTCTTTTTCTATTCTTTATTTATTCTATAATTTTGGCCTTAATTACAGTAATTTATACACTGTTGTGATGCACATGCATGGATGCTGAGATGCTCTATTTAAGGGTATTTACAGGTATTTGCTAGGGTTTTTGGTGCCAAAATGATAGAATAAAGATGATGAAATGTGGATTCATCATCCCCCTATACTTTACCTTTGCTAGTCCCTAGCAAACACTTATGCAATAAGTGCAAAAAAGAAAAGCAAAGAAAAGAAAAAGAAGAACTTGGATTTAATTTGATGATCAAACTTGTCTTCGCAAAATCAAAGTTTGGAGCTTAAGTCGGACCTTTGGAATTTTAGTGCGGGCAGAACCTTAGTGAGAACCGTGTTTGAAGTCCAACAGTCCTTGAGAATCCCAAAACTCTGTCCAAGTCTCCTCAATAGCCAGGTCAGAAATACTTCAACTCATACGCAAACTCTTACGACTATGAATCTGACTTGTACAGTGTAAGTGATGGTGGCTCTCCCCAACTAGAATGACGAAGAGACTGACTTCTCCAGTACGACAACCCAATGATTCCCCAATCCAGCAACTCCATCCTCGAGGAGCGGGGTATTCCCTTCTAAGTTCAAGTGGCAACCAGCTCAAGAGGAGGGGGTGAAGAGAAGAATGGACGGCAGCCAGTGTAGCTACCTATCCTTGGATGCAAGACCAGTGTAGTCAAGTCATCCTGCTGCAGGCTCACATATTTGACTTTGGAACTCAAGCTTGCTTATTGACTTTGTACATACTTTGCAGGCTTTTTATTTTTGTACATGCCTGAACACTTTTTTTTCTTTTTTTTTTTTTGAATACTATATACAACAGCATTTACATAAGGAGTTTTTCCTCTTGAGCCAGTAGACTATCCCTCTTTTGAAGCTTTATCGCAACCCTCAGCCTCCTGTCTTTAGACTTCCTAATCACTGGACGGGTTGGGGTGCACTTCCCTCCCTAGAGGAGGACAAGTGTTTCCATTTGTGTGCGTCTCATACCGGCAAATCCAATCCCCTCACCACTCCAACTGAGTTGAGCCATGTGAAAGGTGCAGGTGTCCAAGTTAGGTCATTATCAACAAGAATCGTGCGTGTGCTCCGAAATATTCTACTTAGGCAGTCAAGAATCCATTGAACCAAGTCCCGTGATCCTCAAAGAATTAAGTCAACTAGACCTGAAGTACCTCAAACTCAGTTCCTATAAAGTTCCTGTTATTAGGTAGATTTTAAGGTCCAATCAAGTCCAATCTTCGGATTTTACTTAGACTTGTTCAACTATCAAACTCAATCCGAAAAATGCGAATGCTATGCAATGCGATGCAGAAAATATTTTTGTGATGCAATTTTCAAGGATCTTGAACTTTTTATGGGTTTTTGAAAATATGATGCATGCATATGCAGATGCATTTTTTTTGTATTTTTCAAAAAGATTTTTCAAATGTTTTTGGATTTTAATTTTGCAAATGTTTTTGGGAATTTTTGAAAACAAAAAGCTTTTGGCTAAAAACAAGGTTAAAACTATGTACACGGGGGTGCTTCTTTATATATGCAAGAAGTGGAATTTACAAGGGTAAGTGGTCAATTTTATACATATATAGATATATAGTGGATTTTGGTGTGATGTGTATATTCCTCAAACTTATTTGAAAACAATTTTACACACAATTTTTGAAAACTATAGTCCAAACTAATTTTACAAACATTTTACACACATTTGAAAATCATTTTGCAAAGGCTTTCAAAACAGTATATATAGGTTTTTCAAATCATTTTTGCAACCATTTTTCAAACCATTTGCAAATCATTTTTCAAACATTTTATTTCACACAAAGAAAAGAAATTTTACAAACCACACATTTTTACAAAGGTTGAAAACATGAAACAAAATATTTTCAAAATAGTTTTCAATAGATGTTCACAAAGATTTTCAAACTATTTTTCAAACATTCTGCAAAAAAAACATTTTCACCTGATTTATTAATCAGTAAATACAAAAAGAATTTGAGGAATAATCACATCTTTTTATTAAGAATTTTTAATGAATTTTAATGAATTTTTAGCCATGTTATTGAGAAAATACGAAAGTACGAGTTATGGCTAAAGTATATACGTAGTATATACGACCCCCCTATACTTAGCTTGAGCTATGTCCTCATAGATCGGAGAGAAAAGAGAAGACATAACTCGTACTAAGTATAGGCAAGTCTAAAGAATAAAGAAATAAATGAATCAATAAATGAGAAGTTGACCGTCCCCCCTATACTTAGGATCAAATAATCCTAAGTATAGCAGACTGTACACCACGCAGGGAGGGTCAAGGGTGGGAATGAACAGATCGTACTCAGATTGTCTCCCCCTATACTTAGGGTAAGATATCCCTAAGTATAGACAAGAAGAGGAGACAATGGAGAGGATCGAAAAGAATAGAAAAACTCGGGGTGCACACCCCCCTATACTTAGGACAAGGTACGTCCTAAGTATGGAAAACTATCTACAAGAGCGACACCTTTTTGATAGATACAGAAAATAGAAAAGGAAAAGAAGAAAAGAAGAAAATAAGAAAATAAATCAACAGAAAACAGAGTGATATAAACAGATGGATCTGTACAGCGAAAGTTAGAATTTGATCACCATGTATGAGATGTAGATGATGAGAGTCAAAGGACACATCTCATACCAGAAGAATGGGGGCAACGTCAATGGTCGGTGGATCATGATCAAGATATAGTTTCAGGCGTTGACCATTGACGCGGAAGGTAGAAGAAGATGACGGTTCGGATATGTCGATGCTGCCATTGTCATGTACCTTCCTGACCACATACGGTCCTTTCCACTTGCTCTGCAACTTTCCTGGGAATAATTTCAGCCTGGAATCAAACAACCATACTCTCTGATCTGGCTCAAACTGTTTATGGCTGATATGCGAATCATGCCATGTCTTTACTTTTTCTTTGTACTGTAGGCTGTTGGAGAAGGTTGTGTCTCTCAATTCTTCTAGGGCTGCCAATTCTGCTCTTCTTTGTTCTCCTATACTCTCGGGATCTAGAAGCAACTCTATAACTGCCCAAAAAGATTTGTGCTTGATTTCTACTGGCAAATGGCACGGCTTGCCATAGACGAGACGAAAGGGAGATGTTCCCAATGGATTCTTGAAAGAGGTCCGATAAGCCCACAAGACCGAGTCCAAAAGCTGTGACCAATCCTTTCGGTTTGGGCGGACAACTTTCTGCAAGATAGTCTTTATCTCCCTGTTCGATACTTCGACAAGACCATTAGTCTGAGGGTGATAAGGAGTGGCAACCCGATGGTCAATGCCGAACTCGTCTGCAAGGGCCCTGACTTTGTCATTGATGAAGTGAGACCCCCCGTCTGAAATCAAGACTCTAGGTACACCGAACCGTGAAATGATATTTTTCCTCAAAAATTTACAAACGGTTTTAGCATCTGCGGCTCGGGCGGGGATAGCCTCAACCCATCGGCTGACATAATCTACAGCGGGCAAAATATGCTCGAATCCCTGACTCTTAGGAAATGGGCCCATGAAATCAATCCCCCATGCATCAAAAACCTCACAGAAGTGAATGGGTTGCATGGGCATCATGTCTCTCTGTCCGCAGGTTCCCATTTTCTGACAGTCAGTACATCTCTTCACGAACTCATCAGAATCCTTGAAGAGAGTAGGCCACCATAGGCCGGATTGAAGCACCTTCTGTGCTGTCCTTTTTCCAGAATGATGTCCTCCTGCCTCAAGCTTGTGGCAGTATGTGAGGACGCTATGCTGCTCTTCTTGAGGAATGCACCTCCTCCAGATACTATCCCCTCCTTCATGATAAAGGACGGGATCCTCCCAATGGTAAAACTTGGCCTTAGCTAGGAAGGTCTCAAGTTTCTGCCTGGGCCAACCCTGAGGGACTGTCTTGGCAACAAGATAGTTTACAAAGTCAGCATACCACGGGAGTGAGGTGACAGCCAAGATCGCCTCATCTGGAAAAGTCTCAGTGATAGGTGCGTTGGGCTCAGATTCCTCAAGATTCTCCAATCTGGAGAGATGATCCGCCACCACATTCTTGACTCCAGGCTTGTCCTTAATCTCAATATCAAATTCCTGGAGTAGAAGGATCCATCTGGTGAGACGTGCTTTGGCATCCTTCTTAGCCATTAAGTACCGGATGGCGGTATGATCTGTGTAAATGGTCACTCTAGATCCGAGAATATATGATCTATACTTATCAAGAGCAAAGACTACAGCCAGCATCTCTTTCTCAGTCACTGTGTAATTCCGCTGTGCGGCATCCAAAGTCCGGCTGGCGTAGTGAATGGCAAAAGGTAGTCCATCCCTCCTCTGTCCAAGCACAGCCCCAACGGCAAAATCTGAAGCATCCGTCATGATCTCGAATGGGAGAGACCAATCAGGTGGCTGAAGGACAGGAGCTGAGACAACCATATTCTTGAGAGTCTCAAATGATTCAAGACACTTATCATTAACAATAAACTCGGTGTCTTTGGTGAGCAAGTCAGTAAGCGGTCGGGCAATTCGACTGAAGTCCTGAATGAACCGTCGGTAGAAACCGACATGCCCCAGAAAAGACCGTAACTGACGCAAATTGGACGGCGGGTTGAGTTTTCTGATGATATCCACCTTAGCTGGATCGACCTCCATGCCCCTGTTGGAGACGATATGACCAAGGACCGTCCCCTGAGTCATCATGAAATGACTCTTCTCCCAGGATAAGACAAGATTGACCTCAATGCAGCGCTTCAGCACACGGTCTAGGCAGTCAAGACAAGCGTCGAACCCGTCGCCATAGACCGAGAAGTCATCCATGAAGACCTCTAAACAATCACCCACCATGTCCGAGAAGATGGACAACATGCACCTTTGGAATGTCGCCGGAGCGTTACATAGACCAAAGGGCATCCGTCTGAAAGCATAAGTCCCAAACGGACAGGTGAATGTCGTTTTCTCCTGGTCTTCGGGCGCAATGGCCACTTGGTTGTATCCAGAGTACCCATCAAGAAAGCAATAATGACTCTTCCCAGCTAGCCGCTCGATAATTTGATCAATAAAAGGTAGCGGGAAGTGATCCTTCTTGGTGGCCTCATTCAATCGTCTGTAGTCCACACAGACCCTCCAAGAAGTTGGTACTCTGGTAGCGATCTCCTCTCCAGACTCATTGACAACTGTAGTGATACCCGTCTTCTTGGGTACCACATGTAACAGACTTACCCATTTGGAGTCGGAGATGGGATAGATGAAATCGGCGCTCCACCACTTGGAAATTTCTTTCATGACTACATCTCGAAGATTCGGGTTCAGCCGTCGTTGGAACTCACGCGACGGCTTAGCGTTATCTTCAAGATAGATATGGTGGGAGCAAAGATTAGGGCTCAGCCCTTGGAGATCAGCTATACTCCAACCGATTGCCTTGCGGTTTCTTTCAAGAACCTCCATCAGACGAGATTCTTGTTCTCCAGTCAAATCTGCTGAGATAATGACTGGGTGCATTTCTGGCTCTCCAGCAAGGAATCTGTACTTCATTGACTGCGGCAGAGGTTTTCGTTCTGGACAACTGGGAGGTGGCAGATCCGGTTTCTGATACGTCTGTGTAAATGCTACCAGGTCTGCATGGGAGAGCTCTTGCTCTGCATGAATTGCTGACGAAGGGCGGCCTTCTGAATCAACTATAAATTGCACCGGCTCGCACTCTGTCATGGTTGTTGGCTCAGTGGGAATCAGACAAGGTAAGTAGTCCTCAAAGTCATCCCAGTCTATGTCTGAATCCGAGGGATCAGAACACGATGAGCAAGATTGGAATTCCTCAGCACCACTCATCACAACACTGTCAGCCTCAGAGATATCCTCATCCAGGGATGTGCTCTCCCGGCTCTCGACTGCCATGAGCTTGAGATACAGTGAATCTGTAGGCAAGGCGAGGGTCGGTGCTACGGGGTCTTTCCAGTTGGATTCATCATCAGTCATCTCGAAATCACAAACCTGGTGGATGTATAGCTCCTCCTCTGTCATCTGCTCGGCTTCGCTGGACTGTTCTGAGCATTCTGCCTCTCTGGCTCTGATCTCTTCGATCGTCTCTATTTGTATGGTTTCGCCCTCTACGCGAAAACATACCTTCCCACTATCGTGGTCGGTCACCGCCTTGGCTGTGGCCAAGAATGGACGTCCCAGAATGATGGGGGCATCAGTTACCGACTCAGGGATCTCCATGTCCAACACAACGAAGTCCACGGGGAATTTCAGACCCTGAATGGTAACGACCACGTCTTTCAATAACCCCTTTGGCCTCTTAATCGACCTATCAGCAAACTGAAGGACGGTTCTGCTTCGAAGAAGAGGACCAAACTCGAATTGCTTGAGTAAGGCTGCCGGAAGAAGGTTAATTGAAGAGCCGCTGTCTAATAGAGTACGATCAAACTGCTGCTCCTGAATCTCGCATCTGACATAGGGAGCTCCTGCGTCTGGTCGCTTGGCTGGCAATGTGTTCTGAATGGCGCAGCAAGTGTTATGAGTGAGCATATGGATTTGATCTCTGTGCCTCTTCTTCCTTCGAACAGTAGTTGTCTCTTTCAAATTCTTCTTGAAGAAGGGGATATGCTCAAATGCTTCCCGTAGAGTCAGCTGAATGTGAAATCTGTCAATCATTTCGTTGCCAAACTCTACCTGCTGATTCTTTTTTGGATTTTCTTTTTTGTTCCCCTTTGCTCGGCGGAGTGCCTTAGGGAAGGGGATGGTAGGGGCCTCCTCAGATGGAGGGCTAGGAATCGGTCCCTGTGCCTGTGAAGATGGAGAATCCATACAATCATCATCATTCAACACATATGGATCCGTAATTTGAACAGAAACCTTTCCTTTATTCATATTTTTGCTTTTGTTTTTCTTCCCACAGTCTCTAGATACAAAATGTGGTGACATCACAGCGGGTGGCTCAACAGAAGTAGATGTGGTGGCCTCAGTACCACCACTAGCACCTGTCTTCACGGCATCAGCACCGCGCTCTGGTTCAGCATCCAAAATGGTGGCATCAGCACCACCGTCTGCATCTGGTATCACGACGGCATCAGCACCGTCGTCCTGGTCTCCATCATTGGTGGCATCAGCACCACCGTCTTCAACATCATCATTAGCGGCATCAACACCGCTAGTCTGCTCCTCTGGCGCTCCTGATTCGACATCTGGTTGTCGCTCAAAAGAGGCACCGCCGGCTGGCATCCTACCGCTCCTAGTAGTAACAAAATCAGCATCATAATAGGAATAAGACATGTCACTCAAATAATCACTAGGAGAGGTATCCTCTGTGGACTCTACCTGCTCAGATTTTCTTTTTAAATTATTAGGGTTAGGTTCGATCTGAGCTGGTATGGCGGCCTTGCCTTTGATGAAATCCCGCATCTCCTGCCGGAACTCATCCATTTCTTGCCTGAAAGATGCTCGCTGTTCAGATAGCAAGCGGGCAAGATCATCAAGAGCAGGGTTCTCGAAGGCTGGACCCTGAGAACCGGACGTCTGTCCCTGCTGGAAATGGGGCTGCTGCTGCTGGTGTTGTTGCTGAAACTGGGGGGAAGGCTGGTGATAAGACTGCTGAGGCGGCTGACGCTGCCTCCACTGTTGTCCCTGATAGGCGGGACGAGGACCACTCTGGTATTGTTGTGGCTGGGCATACTGGGGCTGCTGGTTGTACTGCTGTGGCTGGCTGTTCTGCTGTCCTTGAGCAGGGGAATGCTGTTGGGATGAGGAACCACCATTACCCCAACGGAATCCGGGATGATCCCTACGAATTGTGGGCTGAGGATATCGGTCATACCAAATCCCGTTGACTTCCATCAACGGTTCCTGCTCGAAGGAAGGTGGAGGAAGATTTGCCAGTGGCTGCTCCGGCTGATACACCACCATCTGCGTCTCCTGAGATGGCGGTTGCTCAGGATGGTACTGCAACAATGGAACCGACTCCGCCTGGATATGGTTCACCTGGCGGTATGAGGTGGAGGCCTGGTTGGGATTGTTGCTGCTGGAAGCACCCTGTGACCTGGGAGGCTGTTGTGAATGGGCCTGTGCCTCCTGAATACAGAGAATTTGAGTCTTCAGGTCACTCATTGTTTTGGTGAGAAGGTCCATCTGGGCTAGACCTTGGTTCTGTTTCTTTTCGAGGATCTCCATGCGGTCCAGCTTTTCACTGATAATGCCCATGTCGGCTGCTGCTGACTCGGCTTGTGCTGCGGCTACCGACGTTGTGCTGGGACCGGCATCGATGCGGGCGATCCTCTGAAATGATCCCGCTCCTTGCGGGGGCTTCTGCTGATTGTAGACTCTGGCCTGGGTCATCACTGTGGAGTTCTCTGCCATACCTTCATAGATGGCCCAGACGTCGTCTTCTCCCTTGGAGAAATATGATCCACCGCAAGAGGCGTTCACAAGCCCCTGCAGCTCCGGTGTCAGCCCACAGAAGAAACTCTGCACCAGGTGGGGCTTGGAGATATCATGATGTGGACACCGGTCTATGAGCTCTCTGAATCGATCCCATGCTTCATGGAACTGTTCATTTGGGATCATGACGAAGTTGCTGATCATGGCTCGAGCTGCGTTGGTCCGGTCGAGGGGATAGTATTTCTTCAAATATACGGACCGGAGATCTGCCCAAGTATCGACGAATCGCCCTAGATGCTTGAGCCAATATGCGGCTCGATCAACCAATGAGAACGGGAAGGCGATCATCCTGATAGTGTCCTCGGTCAACAACCGATCGTGGATAGTGCTGCATATCATTTCGAACTCTTGGAGATGGAGGTGCGGCTCTTCGGTCGGCAGCCCATGGAACTTGGGAAGAAGCTGGATCGTGTGGTGCCGAAGCTCGAAGTCTCCGTGGATTGGCGGGAGTCTGATCCACCGGTGAGTGAGGGACGAAGCTGGGTTGTGCAGTTCCCTCATGATGGTCTGTGGCGGTCGCTCACCGTCTGGATCGCCTCCTCCTGCATCAGGTCCTCCTCCTTCTCCGCCACCGCCTCCTCCAGGTCGGTTCTCTCTCAGCTGTGCGATCTCTCTCATAAGGTCACCCATGAAAGTGCCCTGGTCTCGGATCTGCCTCTGCATAGTCTCCAGGGACGCTAGCAAGGAATTGTTGATGGCCACTTGGTCAATAATGAACGGAGGATGGTCGTGGTCATCTGGGTGCTCGCCTCTGTCTGCCATTGCTTGATTCTCTGAAAATGCAAAAGAGGCCATTTCAGGTGCTGTTGAATGAGCGGAATTCTGTGATTCACTGAACTCTGAAATGATTGGACTGAGGGACGGAGAATGGGAAGGGTGGTCGAGGGGGAACAGGGTGGATGTGAACTCGGGCTCGGAGAGCGGACTCTCCGAGTTATTCCTAGATGAATAAGGAGTGCTGGATAGCGGTGCCGACAAGGTCGGCCTAAGAGATCTCCGTCCCATCATCTTGATTATTCGGGAAGAGCAGGATAAATGCAAGAGAAGAAGAAGATGAGATGCAACAAAATTGTGCACAATTGTGCGGTGTTTTTGATCTTGACCTAAATGAATCTAACAATCAAACGCAAAGCAAGGGTAAGTTCACCAACTCAACTCGTGAAGCCATGAAGGTTCGGCTTTTATCTTGTCAGTTTTAGCTTGTTTTCAGGTATTTATCTTTTCACGAGTCCTTAGAGCGCTACGCCTATAGGAGCGAGAGTACTGCCAGGAAAGTGTCCCCGTACTTGTCCTCCTCCTGTGTAACCTGTAACTTGCGCTTTTTGAGGTCCTTGTAACCCTTCCTGGATCCCTACTCAGCCAAAGAAAAAGAGGGAGGAAGCCGATAGGCGAAACCGATACTTCGGACCTCGCTCGCAACGGAATCACCCGTGAGCGTACAAGGTCCTACTCGGACGCAGCCGGTGAGACAGACACACCCGTGAAGGCGTGGCCTAGGCTCGGTACTTCGTACAAGGTCGGTGCTCTCACAATAGAGAGTCACCAATGGCGACCAAGCCCTACTCGACTACGTACGATAGTAGCGCCAATACTTCGGAAATCCAGGCGATACACAAGGCAGCCACAAGTTGGGTTTTTGGCTCTAATCCTTACGAAGCGCTCACCTCACTTGGAAGGAAACCTTCCTATGCAACCTGAAGACAAGTGAGGGTGTTACTCTCCCCAAGCAATGAATCCAATTACCGATTTTATTTTTGGTCAAGTTTTCTTTAGCAGTCCCTTTTTTAATTTTTTTGGTGTTATCGCTTCTTTTGAGTCAATTCAAACAAGCGCCTAACGGTTTTTGTATTTTTCCTTTATCCTACTTTGTTCCAAAAACAGAGGGAGAATAGAGTCGGAAAAGCCGTACAAGTCGACACCGAGGTGGAAATCTCACCTTTGTGCCTAGATGATGCGTGCAAAGTAAGAGGACTTACAGCGAATCCCAGCTCTCTCCATGCGGGATGCAAAGCAGAATTTTTAAACCTATGCTATATGGCGATATGCAAGCGGAAATCGTCCTAGAACAGGCAGCTGCTAGCGTGAAGAACCACAAGCTAACTAATAACTCCTAACCCGAGTGTCCGGTCTAGGCTCACCCCTCCTCTGCCCAACACATTTGGGGTAGGAGAAAGCGCTTGTTCGGGTGTGAGCTCGCGGCGCGTAGATTTGGAAGCTACTAGCTAACTGTTTAATTAGTCTAAGTCCAAATACGAATCTATAGGAGCATGCAAATATAATTAGGTGTTTGGACCTATTCTAATCGAGTCAAGCAGACCTAGAACTAAGAGCTCAATCCACAAAAGAAAGTGAAAAATGAAAACAAAACCGGAAAATGACAGCGATAAAAACGCGATAAAAATCCGCGGTGAGCCCCCGGGTGAACAAACACCCGGAAATTAGGCCCGAATGTCTAAGTGTCCAAGTCCAAGTGTACCTGTATTATTACAAATTAAATGAATCACTCTCTCACCAAAAATAAATGAAAACTAATCTAATCACTCTCTCTCTCACTCCTTGCTCTCTCCTGCCGGCTTGGCTAAGAATAGCCGGCTCCGCTTCCCAAGGATGCGTCGGGTCACCTAAGCGATCCGCCTTGCTTCGCGGTCCCTCGCAAGAAGACAAAGAAGAGTGGTCAGATAGCTCAACAAGATATATCAAAATGTAAGAGATTAAAAATGATGCTATGGTAAACAATCACACAATCAAACAAATATATCAAAAATGTGAACTACTCGCTGTTGCTCCCCGGCAACGGCGCCATTTGATAAACGCGGAAATCGATGGTCTTAAGTTCAACACAAAGCGTGAACTCAGTCGAAGTGTCGACCAGTCAAAATCCGCATTTAATCAACAATTAACCCACACTAAGATCAATGAATTAGAACTAATGCGGAGTTAAAATTTATTTTTAACTCTACATAAAAGATGTATAGGTGCAAGTATGTAGAGAGTTCGAACACAGGGAACAAGCAGGGTAGTTCAAGCAAAAATGCTAAAGTGTGTGTGTGATGTGTGGAGTGTCTACACTAAGCAAACAAGCAAATGAATTTTTGTGGGTTTTTAATTTTTAATTTTTTTTATTTAATTTTTAATTTTGTATTTTGATTTTTAATTTTCTGATTTTTATATTTTATATTATATATATATATATTTATTTATTTCTTTTTCAATATTGGAGAATGAAGACAATATAATACAAGGCAAGCTAAAATATTTATAAAAATGTGCAAAAATACTCAAAAATTCAGAAATAAAATGTTTTTGGTATTTTTATAATTTTCTACTGTTTTTGTGATTTTTGGGGGTTTTTCAAGGTGTTTTTGATATTTTTAAATATTGAAATAAAGCAAAACAGTGGAAATAATGCTGGCTGTGATAAATATGGGAATTAAAAATACCAACCAGTAGCTAAAAATTCTCACACTATTTTTCGAATAAAAAGGACAAAATAAGGAACAAACAGAACCTCAATTTGCTATTTTTGGATTTTTCTACTATTTTATATATTTTTTTGAAGTTTTTGAGTATTTTTGAATTTTTAGTGTTTTTCTTTTGAGTTTTTAATGATTTTTGGACTGACACTAAAATAGAATAAAATAGACACTAGGTGATTTTTTTGGAATTTTTGGAGATGTTTTAGTATTTTTTTGGTATTTTCTAAGCTAGACAGTACACAAAAAGGAAGTTTTTGATTTTTAATAAATATAAAAATAAGATGAAATCAAAAACTAAAATGGTGGCGTGAAAGTTCAAGGTAACAGGAGCCTAACCCTAATTTTGTGGAATTTTTGGACTTGAAATGATCATTCAAATAAATACAACAAGCATCCAAACATTAAACAGTCCTGACAGGGGTATATTTGCAATATCTAAAACATCCAGGGGCATACATGCAATTTTCCACAAAACTTTACACTGAATATTCAATTTTTAATACCAAAAAGCAATTACAAAAGCCGCCTGGGCCTCTTAGAAATTTTCCCACCAGGGCGCGTGACTTGCACGCGCCTGGCGAGGACTAAAATGCAATATATCAAAACCCTGGGGGCCTTTGTGCAAATATTACAGAACTTTTAAACGGCTAATGAAAGTTTACGTCCTAATAAAATATTACAAAAATGGCAGGGGTATCGTGCAAAATTACCCCCGCTAGGCGCGATCGGACGGCTGGGCGACTTCACTTATCCATGTGTCCGCTCCTCGGGCGCCGATGACGGTTGGCTCGTGCGGCTGCGATTAGAACTCCCCCGATGATCGGACGGTGGGCACGTGGGGGGATCTAACGGCTCCTGTGTGATCTGGGGGCTCCTCGTTGATCCGACGGTCCCGGAGGCAGAGGGAAGAACACGGAGGAGCGCCGGTTGGGCGAACTTCTCCGAGCTCCTCCGTCCGGCCACGGCGACGATCGAGCTTACAAAGTGGTCGAGGATGCTCCTGCAGGTGTCGGCTGACGTCTGGAAGCCTCAAAAGCCACCGGCGTTCGCCGGTGCTCTCGCACGGAGGTGGCGGAGCTGCAAGGCCCCAGGTGCTCCGGCGAGAGAGCAAAATCACTCCAGACGCTTCGATGGGCTTCAGTACCTGCACCAAAAAGTTAGGGAGGTCTAGGGCAAAATGCCTCGACCTCGGGTGGCTCTCAAAATGGAAGGAAAAGCGATATAGGGGCTCGCCGGAGTTGCGCTCCGGCGAGGTGATCGATGGAATGATGCGCTGATGGATTAATCGAGGGATTACGGGCGAAATGATCCTAACACTAACAGGAATACGATGGGGATAAAAATGGGGATGGTGGCAGCCTCGATGGCCAAGGACCAGAGGGTGAATACCTCACGGGGACACCCGCCGGAGGTGGTGGTGGAACGCGCTCAGCTCGCGTGACTCCGCCTCCTCGAAGGTGCAGACCTGGAGCTGTCACCTCCACGGTGCTGGAGCGACTCCAAGGGGGAAGGGAGCTGGATGAACTGCGGTTCAAATTCAAAAGAAGGTCAAGGTGGAGCTTAAGTATGGTTGACGATGGGGGTTGAAAGAACGAGGCGGCTAGCTCGATTCAGAGGCTCTCAGCCTAAGAAGATCCTTGGGCGAGCAAGATGGGTAGTAGGGGAAAAAGTTTGCAGAAGGACTCGAGCTCAAAGGATGAAAGAACGCGCCTCGAAAAATTGGTGAACATGGGGTCAAAGATGGGTCTGACAAAGGCTACAGGGTGTAGGTCAGACTGTTGACCGAGGTCAACAGTCCTGGCCTCCTGGTTGGTCCACGTGGACCAACCAGGAAAAACCCTGGAAAAATACTTTATTAATTCTATTAAAATACTAAATGGCCGAATTAGATAAAAGTTATAAAATAAAAAATGTTTAGAATTTTATGTAGTATTTTATTTTGATTTTTAATTATTTTTATGACTTGTATTTTTGCAAGTTACTTTTTTACCCCTATATAGGCATAATACCTATGTATTTTAATATATTATTTTTATTTGGTGTATTTTAATTTCTTTAATTTTGTTTATAATTTTATAAAGTTATAGAATACTTTTATACACATAAATATATTTTTATTTTATTTTATTGATATGTTTTGTATATTTAATAAAATACAAGTATGTTTTGTATAGGTATGTGTATAGGTAATGTACCTATGTATTGGATATATACAAGTAATTTTAATTATGTTTTTTTTATTCTGATTTAAATACACATAATTATTATAAGTAATATTTACAACCTTATAAAAATATAAAAATATAAAAATAATGAATAATTAATAAATTGAATATTTTAAGAGGTACACTGTACAAGGAGGGTCCAACAGTCAACTTTCAAACCGTGGCTCCGCCAAATGCGAAACCACTGCCATTGGATAGATTATTTTATTCTATATACAATTAAAGGTGAGTGCACTGTATTTGGAGTTGTCAGTTGTGAGATACGGGTCTGGAAAGTTGGGATTTTGGATTCTTATTCAGATCATAACTTTTTGTCTGTACATGATTTTTCTGTGAAATCAATTTTGTATTTTTCTTTATTAGATTATCTACAACTTTCATGTACAAAGTTTCTTTATTTGATGTACAAAAAGTGGGACCAAAAATAGGTCCCAAAATGAATAAAGGAATGAAAGGAATGAATAGGTATTTTCTCTGTATTTCTGACCTTATCTCCCCCTACTTTATTCCTTGTCGACCTATTCATCAAGATGCCTAGGTCTCGGGGGTTTTGGGTCATAAAATATTTACAATATTTTATTCTTTTTCTATTCTTTATTTATTCTATAATTTTGGCCTTAATTACAGTAATTTATACACTGTTGTGATGCACATGCATGGATGCTAAGATGCTCTATTTAAGGGTATTTACAGGTATTTGCTAGGGTTTTTGGTGCCAAAATGATAGAATAAAGATGATGAAATGTGGATTCATCACTCTCCTCCTCCTCATGTGGCGCCTCTGAAGTGTCCTCGTGGTGAAGTTCAGATGAGGCACCGCCGCCTGCTGGGGTCCTACCGCTCCTAAGTGTGACAAAATCAGCATCAAATAGATCCGAAGATGTATCATCAAATGGGTCACTAGGAGTGGCAAACTCAGTATGTACTACCTGCTCAGATTTCCTCTTGAGGTTGTTCGGGTTCGGCTCAATCTGGGCTGGAATGGCGGCCTTCCCTCTTACCAAGTCCCGCATCTCCTGGCGGAACTCGTCCATCTCCCGTCGGAATGTGGCCTGCTGGTTCGTGAGGAGGCGGGCGATGTCGTCCAAAGCGGGGCTCTCGTGGGAGCCCGACGGGTAGCCTCTCTGTGGGTGAGGCTGCTGGAACTGCTGCTGGTGGTGCTGGTAAGAGGGGTATGAGGAAGGGTGCTGCTGCTGAACTGGGTGAGCCTGCTGCTCACGTCTCCACGACTGTCCCTGCTGCTGATAGGGATGAGGACCGAAGGATGATGGCTGGTGCTGCTGATATGCTGGGGGCTGCTGCTGCGGCTGGTGGTGATCTCTCTATTGGGAGTACTGCCCTCCCTGTCCTGACGGCTGCTGCTGGGGCTGGGTACCACCACTCCCCCACCTGAATCCGGGATGGTCTCGTCGGATCCCAGGCTGGGGGCGGTCATACCAAATCCCGTTGACATCCATCAACGGCTCTGCATCGTAGGGGGCTGGCGGGAGTACTGCCAGAGGCTGGTCCGGCTGGTAGACCACCATCTGCATCTCTGGAGATGGTGGGGACTGGTAGGTGGGCTGCGGCTGCTGGTACGGCTCCGCCTGTACAAGATGGACCTGTCTAGGCTGCACGTGGGTGCTGGAGCGCTGGGACGAGCTGCTGCTGCTGCCGGCGTCGCCTCGCGACTGAAGACGGGGCTGAGGAGCCGTCTGTGCCTCCTGGAGACACATGAGCTGTGTCTTCATGTCGCTCAGAACCTGTGCCATCTGCTCCATCTGCGTGATACTCTGGCACTGCTTCTTCTCGATCAGCTCCATGCGGTCCAGCTTCTCGCTGATAATGCCCATGTCCGCAGCTGACGACTCTGCCTGTGCTGCTGCGGCTGCGGACGAACTGGATGGACATGCATCTACCCGTGCTATCCGCTGGTACTGCACGGGTCCTGGCTGATGTGGTTGGGTCTTCTGAGTATACAACCTGGTCGGAGACATCACCATATAGTTCTCAGCCATCTCCTCGAAGATGGCCCAGACCTGGTCGTGGTCCTTGGCGAAGTAGGACCCGCCGCATGAAGCATTCACCAGGCCCTGTAGCTCTGGTGTCAACCCGCTGAAGAAGCTCTGCACAAGGTTCGGCTTCGTGATGTCGTGGTGCGGGCATCTGTCCAGGAGCTCTCGGAACCTCTCCCATGCCTCGTGAAACTGCTCGTTGGGGAACATGGAGAAGTTGCTGATCAGGGCCCTCACTGCATTCGTCTGCCCAAGTGGATAGTACTTGTTCAAGTACTCGGTGCGGAGCTGCTCCCAGGTATAGACAAACCTCCCAAGATGCTTCAGCCACGTGGCTGCTCTATCTGCCAGTGAAAACGGGAAGGCTATCATCCGGATCGTGTCCTGGTCCATGTGGCGATCGTGGACAGTGCTGCAAATCATCAGGAACTCCTGGAGGTGGAGGTGGGGCTCCTCAGTGGCAAGTCCGCGAAAATGAGGAAGCGTCTGCAGGGTGTTCGGGGGGAACTTGAAGTCCCCCACGATAGCAGGTACCACCACCCAATGGTGCATCAGTGTAGATCCGGGGTTGTGCAACTCCCGCATCGGTCTAGGTGGTCCTCCTCCCGCGGCTGCTGCCGCTGCGGCGGCGGCTGCGGCTGCTGCTGTTGCTGCGGCTCGTGCCTCTGCATCTGGTCCGTCCTCAGGCTCACTCTGCTCATCTCGCTCTAATCGGAGGCGCTCCAACTCTCTCCTCATCTCAATCATGAATGCTCCCTGATCACGTAACTGCTGCTGAACTGTCTCTAATGAGGCGATCAAGGTGGAGTTGATCGCTCCCTGATCCATCACAACGTGCTCTGTACGGGAACGATCCTCAGAACTGCCGGCCATGGCGACGTCTGCAAAACCAAACGAGCCCAACTCAGGTGCTGTCAAATCAATCAGTCTCTCCTCGAGCTCGTGTCTCTCAGGTAGAACAGAAAGGGGGTCGAGGGGGAACAGGGTGGAATCGTACTCGGGCTCGGAGAGCGGGTCTGAGCTCTCGCGAGCCAACCTAGATGATGAGGTAGACGCGCCCGAAAGCGGTGCAGCCAGAGGCTGCCTAAGAGACCGTCTACCCATCATCTTGATCTGGCGAGTAGTGCGCATGAGATCTGGAGAAATTATGATCAGAAAACAAACCCCCGGTTCACCAACGCAACGCAAGCTGAAGACCGTGAAAGTTCGGTCAAATTATCTTGTCGATTTTATTTTGGTGAACACACAAAATATCAGAGCGCTTACGTGACCTGTTGGGATATCCGATGCTAACCCAACCGACTGGCCCGCACGGAAAAGTCGGTAATCAGTCGGGACTAGTAACGGGGGGCTCTACATAGGGTGCGGGTCACTCTCTCGCGCATCCAAACCATACAATGAGGGGGTTGCTCTCCCCAAGACAAAGTTTTTAGGGTGAGCGAGTTTTAAGATCAATAATTCTTAGCAGTCCCAATTTTATGGTTTCACTTTTTTTTAATCTTTTTCAAAACAAACAAAAGGCCTAACGAATTTTTCGGTTCTCCTGGTTATTAAGTCCAAAACAGGGGGGAGAAGACGAAAAAGCCGATGCACGATAAATCAATGATGCATGCTGAGTAAGAAATGCGTACCTTGCCTCCAGCACTCTACATGCAAAATGATCCGTGCATAAAAGTAAAGACTGAAAAGAAACTAACCTATATGGTGCAACGGGAAAGCCGAGTCCTAAACGAGCAACTTCTAGCGAAGAACCGTCTAACCGGTCACCGACCTCCAAGCCAAAGAGTCTGGTCTTGGCCCGTCCCTCCTCTGTCCGACAAATCGGGGGTAGGAGTAAGCGCTTTACAGGACGGGCTGCGGCACGTAGGCTACGAAGGCAAATGAATCGGTTATTTTTATTAATGATTTTTAAGTAGGTCCAATTATCGATCTATGGGAACAGTTAAGCAGTTAGGTATGTGGATCCTACTGATTACGGCACAATCACCAGAAAATCCTAAATCTAGGGGCTCGAGCAAAAACCGCGAAAAACCGAAAAAGACAGAAATAAAAGAAAAGTAAACCGCGAAAAAGCCGCGAAAAACCGCGCAAGTCCTAAGGGTCCCCCGAGCACGCCGGTGCTCAGCGAAACAGACCCGCTACGGTAGAAAAGTCTAAGAGTGTCCAAGTCCTGAGTCCTGTATTATTACAATAATAATAAAATAAAATAAAAACCTAATCTAACCTCACCCACTCAACTCTCTCCCTCTCGCTCTCTCATGCAGCTTCGTAGAGAAGGAAGCCGCCTCCAAGTTCCTCGGTTGCACCGGCTCCTCGAAAGTCGCCTCCGCGGTCCTCGGGCCCTCGCAAGAAAAAGATATGAGTGGTCAGACCAGCAAAAATAATCAAATAATGAAGAAAAGGAAATGAAAATAAAAGTGAGGGTATATATGCAGAAATGTAAGATAAAACAAACACTCAAAAGAAAACAAAAATAAAAATGAAATAAGAAGAAAATATAAACAAAAGGCCGCGAAAAGCCGCGAAAATAAAAACGAAAAGAAAATGAGAAAAACTACTAAGCCGTGCTCCCCGGCAACGGCGCCATTCTGATAACGGTTCCGAAGGCTAGGGTATGAGGTACAGAAATAGGGTCGTTGTGACCCGAGCAATCAGACCACGTATATCAAGAAAAATGAACCACTTAAAGCAAATAAAATCAATCAGAACAAAGCAAGCGGTCCTGCTATATGTTTAACCTGGTATAGCACCCAGGGTCGAACTCAAGGAGCACGGGTTGGTCGAAGGCCTACGAAGTAGTAAAAACAAATCAAATAAAAGACAAAATATTTTTAGTGGTTTTTAATTGTTTTTATATTTTTTTGGATTTTTAATATGTGAAGAAAATAAAGAAACACAAATAAGCACACTTTAACAATTTAATTAATGCAACAGAAACCAAGCAAAAATTCGAACAAAAATCATTTTATGTTTTTTATATTTTTTTATGTTTTTGGTGAATTTTTGGAATTTTTCTGATGTATATTTTATTTTCTAAAAATCAAACAGTAACAAAAATGCAAGGTACTGTCCAGCCAGGCCCAAAAGCCCTAGATAAAATATCTAAGGGCCTCAAAAGGGCCTGGAGGTATTTTTCCTGTAAACTAGGTAAAACAAGGAAAATTTTAGTACCAAAATTATTGTTTTTGGGTTTTTAGATTATTTAATAGAATTTTTATGAGTTTTTAGGTGTTTTTAAGTTTTTAAGGTTTTTAAGCAATGAAAAATAGCCAAAATTGGCTAGAAAATCAAACAAACTAAAATAAACAGTACCTAATTTTTGTAGAATTTTTAGAGGGTTTTTATATTTTTTTGTGATTTTTTAAACCTAGACAGTAACATAAATTATGGTTTTTGATTTTTTAAAAATAACAAACGAAATCAAAAATGTCCTCAAAAATTCACAAAAATCCTACACCATGGCAGGAGCCATGTGTCAAATTTTCGTCGAATTTGGAGGTGATTTGATATTTTATTCAAAAATGACAAGAGGGTACAGTGCATAGGGACTGGAATGCAAATACCCAAAGTTCTGGGGGTCCAGGTGCAATTAACCCAGCAAAACACGCGCGAGGCACGTGCCTGGGGCACTCAGGGACTTATATGTAATAAAAATAAGGTCCGAGGACCCCTATTGGTAACACGTACCAAAAGTCCGAGGACCTCAGTTGCAATTTACCCACAAATAAACGCACATGCGGTATTAAACCATTCGTAGGGGCATAAATGCAAATACTAAAAAGCTTTCATTCATTTCAGAACAGCCAGAACTACAAGGGCATATATCGCAAATAACCCAAAAATACACGTGACGAAGCACATGGCTCACACAGACAGGGGTATAAGTGCAAATAAAATAAGCTCGAGGTCCTCTATGCAATTTACCCCAAAAATACACAACGTATTTAAACATTTACAGGACTAATACGAAATAAACTAAAGATAAGGGCCTAAGGGTAATTTACCCTTTATTAAGCGGAGCTGATGGATGGCCGCCACGTGGCGATCGGACGGTCCAGGATGGGGCGGCTCACGACGCTGCTGCTGCTCTGCTCGATCCAACGGTCCAGGCCAGGACACGTGTGGATCTGATGGCCTGGATCTAGCGCCTAAGATCTGACGTCAAAGGGGGGCTCCAGCCACCAACGGTCAGGATGGCACCTGGAGCGGGAGGCTAATCCGACGACTCTGGAGGGTGCTGGATGAAGGCGCCTCCAGCCTCCTCTGTTGCGCCTGAAGATCGGAGGAGCTCCGGCGTGAAGGTGCGCAGCTGCTGTGGGTCTCCGATGCCCCAGCCGAGCTCGGATGAGCTCCGACGAGGGTGGCGGAGCTGAAGCTCCTGTCTGAATGTCGAGAGGCCTCAGATGGCCTCCACTGGTCCTGTAAAACGGTTCAGAAGCTTCGCGGGTCGAGGGCAAAGTGCCTCGACCCAGTTAGGCGACGTGGGGGTGGTCGGTGCGTCGGTGCGGGCGAACCCCGGCGATGCGACGGCGAAGGGGTCCGAGCCCCAGCTCCTGTGCGAGCTGGGTTGAACGGAGGGGTGGAGAAGGTGCGCGTGGGAAGGGCGAACGTGATGGTCGGGTCCGATGGTCGGGAGGTGGTCGGAACCGGGGTGAATCGACGAAAAAGTACGACGGCGAAGATTTGGGGAAAGCTGAAATCAAAGGAAAGGGGGGAGCTTAGGGGGTACCTGGATGGATGAATAGACTGGGCTGGAGCTGGGGAAGCTCCTGGTCGTAGCCTCGAGGGACGTCTGGGCCCGAGGCTCGGAGCTCGCACCAGTGGCGGAGCTACGGCGGAGCTATTCGCCGGATCAGTGGTATCCGACCCCTCTCCTCGCTGCGACAGCACCTGGAGCGAGCTGTCACTCACGCTCGAGCACTGGAGGTCACGGGGGATGGAGCGAATGAGCCAAAGATGGAAATGAAAGTGGCGGAGCTCGAGCTATATATGTGTGCAGGTCCGGCTAGAGGAGGTCGGGTAGGGTATCCTGGAGCGCGGATCTCGAGGTGGAGGCTCCGGCGAGGGTCTCGGATGTAACAAGAAGGAATCGGACCCTGGGTTTAGGCGAGGGTGAATCAGGTTTAGGCGCTAAAATAGGGGGAAGTCAGGCCGGGCGCCTAACCCGTGGGAAGTGGTCCTGGGGGGGGGGGGGCAGTTGACCTGGCGGTCAACAATCCCCAGGGCCAATGGGTGAAGGCCACGTGTAAAAGATTTAGAAATTCAATAAAAAATAACAAATGGCCGAATTAGGGAAAAGTCAAAACATGAAATATTTTTCTTTTAACTTTTTCTATTTTTTAGTGATTTTTAATTAATTTTTGGAAATAAAAATAAGGTATTTACAATCTATAGCTATATATAGGTATTTATACAATATGTAGGTTTTTAATTTTTGATTTTTAATTATTATTTTTGTACAATTTTATCCTTATTTTATATTTTATTTATTTATAGAATAAAATAAGGAATAAAAGGGTGTTTTTATTCTATTTTTATTGTTTATATACATAGGTAAAATAAATAGTTATGTACAACTATATACATGGTATATGTACAATGTATTTTGTATTTTAATTTTGTGATTTTTTATTTGATTTTTGTTTTGATTCTTTTTATTTTATTTATTTACAATATATAACCTAGAATATTTACAAAACGTTTTGAAAATAACTTTATTTATTTACAAGGTTAATTAAATAAATATAGGAGCATGGTTTATATACATGATGAAGGGGTCTTTTTAATCTTTTTGATTTTTAACTTTTTATTTTGTTCTTATCTTTTATAAATATATACAAGTATTTACAAGCATATTTTTGGGTGAGGAAAACATTTTTATTTTATTTTCATAAATATATACACATGAGCCCCTATCTCCCTCTACTTGGCTTTTATGCGGTCAGGCCCATGCTGAGCCCTCCCTTGGGTTAGGTTGCTCGATATTTCTTCTAAATATTTCCCTCTTTTTCTTTTTAATCTTTATTCTTTTATTTTTGCACAAAAACATGCTAATTATAGATTTTTACACAATGCATGCTTTTGCTAATTATTCCTATTTACACATATCTACATGCATTTGCATAGGTTTTTGTAGCTAAAATATAAGAATAAAGAGTGATGAATGGGTATTCATCAGTCGTCCATAAACACCTCGAGAAAATTGCCTACCATCTCGGTGAAAACTGCAAGCATGCATCTCTGGAATGTTGCAGGTGTGTTGCATATTCCAAAGGGCATTCTCCTGAAAGCATAGGTGCCAAATGGGCAAGTGAAGGTAATCTTCTCTTGATCTTCTGGGGTGATTGCCAATTGGTTGTACCTGGAGTACCCATCTAGAAAGCAGAAGAACTCCTTGCCAGCCACTCTTTCCAAAACTTGATCAATGAAAGGCAAGGGAAAGTGGTCCTTCTTCATTGCTGCATTAAGACGACGGTAGTCAACACATACGCACCAGGATGTCGGTACCCGAGTAGATATCTCCTCGCCTCTGTCATTTGTATAAGCCCTGACTTTTTTGGAATGATGTGCAGTGGGCTTAGCCACTTTGAGTCAGAGATGGGATAAATAAAGTCTGTGTCACACTATTTCGTTATTTCCTTCTTGAGGACATCCCTTAAATTCGGATTTAGTCTTCTTTGAAATTCACATAACGGTTTTGCATCTTCCAGGTAAATATGGTGTGAACACAATGTAGGATTTATTGCACAGAGATCTAAGACATGCCAACCAAGTGCCTTGAAGTTTTTCTCTAGAACCTCGAGAAGTTGAGATTCTTGCTCTGGAGTCAGCCTGCTATTGATGATGACCCGATACATATTGTCTGCACCCGCAAGGAAAGCATACTTCAGGCTTGCAGGAAGTGGCTTGAGTTCCGGTTTCGATCTAGCCAATTTATCAGTCACTTGTGAGACAGTGCTGGTGGGGGGATGTACTGCTTGAACTTTTGCAGAGTTGCCAGCCTCAGTGCTCTATTGAGATTCTGATAATGTGCCGAACAGATCTATGATGGGATCATTGTATTCTAGCTGGAGTGAATCATTGGAGTCAAAAAGATGCATCAACAAGTTTGACTCTATCTCCCAAATGTCTTCGGAGCTTGCGTCGACTGTGCTTTCCAGGTCTTCCTCTAGAGAGAGGATTTTTTGTGTCCATGGATCGTTCAAGGAGAGTTGCGTATCTCGGATTTCTATAATGAAGTCACAGTTTGCTTCAGACGTAGCTGCATGTCCCTTATCAGTTATGACTTTAGGCTCGTTGATCATGTCTATGGTAATTCTGTTGTTGCCTGAGCTGAAGGTGATCTTGCCAGACCCATAATCAACCATGGCTTCTGAAGTGCGTAGGAATGGCCGCCCTAAGATGATAGGAGTCTAGAGTAAGGGTACAGGTGATTCCATGTCAAGGACTAGAAAGCCAACTGGAAACCACATGTCCCGCACCTTCACCACAACATCTTCCAAAAGACCTCGTAGTCGCTTGATGGATCGGTCAACGAACTGAAGGATTATACGTGTTTTCTTGAGGATCTAGCCTAAATTCTTGCAGTAATGACGAGGGCAGGAGGTTGATGGAAGAACCGCTGTCAACCAAGGTTCACTTTAAGACTTGATCGAAAATCTCGCAACTGATTAAAGGCACTCCTTTGTCTTGCTTTTCTGTGGGAGATTGCTAATGGCTGCAACTATGGCCATGGTGAGAACGTGCTTCTCAAACTGTCGCGTCTATTGTTTTGTGTTAGGCAACACTTTCTTGTACATAACTCTTTCAAATCTTTCTTTACAACTAGCATGTACTCCATGGTCTTCATCAATGGAATTTCAATTGTCAAGTTATTAAGAATGTCCACAACTCTAGGATCAAATAACACATTTCTTCTTTTTGCAATTTTTTTGTGTTTTTATATTGCATCAGGAAAAGGAATATCTGCATGACTGAAATCAGAAATAGAGTTTTTATTTACAACAAAATCCTTGTCCACAATATGTTGTACATCCGGGTTACAAAAAAGGAGTACAATCTGGAGGCTGAGATGTTGGTTCTGGTGGACAGGCAAAAAGTGAGGCCTTCGATCCATCGGCTGGCGTAGGATCGGTCGCGGCTGGTGGCTCCTCCATGGCTGGCACGACTTCAATTTGGTGACAATTATCTTTTTGGTCCTTTTGCTTTTTCTGAATTTTTTGTTCTTTTTGGTGATGGATATGGTGGTGGATGGCAACTAGAATGCCTCCTTCTTTTTCTTCCTCACCCACCCCTGTAGCTGGCAAGGTTGATGCAAAAGATGACGATTCACCTGAAGCTTTATTCTTCCCCTAGTTCGTGGCAGGAGGAGGCAATGCCCTACCGCTCCTGAGAGTGTCATCATTAAATAAAATAATAGTACAATCATATGGCTGTACAGGCATAGACAGGAGACCACATTCTACCTGCTCTCTTCTCTTGAAGTTGTCAGGGTTGGCTTCGACATGCGCCCGAATGGTTGTTTTTGTGGCAGTCAGGTTGTCTAACTTTTTCGTCATATCCGCTTGGCCTTTGACAAGTTGAGCCAAGAAATCAAGGGTTGGGTTCACAGGATTTGCCTCAGAGGTTTCAGCGTACAGACCACGTAGTTGATGCATGTTTGGAGGTTGGAGCGGTGACTGTTGGTGGTGTTGAGGTGGTGGAGATAGCTGATATTGATGGTGAGAGGGAGGAGGGTATTGCTGGTACTATGGAGGTGGGGCAACCACATACTGATGGTATGGTTGTGGCTGAAAGTATTACGGCTGCTGGTATTGTTGATTCTGCCTCCACTGGTTGGGATACTAAGGAGGCTAGTGATACTGCGGTGGAGGTTGCAAGGACTGCCCAAACCGACCACCCTATGGTTGGTGGTATTGCATGTTGGCTTATTGCTAGCGTTGGGGGTGTCTGGTAGGACATGTCAGCCGTGCATCATTACTCCAAACACCATTGACTTCTTGAATCAAGGGTAGTGGTGGGAACGCTGGATATGACGATGGAAGGATGTCTGGCTGGTAGATAACCATCTGCTGCTGCGACGGGCCCTGATCGGGCGCCTGCATGTAGTACACGTGCTAGACTGTCAGTGGATGCTGGCTTGGTTGAGATTGTTGTGGTAGTGATGGCTCATCTTTCTTCTCAGCTGGAGCTTCGGTGGATGGTGTCGTTGACTGAATCGAACTGATGGTGCCCACCAGCAACTCCAACTGCTTAGGGATCTAGTCTAGCTTGTCGAGGTTTTGCATCCTCTTTTCGATCACAGTGAGTTTCTAAAGGTCCTGTGATCGCTTCTCGATAATATCAACCTTTGAGAGATGGCCCCCGATGATGCTGAGGTTGGAGCTCTCATCTCTCTCCACCTCACAAGACGCTGTCATATGGACTTGCTTCTAGAGGATCTAGGGTTGCTTCAGATATGACTTGGACGAAGAGAGTACGGCCTCTCCTTCGGCCATTTCCTCAAAAATCTACCAAACTACGTCTTCATCCTTATTGAAATGTGATCCCCCACATGCTCCATTAAAGAGGCGTTGGCTTTCTACGTTCAGCCACCTGAAGAAATGTTGTACCAAGCTAGTACGTGGGATCTCATGATGGGGGCATTTCTCCTACAGATTTGTGAATTTCTCCCAGGCTTCATGAATGCTCTCGTGTGCCCCCTAGGAGAAGTTGCTAATTATGACTCGCATCTGGTTGAGCCGATCGAGAGGATAGAATTTGTGCAAGAAGGCAGACTTCAGCTCCTCCCATGTTGTCACAACCTTTCCCAGATGGTTGATCCAATATAGGGCCTTGTCCTATAGACTGAAGGGGAATGCCATCATTTTCACTACATCCAACAGAACATTGGGGTAGTGGGTAGTACGATAGATGCGTGAAAATTGCTGTAGGTGAATGTAGGGCTCTTCGTTGGTGTTCCCGTGGAAAGAAGGGAGGAGAGCAAGGAACTGAGGCTTTAGCTCAAAGTGAGCATGCACAGGTGGTATGAGGATCCACTCGGTCATCTGGCTGTCTCCAGGGTTATATGTCTCCTTAATTGTGAGTTTTGGCCTCCCTTGTTCTGGTTCTTCCTCGTCGAGGTTCTCATGGGTTCCTTGTCCTCCTCCTCCTAGTATGTCTCATCCTCCTTATCCATTCATGACTTCATTCAGTGTATCCTGAAATGTAGTCTGTGTGTGGGCCTGCTCTGTCAACTGATGATGAATGGCCTGGATAGATGCCAACAACTGAGCATTCACCTGATTTTGATAAGGCATTGTCCTTGCTCTGGTTGTGAAGGTGGTTGTTGACCCTTGCCTTTTCCTTGAGGAGCCATTTCGGGGTCTGAGTCCAAAGAATTGAATTCCGTATTTGGATCTAGGACTGGTACTATCTTCTAGCTGCAATGTGAAAAATCCCCAATCAAACCATTTGAAATTGAATCTTCAACTGCCAAGATGGATCTGGAATTAGGGTCAAATCTAGTTGTAAATGAAAAAGATGTGTACTGTAATCGATTCTCACTCAAAACAACGAAAGTGGGACAAAGGTGATCCCGATTTATTGGGTGGTTGAGAAGACGAGGAGTTTGGAGATCGACCCGCAAGGTCCGGATCGGGTTCTCGGGAATTGCCTCGAATTATTTACGAGGTCGAGTCAATGGAATCGATGTAGGTGTTGGCGGGATCCCAACTAAGCCATCCATGATCGACATCGTGAAGCAAGAGGGAGATCGATGCAGGAAGAAAGATACGGTGGTTAACGGAAGAAAAATGTTGTGTAAAATAGTTGAAAAGGCTCGAATCGAGTGGGGTCTATAGGAAGACACATACGACAAAATTTGTGCAAATGTATGGGACTTTAATCTTTATTTTCAGGCATATCTTATAACAAGTCAGCACGCTAACCATATAGGAGAGAGAGTACTGCCAGAAAACTATCTCGTACTTGTCTTCCTCCTTTGTAACTTGTAGTCTGCACTTTTTAAGGTTATTGTAACTCTTCCTGGATCCCTACTCAGCCAAAGAAATAGAGAGAGTAAGCCGATAGGAGAAACTGCTACTTCGGTTCTCGCTCGCAACGGAACCACCCATGAGCGTACAAGAACCTACTCGGATGCAAACCGTTGAGACATACACCCTTGTGAAGGCGTGGCCTATGCTCCGTACTTCAGACCATGTCGATGTTCTACACAAGGTGGGAACACCATCGTTGACAAGGTCCTACTCAGTCACATACAATTGAAGCACCATTACATCAGAAATCCATGTGATACACAAGGTAGTTATAGACTAGGTTTTGGGCTCTAATCCTTAGCAGGTCCTGCCTCGCTCATGGGAGGGGTTTTGTTCCCCTCCGAAGGTACCTGAAAATAATGAGGGCTTTATGAACCCAAGCCAATGATAGTTCATTACGGATTTTAATTAAAGTCAGTGTTTTATTTAGAAATACCCTTATTTTTTTTGGGTTTTCTCTTTTTTTGTATCTGTTTTCATACAAGCGCTTAACGTTTTTGTAGATTTTCATTTAAATTCTAGGTGCTCAAAATCAGAGGGAGATAGCTGAAAAGTTGTGCAAGTTGATTCAATGATGGAAATCTAACCATTGTGTCTAATGATGTATGCTGAGTTAGAGGACTTACAGTGCTTCCCAGCTCTCTCCATGCAGTATGCAAAACAAAATTTTTAAACATATTCTACATGGCAGTATGCAATGGACAAAATCGCCCTAAATAGTAGCTGTTATTAATCGTGAATAACCAATTGTTAGTTTTTTTTAGAAATGAGACCAAGGTCCGATCTTCGATGTCGATCGATGCTCGCCACAACGGGTTCTGCAAGCGATGTATACGACCTATCTTGATACGTGGTCTCAAGTCCAAATTACTAATATTTATTTATTTTACTAGATCCAATCGTAAAGGACTATAGGAAGATGCATTCTTATTAGAGTTTGGACCTAGTTACCGAGTCAAGCAACCTATGTCTAGGGGCTCCATGCACACAAAAAAAAATAAAATAAGGTGGAAAACTAAAAACAACGGGAAACAAAATAAAAGAAGGCAGGAAAAACTCGGAAAACTGCAACGAGGCCTCCAGGTGAACAAACACTCAGCCATTGGACCTCATTGTGGAGAGTAGAGTCCAAGTTAATTATTACATACCAAAATTGTCTCTCTCACCCATAATTACATAAATGAAATCTAAACTAATTCTAAGCTAACTCCTCCTTGCTTCCTTGGTACCCTCTCCAGCTGGTCACAGAGAGAAGACCATCCTCCTCCAAGCTTGACTGCTTTGGCCTCCAAAAAAGCAGTCCTCGTGTGGCGGGCCCTCGCAACAAAGTCACAAAGAGATGTCATTAGCACAAATAATCAAATTAAGTCAATAAATATTTACAACAACAAACAAAGAATTAATGAAAATAAATCAATAAATATTTACATCAATAAATTATTAAATCAAAATAAATGACTATACAAAAATGTGAATGACAAAATTAGGCTACGCTCATTGCTCCCCGGCAATGGCGCCATCTGATAACAAGGATTTTTGTAGAGGTCTTGTCAATCCACAAGGCAAACCGATAGTCGTCAAAGTAACCCCGAACAAAAACCCTAATTGATCAATAATTAACCCACAATATTAATAAAGGCAATAAATGACACAAGTAAGGTTAAAATTTATTATCTATACAATAAAATGCATAGTGATTAAGTATGTAGAGTTCTAACCACAGAGAGCAAAATAGGTAGCATATTGTTATTTATTTACAACCATGTCATTTATCATGCATATACATATATCTTCTTGTGTGATTTTGGATTTTTTTTATTTTATTATTTTATTTTATTTTTAATTTTGTAATTTTATATTTTCTTTTTGTATTTTTCATATTGCTATATTCCCTTTTCTTTTAAATATAAATATAGGATATATAAGTATATATACACATACATATGGAGTAATATATCTACATATACTATTTCCTTTTCTTTTAAATATAAATATAGGAAATATAAGGATATATATATACATATAGAGTAATATATCTATAAATACTAATAAATAAAAATAAAATAAGTAAGAAATTTGTTTTTGTGTTTTATATAATTTTCTAATATTTATATAATTTTTCTAGAATTTTTGCTAATTTCCAATTTTAAAAAAACAAAAATATCCCAAATAAGGGATAAAATAATTATTCAAAATTGATTTGGATTTTAAAAATAGTAAATAGGCTTCAAAATTACCCAACCCAATTTTAATATATAACTATTTATATAAAGAAATTATATAATATAAAAACATATTTTTGGATTTTTTAATGAATTTTTAGATTTTTATGAAAGATTTTGGGGTTTTCAATTTCTACAAATTTTCTTTTTCCATTTTTAGTGATTTTTGGTCTGTAATTAAATCATGATAAATAACACCATATATATTTTTTTTAGAATTTTTGGATAGTTTTTCTATTTTTTTGGTATAATCTAATTTAAAAAGGTAATATATGTGCTCTATTTCATTTTTAATAAATAATTAAAATGTCAAAAATACAAATAAAAATATGGATGTGAATATACATGGCATAAGGCATTTAATCATATTTTTTGTTCTTTTTTAGGAGGACAGTAGCTATTTATAAAAATTACATCAAAAGCACAAAGATATATGTCCTAGCAAGGGCATTTTTGAAATAAAAATAAACTTCAGTGGACTCTCTGCAATTTTGCAAAAAATATACAACGTGATTAAACTTTTATTGGACTTTTTAACAATTACAAAAAATGTTAAGGGTATATATGCAATTTCGCCACCTCACATGGGACGAAACGTGAAGTGACGTGGAATGGACCCAAATGTAATTACAAGAAGTGTAGGGGCCTATTGCAAATTTTCAACTTAAATTAGAATGTGATATTTTATTTACAGGACTAAACATTAATTACAAAAAAGTAGGGTATATGTGTAAATTACCACTAAAGAGGTGATGATCGAATGGTGGTGCTCCTCCCACTTGCCATGTGTCGGGTTGTGGGTGTGTGGTGACGATTCCCAATAAGATTAGATCGCTAGATACGATAAAACATATTGGCGTGGATTATCCAACGGTTACTGCTTCGACTGGAGGAGAGGCTCGATCCGATGACTCTAAAGATGCTTGGAAGAACATGGAAGAACCCCGTGCCTCCCAAGCTTCAATATGGTGTAGCACATGCGTCCGACCATCTGGGGTGCTCGCAAGGGACGCAAAGCATCGGCCATGCTCCTTCGCATCTAATGATGGCTTTAGGATGGCACATGGAGCTCCGACGTGGACATGCGACGTCGAGGAAGAGAGGGGGTTCCAAGTACCTCCTCTTCTGCAAGATCGACCCCCCAAGGGATCCTTTGGCGCTCCAGACCTGCAATAAAGGTTCACAAAAGCAATAAGGGGGTCTGGGGACCTTATTGGATGGAATGGGCGAAGGGCAGTGAGGCGGAGGGGTCCGGCGATATACAACGGAGATAGACCCCAAAATCCAGATCCGTAGAGGATCTGGTTGAATGAAGATGCGTGGGGTGTACATGAGGTGACAGAATCGAGGTGGATGTCATCTGAACGACGGGGAGCGTGTGATTACACACGGAGGAGCTCGCTGGAGCTCAGCTACAGTGAACTACGCGAATTACTAATTAACCTAATTTGACTAATCAAAACCTAAACTAAGAACAAAAGATTAAACCTAAAATGAAATGCAATTAAAAAGGCTAAAAAAACAGCTCTTATACCTAAGGGTTGGCTAGGGAGCATGGCCAAAAGCGATGGCGACTGTGGGTGCACCTCCGTGCTCCGGGAGCTCCCCCTGACCTTGCAAAGCCTCCTCCTATCACGAGAATACCAGCTAGAACCAAGTCGAGGGATCCTAGATTCGAGACGGTGACCAAAGAATGAATGGAGGAGGAGGTTCATTATTTAAATACAAGTCCTGGAACTCCTATTGATTTGTGGAATGGAAAGAAAACGAGCTATATATAGAGGATATAAAAATTGGGCATGGATCTACGATGATCAAGGATCATTTCGTATGAAGGGGACGAAGGCGATGGATGGATGAGACGCCCAGGAAAAAGGGCACAAAACACGGAAGAAGACGTCTGCGTGAAATGAGAAGACTGGAGGGGGAGTTGACTGGGCGGTCAACCATTGTAGGGACCTAATTGGTCCCGACAAGCACGCTACAGGACAAAATAACGAGTTTTGTTAGAAATTAATTATTTAATAATAGTAATTGATTTTATTAATTTTTGAGTATAAAATAAAAAATGTGTATTATTTTATTTAGTATTTTATTCTGATTTTTATTTATTTTTTGGTGTTATTTATTAGTAGTTTATTTTTAGGGGTATATTTATAGGTATATTTACCTATATTTTGACTATTTTATTTTATTTTGTATATTTTATTTTATTATTTTCTTTTTATATATTTATATCTTAATTTTATATACATAAATATATTTTTATTATATTTTTATGATATATTTTGTACATTTAAATAAATATATATTTACAATATATATGTATTCTTATAAGAATTTTATCTATTATTGTATACATTTTATTTATTTATTTAATTTTATTTTATTTTGTTTTATCCTTGTATTTTTAATATAATATACATGATATTTACAAAATTAAAAAATATAAAAAAAATTAAAGAATAAAGAATACTTTCCCCTTTTATTTATATGCATGTATGGACATATGTATTTTGCCTATATATTAATATAGAGTTATTTTATTTTGTGTTTTCTTTTTGGTTTTATTTTGATTTTAATATGTGTATAAGTTATACATTACATAATTATAAAAATATGAATTTGTAAAAATAATAAGGAATGAATATAATGGATATTTTATTTGGGTCTCATGTACAATGATGTTCCAAAATCTAATTTTCACACCATGACTCCAAAAAATATGAAACCTCCTCCATTAAATATCTCATAAAAAGTTATATACAATTAGAGTGATTTTAATGTATTTTGAATTTTTATTTGAAAGATATGGGTATGTGAAGTTGGGATTTTGGCTTTTTATTTAGTGTATAAAAAGTACTATGTATATTTTTTTGTGCAAATTCAATTTTGTATTTTTATTTGCATTATTATCTACAATTTCATATACAAAGTTTCTTCATTTGATATATAAATAATAAAGAATAAAATGGGGGTCAAAAATGAATTATTGAATGAATAAAAGAATGGGTTTTTATTGTATTTTAGGCCCTTATCTCCCCCTACTTTATTCCTTGTCGACCAATTCAATTCTTGATTTGGTCTCGAGATTTAGGGTCATAAAATATCTTTGATTCTTTATACTTTTTCTTTTCTTCTCTTTATTCTATGATTTTAGCATTAAAAACATTTTTTATATACTATTAATGCAACAAATAATGAAGGCTATTTTGCACAAATTAATGGTATTTACATGCATTAGCTAGGGTTTTTAAGGCCAAAATGATAGAATAAAGGTGATGAAATGGAGATTCATCAGCCGCTGTCTACTCTCAGCATTACCCCTTCTGTTGATCTCCAAGTCGTGCTACCCTCTACTCTCTACTAGTCTCCCTTCCACCCCTCCGCCTATATGAGAAGCTTATTTATTACGCCTCTACCCTCAACTCCATTCTATTCTCCATCCACTAGTGTCCTAAAAGCTATCACCACATCCATTCAGAACCAGGTCTAGAAACATGGTTAAAAACTCTAGAATTTGGAGATTTCTACATATACAGATGAAATCAAGAGAGTCAGGAGCGAAGAACTTACAGAGCACTTGCTCGGCGAGAGCCTCTAGTGGATGGCCTTGCTCAGCGTCCTTGTGAATACATGGTTCATCTATTTTATATGAAAATCGTAACAAAATTCCCTTAACAATTCACTAAATAAATCTCCTAAAATATGTTAATTAACATTCACTAACTATGCCGAAATAAAGGATAAAATATGTAATTCAATAACCTCTGTTTTTGACCCTTTTTTAGCCTATTATTTTATGTACAAATATTAATTTTTTTGACTTAGTTTTTTCTCTATTATATCATTTTATTAAGTAACTAACTTAGTATAAAGAATCAAAACAAATAAAAATCAGAAAATCAGAAGAAAACACAAAAAAACGACATTGTTTATTTTGTACATATTTTATCTTTGTCGATTTTATTTTACAAATTTCTAACCTATAAAAAATTCCCTAAAAAGTAGATTATTTATGTATATTTTTATATAAGGTAATTCACTAATTAAAATTAAATTAAAATACAGAAAATCACAAAGTATAAAAATATGCTATTTTATTATCTATACAGTACCATCAAAAATACTTTCTCTTTTTATTTCGATCCCTTCACAAAAGTTGTAGATCTCGTTGAGACAAACAACTTTCATGTTGACTACTTTTTGATTTGACATCATTTTCTCTTTTTTTATTTTTCTTTTTATTTAATATTTTAATTTCCTAGGAGTGACATGTGGCCGCTCCCAGAGCCGCCACATGTCACCCCTTTTTTCTTCATTTTTTATTTTATTTTATTTTATTCTATTATTATTATTTATTTAATTTTAATTTCATTTTTTACCTTTTCTCTCTTTTTCTCTTTTCTCTCTCTAGCACGTGTTGTGCACGTGTCGTCCCCTCACTGTTCTCCCAACTCATCTCCCTTCGCCCCGGTGGCGATCCACCTCCCTCTCTCGTAACTGGCGGTGATGCAATTTTCCTCCCTCATCATTATGCCACCTCGCCTCATCTTTCGTTATGTCCTCCCCCTTTTTATGGCTCTCCGCCACCTCTCTTCCGATCTTCATCCGCCATTCTTCGAAGCTCCAACTGCAGACAATAGGGGGAGGAAGTGAAAACATGGTGGCTAGTGAAAACAACCACCATGTACCCATTTGGCAAGATCTATACGCATAGCGCATGTTGTCGTGAGCATCTAAGCTCACCTGAGCTCAGGCTTGTCAAGGCTTTGAAGCGAGGACTCATAGAGTTGTGCACTCCTTCTCCCCAGGTATACTCTTCTTCTCCTTCTTCCCATCTCTTCTTCTTATCTCGCCATTCTTCTCCTTCTACCCTTGTTCTACTCGACCACACCTCCGACTCTTATCGCCTCTTCCTCCACACTCCGCTCCTCTACTCTGCCAATCACCTCACACCTCCATACATCTCTATGCTTTACAAGCCACATCGCAACTCGACCCTGCTCATTCGCCCGTACTTCATCATCTTGTCCTTTCCCTTTCTACCTTCTAGGGGACCTACTTCAAAGCTCTGCCTCAACCCATGAACTCTTTGCCAATTGCTTCCGCTCTCTCCATCTCCACTTCGTGCTTCGACCACCTTCACCTTACCGCCTCGCCCCTCGCTAGTTGCTCTCCACCTCGGGCCGATAATCGCAACCACCATCACCAGATGCACTCCCTACCACTTCACCAAGGCCACACCAGCCATCATTGACCACTATGAAGTCTTCATTGATCGCCTTCGCCCAATGCATCTAGAGCCCTAGCTCCGCCATTGTCGTCCGCCTCGCCATCCACCGAGCCACCGTGGAGCTCGACCACCACTTTGCCCTTCATTGGACATGTGCCTCATCATCGCCTCCTCTATGTATAGCAAAAGTGGGATTAGGAGGATGGCCCTTGATCTAATGGTTCTCGAGTTGCCACGCCATCACCTGAAGCTTGCATGCACCTCGAGGTTCAGGTGAGCCCGAGCCTCTCCCAGCATCCATGTGGAGGCTCGGGCACCCGAGACTCAGCCTCTCCCCAAAGATATACCTCAGCCCCTTGAGCCACCCTCAACACATGCGAAGCACGTGCAGGTAAGGGTAAATTGCAAGGAGGTACCCACCATTCTAGGAAATCACTCTGTCACCTTATCACCCAGATCATGTGTGGCGCACGTGCCCACCTATGCAAATTGCAGAAAGGCACAAGCAATTTTAAAAAATTACATATAAGTCCTTCCAGGGCCCTCTTTGAGACAAAAACTTTTTTATTGTGATTTAGTCTGTGGAACATCATTTTTTCATAAATTCCTCATTTGAACTCCATTTTTTGCGCATAATATGTCATTTTGAATCTTGTTTAATGCTCTTTCATTTGTATATTTTGTGAGCAGATCATACCTTGGTTTTAAGTGAATATTATTTGAGGATCCCTTCTGATCAAGGAGGCTAAAGTTTGAAATATTTGTGTTGTTATGTTTTGAGAAAATTGATCTCTTCTGCATGGGCTTCAATCATGAGAAATAAAGTTAATCTCCATGATAATTTTTATGGTTAAAGACTACTTCTTTGAGGATTAAATTACAAGTAAGATCAGAGGGCAAGATTATCCTGAGATTTATTTTCATATTTATAGGGTTATTCATTGATCTATTGACCTTCTTGTCTGCAGCTTGGAATTAATTTAAATACATTTCTTGAACTGATTTCTTTTGGGTCTGTGATATCTTTTGAGGATTATTTGATCATTCTAATTAAGAATTTAAAATAAATTTCATCATATATCACATGCTTCATTGTTTCCTTTATTTACTTTGCATTGCATTTATCTAATTTTCACTTTATTTTCTGACATAGTGATTAATATAGCTATTAGCTAATTATTAAAAATTGATTCAAAAATCATGCAACTAGAAATATACCATTCCTTGTGATCAACCTTGGTATACTTACCAAGTAAAAATACCTCGCAATATTCAAGAGTTGTGGTTTTTGTTGATCTAATTTCTGCCTCATATACTACAATTATTTTTTTTAAAGAGGCGGATTTTTCGTTCATCAATCCTCCTGATCAAATCTTTCGACGTTGGGGATCCTCCAACCTTTCTCAACTTCCTCCTACCCTCTGTACCACCCAGAGGGGGTGAAAGAATGAAGGAGAGAGGGTGATGGAAGATCGACCATCGAATTTCCTATGATCATATTAACTCAAGAATAACCCAAATAATTGACTCAAATAAAGTGAAAGTTTACAGTAGGGTTCGTGGGGTAAGACGAGGTAACTTTGCATGGTCGAGGGGATATTACCAATGTTTACAAGGCCGAGAAGATAATTTACAAAGATTCTAGGGTTCATGGGGTAAAAATCCCAAAGAACAATCATGACTCATATTTCTTGAAGACAAAGGGTTTATTTCTAACCTTTAGATCATCATCCAAAGGCTCACAAGGGTGGACATCCCCTTTATGAGTAGGAATCCCAAGGACGTCGCCCTCTTGTATTTAAGAGAGGCTTGACCTCTCTCTTGAGAAGATAACGCATTCTGTTGATTCCGAATTGCCTTGAGAGCTTAGGTAGAAAGAGAGAGAGAGAGAGAGAGTTGAGAACTGTCTTTGTCATCCCCTCTTTACCATACATAACCCTACATGTCCACTATGTTCCCTCTCCTCCACTTTCTCTACATTGGTTCACCCCTTCGAGTGAGAAGAAAACCTTCTTCTCCATGCTTCTTGTACATGAAGAATGCTTCAATTTTGTGCAACGAAATTAGGATATGAATATAATCTTATCTCCACTTGGCATGGACAACTTCAGGAAGATGTTGATATCAAAGTTCGTGGGAAGTTATGCCTTCGAGCTCGTGGGAGGAGACTCATAGGATCGGACTTAATTCGAGAGTTTTCCCTATTTAGAGATGCACTCTTCATAGGTGAACCTAATACTACTCTTCTTATATGAAATTGTTTGAAAATTATCTCATATACCATGTGGTTTCACAATAAAATTTTGTTATGCTTGTATCCGAGTTCATATGATGTACTTTACTTGCTTGCAAATTGTTTGCTATTTTCTTCATGTTTCTATGATGTTGAGTTATGAACTCCCTTTAACTGGTATTAGAGACACATATAAAGGATTTGTAGTGATATGATATTGATGAACAATCAGTTATATTTTCCCGATCGTCAAGTACATTGTTTTTACGAATGCTTTTATATTTTGAATGGTTTGGTAACATACGATATTGTTGTTGTTGTTTTCCTGTTTAGAACATGGTTTTTTGGAATATATATGATGTCTACATGGTCTAGAGTCATGTATAAAAGGATCACCAAAAGTTGATAGCATTCTGGAAAAGGTTCGGGTATCAAAACCAACCATAGGCCCTGATTTCGGTCAAAGATCGTAGCTAGAAATTATTGATTTTTCTATCAATTTTAATCATATAATAGTGTAAAATATGAACTAATAATTTATTAATAAAGTGTATAATCAGTGCAAAAAAGGTTCGCGTGAATCCGACCGTGTAGCCTCGAGAAATTGGATTTCTCCATAGGTCAGAATGAATTTTAAGTCCATGTTATATGATGCCTTCCTATTTGAAGCGTGATAGTCATGACTTGCAAATTTGGATTCTGAAATCATTAATTGTTTATTTGGATGCAAGCAATAAATTAGTAATGTATATTTATTTCATATTTCCTTTGGCCATTTGTGTATTTGATTGATTGCGAATCAATTAGCAATTGAAAATCGACTTAATCAATCGGTTGTAATTCAATCCTTTATATTTAGTCCAAGTTGAGATCGATTTAGTGACTAAGGTCCGGATTGATGTGGTCGTTAACTAATTTGGCACCTTAGCATGGTTAAGGAAGAGCTCGCACCCTTCTTTTTGCATGACCTGGCCAAAACTATATTGAGATAGATTGGATATGAGTAGGTGATATTGTGATCTTCTAAAAACTAAAGAAGATTATAAGTGTGTGCATAAATTGATTGCTTGGATTGCTTGTTATAGTTTTTAATTAGATTAATGCTAAATAATAATCAAGAATCTTTGCTTAAAATTTCCTTTATTCTATTAATCATGAGAACATGCTTCAAAATGATTAATCATTGATTTAAGTAAGATATGGACAAGTCATATAATGGCATCCATGCTCTCCTTTCATTATGAAGAACTATCACCATGGGTTGCATGTTTTGGATATGCTTCTGCATAGTCATGACTCTGGATTACAAATTCACATGAATCCGATTATTCATTTCTTAAAAGAGATCGGTTGTATGCATATTGACCCTAACATTGTTTCTCATATTATTGAAGCGATATTAGATTGTCTTTAGTGTAATATTTAAAATATCTCATTTATGATTGGTATAATCAACAACATGCTAACTCCATATATGTGGGGGCATATGTGTTGAAGAACAAAATGTGAATGAAAGTTGGACTTGCAAGGGGGGAAGTTCCCACTTTTTCACTATAGCCGCATTTTCTCGTATTATGGGATGCAATGAAAGTGGAAAGGAGATCTAAATCTTGTAGTGAAGCCTTTGGGTTAGCCTACCTCATGCTTTGAAAGCTAGCAAGAGAAATACTTTCAAAGTACGAAAAATACAAGAGTGTACTTTTTAAAATAATTAGTCAACTTGATATAGAATAACTAAAAGTGCAAATATTTTAATTTCAGATGAATCTCCCAACCCAAAGAGCAAGTTGCTTGAGGTCAATCAATTGATCGGTCTAAATTACTCACATTGGCTCCATAATTTAGAACTCGTACTTGAGACAAAGTGCATAATATATGTTCTCTCATCTATGAAGTATGAGAACCCTCAGGTAGAGGATGCTCGAGAGTTCAACAAGAAGTTGGACGAGGACCATTAAATCACCCGTTAATTCTTGGATCCTTGTCTAATGTACTTCAAAAGAAACTTAAATACCTTACTTCTACCAGGAGATCCTTCGAAATTCAAAGGAGATGTATGGAGATGTGAACCGTACTCTTTCTTCATTAAGGTCCACTAAGGACATTATGAAGAAAGAGAATCCCTCTTGTTGTGCAATGGTTGCACATGTTAAAGGGCAGTGTGGTAGGAAGTATGGATCTCAAAATGGTGTGATCCAAAATAAGAGCAAAGGTCAGATTGTTGATCAATCTTCTAATACTTTGACACATCTGACATCCAAAGAAAAGGAAGTCTGCCATCACTACTATAAGTCAGGACACTAGAGGGAAAACTGTCCAGAATACCTGAAGATCCTTTTGAAGGTATGGTGACTCTCATTTTCACCATGTTATTAATCGTCTTTTATCATAGTATAGGCGGTGAAATGGTTCAACAAAGATCACACTTTCAAGTATGTGGAAGTTATTTTACTTGGCAAGTATACCAAGGTCAAACATAGGGGCACGAGCCTCTTTGTCTATTTATCGAAAATTATTGTTTAATTCTTGAGTGATTAAATTCATCTTATTTGGTCTTCATATGCACAAACAAATATAATGCTCAGAATGATATGCTAAAATATAATGCATGGACTAAATGATACAAGAGTACATAGTAGAATGATGCATGCAATTTTTTATTTGATTTTTAAAATGCAATTAAATGAGATGCAATATGAATGATATGCATGCAGATATGTGTGTAAATATACCGCAAAATAAACAAATTTTTTAGCAATAAAATGAAGAATGATTTCAACAACAAATGGAGCATCAAAATTAAGATCAAACATCTATTAATGGAAAAGATTTATAGAGAAAAAGATACTGTGTATCATCAAATATTAGCACATTTAATTAAGTGTCAAATCATGGATTAAGCAATGCCATTAAATGGAGAATAAAATAAGATTCAAAATGAAAATGAAATCATGCTATTTGGAGTTAAAATGCTCAAGATATGAATAAAACAATGCTTGGGGCATAATTGTAGTAAAAATGCAAGGAGAAATAAAGATAAATATTGTAAATAGTTCCTTGGAGGGACCTAGTTGCAAATAGCAAAAATTGACTGGGCCTCAATGAACTTTTCCCTTTGCACACAAGGGCTTTGTAATTTCTTAGAACCGCTAGGGCCTTTGTGCAAAATTCCTTGGCACGCATATGAGGCACGCTCTTGAGGACCTCATTGTAATTCTTGAAAAGGTCGAGGGTTCATTTGCAAATATCCCAACCCTTCACGTGTATGGCACGCGAGGGGACTTGGCTCAGGGGCAGGCCGAAGCTCGACGACATGTGGCGTCTGATAGTGCTTTGTGATGAGCTCGGCCACCCAAGCCTGGAGATTCGGTGCGGGAGATGTGGCTGCACTGGGCCATCCAATCTAAATGATCATACGACACCTGCTCTTCGAGTTCCTTGGCTCTGCTGCCTACTGCGGTGAACTTGACGGGGCTCCACTGAGGTCGCTAGAGCACCTCTGAGCTCCCCCGCATTCGTAGAAGGTCTATGGTGTACCTGGGTCACCAAGCGAGGATGCCCGTTAGTCGGAGAAGTGCTAGACTTGCTGTAGATGGCTCCCAATGTCGCCTCGCCAGAGAGGAATCTCGAGATCGAAGACAAGGTGCGAAGCTCGATCATTGAATATCTGCAGGGGTTAGTGAAGTAGCTGAGGCGTGCATGAGGTGTGTGCATGAGATTGTGAGGTGAATGTAAGGTTGGGGGTGGTCGGAGATGGAGCCCTAGATGGGTCCTTCTCAGGCTTTCCCGAGAAGAAAGAGGCGGAGTGGAGAGGGGTTTTGGTGAAGAGAGATGGTGAGTGGGTGTGTTGGCGAAGGTGAGGGGCGAGTGGCAGAGTAGATAGGGTGGTCAGTGCTCAGTGAAGGTGACATGGTATCATGAAATAATTATGAGAAAATACAAAAAAATAAGAAAGGCAAACCTGGAGGATTTGAGAGGAAGAAGATGGCGGACGCAGTGGCTTGGGCTGAGGGCCAAAGTGGTCCTCTGGTCATCGCTCAGACCCACACAGCCACGCCAGGGAGTTTAACGACGATGAGGCTACCATGACATGGCCAAGTTGGCCATGGGTCGACACCAGGCTGGAGGTCCATTATGGCCCCTCGTTCGACATCCGTCTGTCACAGGGATATGGAGAGGGCTAGGGCTTAGGCTGGAGATTGGTGGATGATGAGTGAAGGAGGCAAAGGCAGAGTATTTCAAGGTGGAGGTGGATGGTTACATGTGGTCAGGAGGAGAGATTGATTGGTTGATTGAATGCATGAGAATGTCGGATCTGAGGCATTTATGAGTTGGCGACGGTCAGTGAAGTGGGACCTATGTGGAGCAGGCGTTAGGTTGTAGAGAGGGGGCTTTAAGCGGTGGCTGGAAATGAAAGGTGGAGAAGGTGGCGCGAGGTGTAACGAACGAGAAGGAAGGTGTTGGAGATAGACCATGTAGCCAGGACTGTTGGATTTTGTGATCCAGCAACCCTAATTGGGGTGCAGGCGAGTGACAAGGATCTAATTAATCGAATCATCTTTAGTGGTTGGGGAATGAGCATGGGTAAACGGATGGGATGGAGAAGGAACGAGATCTGAGGGCTATTTGAGAAGGGGCGTTGTGGGAGATGCGAAGCCATTGGATGGAATGACCATCCAATGGTTGAGGGGAAGCAGGGGGGTTCTGATGAGATCCAGAGATCTCATCAGATGACTGAAAGGAGAACAACAGTGGATGTCTACGATGAAGTGACCAGAGGAGATCAGACAACGTAGAAGGGTGGCGGATGGCGTAAGGAGAGGCGGCCACATGGTGGCTCCGGAGAGCACCACATGGTCGCTCCAAAAAATTCAAAAATAAATAGTAGGAGGCTGAATCAACAAAAAAAATCAAAACATGAACGTTTTAGATCTCAATGAGATCTACAAGTTTCATGTTGGTCGAAAATCCAAAAGAGTCGTTTATACAAAGAAGAATTTTTGCAAGCATTTTTAATGGATAAAAACACTGTGTTTTGTGGTTTTGATATTTTTTGTCTTTTTAATTTATTTTAAAAACAAGATAAATATATACACTATTTAATATATATTTTAGGGGGTTTTAATAAAATAGAAAATAAGGAAAAGAGTTAGTATTAAATACAATAAATTAGGGTCAGAATATATAAATAAAATATATTAATTAAAGGCATTGGTTTATTTGTCAAAGATGCAGAATTAATGAAGATTTCTCGTGAGGTTCTTATTAATAGAGCATAAAATTAGATAATAATGATGATCTAGCGTGGATTCATCATACCCCTATACCTAAAACTATGCTCATCCTCGAGCATCTAAAGAATGAAGGAGTCAGATTAATTCCTGACAGTGCATGTGGATTTTCAAGGCTCAATTCGTTGAAGATCCTCAATTTGAGTGATCCTAAAATTCTGGGCTCAACCATGCTCTAGTGAAAAGGAATCCAACTTCTATAATTATCAAACTCTCTGCTTGTACATAAAATATATTGATATGAAAATTAGTGTATTGCATTCATGAGAGTCGAGTTGAGATGTCACCCAAGGTCCCAGTCTACGAGACTCTCCTCTAGACCTAATCCTCAATACTAGGGAATAAATCAGTTCTTTCTTCAATCAACTGTCTCATTAGTTTGTCAGACTTGAACGTATAGATGGATGGTCAGATGATGGAGGGCATAGGATTGTGTCTATTTTTCTCTCCCTTACATTGGAACAAGTGGCCTCTCTATTGCCTTATTACTCAACACATGTATATTTTTGGTTTGTTGATCAATGTGTCCGTCAAGAGAATTCGGAGTCATCTGCACTTGTTTTCCTACGAGTACACCAGGGTGTGTCTTTTTTGAGTATCTAAGATACCTTCGACACCCAGACTTGTATTATTATACGATGCGGAGCTCTTTTTTGGTGCTAGCCTGACTCCTTGGTCCTAATAGCATTTGGTCCAAGTGGACACTTTTGAAATGGTTAGGAGTGCTCGCCTTTGGTGAAAGCTCTTTTGAATTTGACTTTGTGTTTGTGAGCTCTTTTCTTTCAATACTTCTTTCTTTTCTTTTCTTTTCTTTTTGGCTAGCTCCACTACTTTTACCAAGAGTTGGCGCACACTGATCAACAATTTATTTAGGCTTCATCACACCTAGTCACATAGATAAATACCAAACGATAGCATGCGAACTTATTCACATACTGGTCAGGATTTTGCTGACAATCAGGTTTCTTAAAGCCTTCATCAACTTTATCCCACCCTCAAGCATCATTAAATCGGGTCTAAACTCAAATCTTTAGTCCTAATTCCTCAAGTGATAACTCAACTCATCTCATCAGTCATGCAGTTATGAAAATGATGTATTGATCATATTCTTTTGAAGGTAGAGATGAAGAGTGCAATATAACGCTCAAATCCCCAATTAGGAAAGTGTGTATTATTAAGTTCAAAACCCTAATGACTAAGGCTGGTTAACACAGACTCTCAAGATCTCAAAAATCCAGTGTCTTCAAATCCTCAAGCCTTGAGTGATAGTGAATGTGTCAGAATACACCAACTCCAAGGTTAGTGAAATTTGTGATTTTTATCTTTTGCAATATTGCATGAATTTTAATTTTTTATTATTTTAATTTCTCAGAGAGATACTGACTAACCCAAGCTCATATGAATAGTTGCATCTACTTCCAGCCAGTATGGGTGTAAGTACGGATCGTTAGACGGCTACCAGTGTTACTTGAGGACGAAGCCATAGACAGTGTCCTCTACACCACCCACTCTGCTAAGGGAGACCACAGTTCCCTCACTGAATAGTAGCTACTCATTTTTAAGACTAATAGTCAGAGCTTTTGCCAAAGAAAAAAATATTTTTTCATATTTTATGGGAATTTTGAAGAAGGTTAATTTTATTTGCAAAAAGTTAATCCCTAAATTTTCAAAAAGATTTTTACAATTTTTTTTCAAAAATCAGTTCACCAGAAATTAAATCTAGCTCAAAAAGTTTTCAAAAAATTTAACACGAGATATGGCTAAAGTATATATACAATAATATACGGTATACCCCTCTATACTTAGCCTTTGCTATGTCCCCATAGCACAAGTGATATGAAGCCATATCCCTGGTGAAATATAAGAAGATATTACTGAAGGATATTGAGAATCCTCAAGCGCATCACGGAGGCGTGACGATCGTATCTCATACGATCGGGGCGACTAGTTGCACTAGTCGCGAGATGCAGCAGAAATTAAAATTTTTTAAACAAGTGATGAAACCACATGATCACGAGAACACTTCTCGGATCGTTTCATCAAACCACAAAGTATAAGGAATACCTCTTGAAGCGTGGTTGTGATCGCGAGATCCCAAACAAGAGATCCTCCTGTCTCAAGTCTGATCCACAAAGAACGCACTTGCGGGCACGATGATGAGTCGCGTTCCTCCCGTAATCCTCTATGAAGATCCAAGCAGTGGATCCCCTGATTTCGTCAAGCAAAATCCGTCGCCTTCTTTTAGAGTAAGCTACTCCAAAGAAGAAGGAGATCCTCGAGTCGTCGAAGGCGAAGGCAAGACGCTCTCCTCCTCAACACAAAGTGGACGGCCACTTCTTGGAGAAGAGAAAGAGAGAGGGCGAGAATGAGAGAGAGAGAGAGAGTAGTAGGATTCTACAACTCTTGATGATGTATGTTGGAAGGCTAGACTAGCCCTCCTTTTATACTAGTTTGGGATCCAATGGATCTCAATCCATGGGACACATAAATCCAACGGCCATGCTTGGTCTATGTAATGACCAATGGCTAGGATTGTTGTTGGTTAAAAACCAACAACATTTATTTATAATTAAATTAAATATATGTTGCAACTTAATCAACACATTTTTAATTTAACATAAATAAATTAGTTAATAGATTAATCAATATAATAAAATGGAGAGAATATTGCCTCCTAAAAAGGAGCGTCACCTATGACTTTTTCATGGGTGACGCCACCTCCAAATTGGTGGCTTTTATCTCCTTTTTATTATATCACATTTTCTCTTAATAATTTGTAATAATAATTATTACAAAAATATACACCAAATTAATTCCAAATTAATTTGTGAATATTTCAATCATGCCATTGAAAATTATGTGAATCATATTCGCATCCCAAACTAATTTGTAAAGTGCATTTTCAATTAATTACTTAATGTGAATCAAATTCACATTAATAATTAACAAATGCTATTTACATAGTTTCTCTCTCTCTAATATATTATAAATCATATTTATAATATATATGATTAATGCGGATAGTGCTATCCACATTATTCATATCCATGATAATTAAATCACATTTAATCATCTTGGATCTCTTTTCTCATTTGCCCAAAAATATGAACCACATTCAAGTTATTCATATCTTTGATAATTAAATCACATTCAATTATCTTAGACAACTCTTCTTATAATATGAATCAAATTCATATTATTCATGATAATTAAATCATGTTTAGTTATCCATTTTCTCTATGCTTGGATACAGAATTCATCAAATGAATTATTCTTGAACTCCTTCAAGAATAATGCTTTCTCTGCAGATACTTGGAAATAAGGACAGGGCGATTGTATTGTTCCATGTATAGTGACTTGGATATTGAGATCACATCTCAAATCTAGATCTCAAGCCTCTCATAGATGCTTGATTAAATCAAGACCGCAAATCTACTCTTCTCATTGCATCTGAATCACATTCAGATCAATGTCCAACATTTGGACCAAGATCAGATTACTTCTCTACTGAGAGGAGTCACTAAAATCTAGACCCGTTTCATCACTCCCTAGGAATGGAAGCGTCATGGTTATACAATCGTTTATGATCACATCACCCTCAGGTATTCCCAACACATGTACATCCTGCATACTGAAAGACCCAGAATAAACCCAAAGTATTAGATCAACTTTATACCATCTTCTTCAGGGTTTTATCAGTAAGTTCTCATTTGATCATTGGGATTTGGTATCGATCATATACTTTCCAAAAGCATATATAATACCTAGGTTTTGATCATATACTTTCCAAAAGTATATCAAACCTACAAGCTCAGTCAAGCTTCCAAAGCGAGATGACCGTGCACGGAATTTGATTCTTCCCAATATCTCATGAGTGAGCTCATGTCTTCCGGTTCAGTAATGAACATGTATGATCCCTTTGAGAGATCGTATTACTCATATGCCCTTATATGCACACGAGCGCGCCGGTGTATAGACCTTGATTAGGTCATCAACCTATTGGTCTGCCAAATGTACATACTCAGACATATAGTAACACATCTGTCTCTGGTCAGAGGATGCGTGCATGTATCGTGACAGCATACGATATAGGACTTTGGTTATCTCGATCTCGTTAAGTCAACTCTTTGACCTAACTAATCTAACACCTCTGAATCTCTATTCCTATGCAGAGGACCTGCATCAAGAGGTCGGTCAGATATCAGCCTATGTGAGAAAGGATTGACATCTCCTACTTAGGCTGGAGATCACATCTTAACAATCATTTGACGGTGCTTGATGAGTCCTCAATCTAACTCTTTAGATATTCATCCAAGCACCAGCCTCTATGATTCAATAGTTGAATCAATAGTTGTATGATTATTAAGATGGCCATTGTACATAACCCTAATTGTACTAAGAGACCTATTATGCAAATTATTTATTCTTCATTTCAGATCAGGGAATGATATATGCAAAAACATTTATTGCATAATGGCTCGCCGTGGGCTCGCATGTCCAACAATCTCCCACTAGCCCAAAGAGCCATTAATGGGCTAATCATTTAAACCCACACTCATGTGACAATCATAGGCTATTTAGAAAATAACTAGGTAAGCTGATCAGTCACTCTGTTCCCAAAAGATTATGCCAAGTCCTTTTACGGCACTTGCATATCTCTTAGTAGCAATGCTCGCATCTAATGTGAATGTTGCTTCTTATGCAACCAATACCCAATCTTGATAAAGCAATTATAGTGTCCTTGACACTATTGCTTAATAATTATTATAAGCAGTATTTCCATAATCCTTATCAGAATACCCTTATTCCTGGAGATCACTATCTCATAAGGTATCTACAGTTAAGACCTTTTAGATCTCTATCTATAAAGTCTTAAGCTCTTGAAGATAAGACTTAGAGATCACTATCTCTAAAGCCTTGTAATCTTTGAAGATATTGTTATTACTGCAATCAAGTGTTCTTTCTCCATAGTAGGATTAGTAACAGTTTACTACTCCCACTACATGGCAGATATCTGGCTTTTGTACATATTCAGCATGCACTTAGTTTCTCGTAACCGATGCACAAGTGCAAGCAGTTCTAGCATTCACTTCCTCAACTCTTTGAGGTGCTATTACTTTAGATAGGTCAATACCAAATCTTAAGATAAGAAAGTCTTTCTTGGAATTTCCAGAAAAATGGAACATGTTCAAGGTGTACTACAAATGTGACAGTCCCAATACCCTCTTTTCTTTGCTTCTGAACACCTTCAGAACTAAGATCCAGGAGGCATCTTTTGAGATCATATCTCAAGGTATGGAATAGCCAGATTATAAAACACTTATTATCATCCTTATATCCTTCCAAATGATTAGGATATTATCTACATTTAGCATGATTAACACAATGGCACTCCCACTAGGCTTCACATGGTTCATCAAGATTCTATTTGAAATCATAACATTTATAATTTCATCAAATCTTATGTTCCAACTACAAGAAGCTTATTTGAGTCAAAAAATGGAGTTCTTTAGCTAGTACATCTTGCATTCCTCAACCATGAAGTCATGGGCTACTTCATGTGAATATCCTCAGAGAGAAATTCTTAGAGGAATGCAATCTTGACTTACATCTTGAAGATGCAATAGTCAAGTTGTGTAGCTAAGGCTAGCAATATTCTGATGATTTTTAAGCATGATCACCGAAGAGCAAGTCTCATTGCAAGCAATGTCTTCTCTTCCGGTGTGTAGCTCATGGCTATGATCCGTGCTTTGAAGGTCTCTACCTTCTCATCAGGTTCTCTCTTTCTCTTGAAGATCCATTTACACCTTAATGGGTCTTACCCTTATAGGTGGATCCTCGAGGGTCCATATACAACATTTGTATATGAAGTCTACTTTAGACTTTATTGCTAATATCCATCTTTCCATGTCATGATCCTCAGGAGTTTCGTCACATGAAATCCGATCATTGTCAGACTTAACTGACACATGGAATACATCCTCAAACTCATTTGAAGAGGTTTAATTGTTTCATCTTTAATTATCCTTTTTAGTTTCCGATTTTAGGAGCCTCATTATTATATCAAGATTAAATGAGTTCCTTTACTTCATTTTCATCTTGATTCTCAAGAGAATCATCCACTAAGAATCGCATTCTCAGTGATGAGATCTTTTAAGAATCTCATGATCATAAAGTAGGTATCCAATACCATCCTCTATTTTCCTAATGAAGTAACACTCTATAGTGCTTAATTCCAGCTTACTTGCATGGAATATTATTAAGGATATATATAGTGTAGTCTCTACTACACATATATACCTGGAACTAAGGGATAACTATGCCAAAATTCATCATTGATCAAATCATGTCACACATGATCCAATTGTCTCTTCCTACAACTTCATTGAGTTTAGGTGTGTTAGGAGGATTGAGATAGAAATGATATTCATATCTTCATAAGGTATTCTTTGAATTCATCTAATAAGTACTTGATACCTTGGTTAGATCAAATTCATTTAATCTTCCTTCAAACTTTGGTTCTAAACCAAAATTGTGAAATCTTTGAACATTTCAAAGGTTTCTCAGGTGAAGAGAAGAAATTTCATATCATACATGATCATCAATAGATATCATATATCCATAACGTTCACTATGATATAGATGATTCGCATACATCAATATGTATGAGATCCCGAATACATTGACATCTAACACCTTTCCCAAAGAAGGGTGTATTGGACATTTTTCTTTGAATACAATATTCATAAGTATGCAAGTTTTGAAAATTTTAGACATTCTAAAGTTTCATCTCTTGCTTGTCCATTGATCTCATCAACAGACATATGTCCAATACATGATGCCAGATCATTGTCAAATGATCTTTATCCTCCTATTGATCTTTAAAGGTTTTTATTTTTTCAGTATTAGAAATCTTAATGAAGCATTCATTAATTTTCTAATTTTGTGGAGTCCACTAGATGTTAGATTACTATCTGAAATATTTCCATCATATCTCTTTATGATAGTTCTATCTGAGAATCCATGTTTATTTCCAACATTTAGAAACAAACAATGAGGGTATTCTAATATCTAGGTCATAGAGACATTCTCAAAGACTAAGGGCTCTCCCACTGAGAATATGAAGTCTATCTATCCAACAGAGATTGTTGCAACAATTACAGCAATATCTATGTAGATGACTACTAAACCTTAAGATCAAATTTATTAATCTTCTATAACATATGCAACAATTGCAGGTGTCATTAGAAGAATGAGATACAATTATTAGACTTTATCTTATCAAATAAGCAAATTAATATCAATGATTAATGTAGATTATTCAGGTGCTCTATCCGAGTCCTTCTCTAAGGATTCAAGAGAGACCTGATAGTCATACTATCAACACACCAACTTATTGCAGTATTGGCATTCATCCAACTCTTAGGATGTCATATGGAAGTCACAGAAGTACAGTCAACTCTTTTGACTATAGTTCTTACTTGGGTCTAACCCATGCTTCCACTGCACTCCCTTTATCTATAAGCAACCATTACTTAAGACTAAGGATCTCTTACGTTAAATTCAAAATAATTCAGTGTAAGAGTATTTTAACATTTATACATGCTTCATTAAATTCATACAATATGAATATTATGAAGCTTCACGAATGACTAGAGTATAGATAGTAGAATGATGATACATCCATCTAGACTCTAAAACATTGGTTTAGGTAGGTATTCAAACATTTTTGAATACATCATCTCTTTCGAGCTACCATTCTGCATAATGCAGAGAACCATGTCATTCATGATTAAATGTCTAGAGCACATATGTATGCCAAAATATCTTCTTTGATTTTATAAGGATTATTTGACAATTATGATCACCATCGATATGTCACTTCCAAAGTACACTCGAAGAAAGATCAAGACTATAGAGGCATTCAAACCCTAAGGCGATGTCTTATTGTATTATTTAATTGTCATTCCTCATTATGTTGGGGGAAACTTGCACATTGCAACCACATACATTATGTGTCCAATTGCAAGTGCAGTATCTAGATCATGAGTCCAATCCATGATATTTTACTGGTTGTTATTGAATATAACATTGAGTGGGTTTAATGAAGGATTATCTGAAATAAGAAATTTGCATAAGGGTATATATATTATATATACACATATTTTACTTTGATTTAGGAATTTTTATATCAAAGTTGTCTGGCCTTGTCAACAATGAAAGTTCATTCCCTTAATCACTTTCAATGTAAGAGATATTCTTACCATTATATCTCTAGCAAGATCTGGGATCTCCTTTCCTATCTTTGTCACATCCCAATAATATGAGAACCTGCAATTCCGATAAAAAGAAGCGGGAACACATTTTGCCTTGCAAGTCCAACTTGCATTTCCCAATTCGATCTTTAACACACGGGCCCACCACCCCTAAGGTGATGTTGACCTGCTGCTAATTGAACCAACCGTCAACAGGCTTAATACTCGCTATACGCAATCCAATATCGCCCCAATAATATGAGGACCTGATATTGGGGTCACTACGTATACGGCCTTACTCTTTCGAGAAGTAAAGAACCCGATCCAATTAAATCATATATAAGATCTGTCACTTCGGACAGGCGTCTCCTATATACAACAACTGGCGACGGAATTCTTTGCCTTGACGGGAGACCATGGATGTTACTTATGTGATCCTTCACCTCTTATTCAAATTGAAATAATTAATTATCGTGAATCATATTCACATAATTAATTCTTCCAAGGGAAATACACATCTATTCATAATAGTGCGTTTTAATAGGATATAATTAATTTAATCACATTAAATTAACTATCAATCCTATTATCAATCAACAAACTTTGAATTTTACTTGAATAGTAGGTATAATCTTAAAGTACGTATTATTTCGAATTTTAATAATTAGAAAAATACACTTTAATTTCTCCGACATTATCCAGTCCCTACCCGCTGTCATGGCCAGTACCGGCGAGAGTGGGACGGACCACATACGTTGTAACCCGCTACCCCAGCGATCTCCGACTAGACACCATATTTACCTCAGGAAAGGATAATGCCAGATAGATCATCATGTACTTTAAGACGCTCATCGGTCATTCAACCGAAATTATACCATATAATATACATAAAAACAATTTTGATTATATTATAAGGAGATTTTCTAAACAAATCCCCAATCCTATTCAAGCAAGAGGGTTGTGCATGTAAAAGTTGTCCTACAACTATTGTAGGATGACCTAGGGTTTTGTAAGCAAACAATGTTTGTTGATGATTTCAAATTAACCAATGATCAAGATCAACTATCTTATCATTATAGTTAATGGGATGTCATTCAAGGAATTGATTATCATCTTTAAACATTTCACAAATATTTATCAACAACCAATTTCAGAAAATTAACAATTAATCAATATAATTTGAATGACTATCACAAGGTTCATGATCAAATTTATCAATTTCCAACAGTGACCCCCAATCACTAAAATTAACTTATCTTGATCAATTTAAATCCAAAATTCGCAAAATTAGTACCCTAAGATTGCCAACTTGATTTACAACAGAATACAAGAAATAATTCATGCATTTCGAGGCATGTCAAAACCGTAATTAATATATTAATCACGTTCATTTTCGTTGTTCCCGCAACAGTCAATACATGCTTATTCAAAAGACCATATCTTGAGCAAATTAAATCCAAATTTAGTAAACTCAAATCCTATGATTTCCTTGTTTAATGGGGAACAAAATCCAATTGAATATTTCGTGTTTAAACAATTTAAATAGTGCCGAAAAAATCAATTAGACAGAGTTGCAAAAATTCAAATGCGCTAAAACTTTCACGACCCTTTCAAACCCAAGTCATCCTTGGTTCATGGATCATATCCAAAACCCTTTTCGATCTAAGTCTCTGATACCACTTGAAGGATATTGAGAATCCTCAAGCGCATTACGGAAGCGTGACGATCATATCTCATACGACGAGGCGACTAGTCGCACTAGTCGCGAGATGCAGCGGAAATTAAAATTTTTTAAACAAGTGATGAAACCACATGATCACGAGAACACTTCTCGGATCGTTTCATCAAACCACAAAGTATAAGGAATACCTCTTGAAGCGTGGTTGTGATCGCGAGATCCCAAACAAGAGATCCTCCTATCTCAAGTCCGATCCACGAAGAACGCACTTGCGGGCACGATGATGAGTCGCGTTCCTCCCGTAATCCTCGATGAAGATCCAAGCAATGGATCCCCTGATTTCGTCAAGCGAAATCCGTCGTATTCCTTTAGAGTAAGCAACTCCAAAGAAGAAGGAGATCCTCGAGTCGTCAAAGGCGAAGGCAAGACGCTCTCCTCCTCAACACAAAGTGGACGGCCACTTCTTGGAGAAGAGAAAGAGAGAGGGCGAGAATGAGAGAGAGAGAGAGTAGTAGGATTCTACAACTCTTGATGATGTATGTTGGAAGGCTAGGCTAGCCCTCCTTTTATACTAGTTTGGGATCCAATGGATCTCAATCCATGGAACACATAGATCCAACGGCCATGCTTGGTCTATGTAATGACCAATGGCTAGGATTGTTGTTGGTTAAAAACCAACAACATTTATTTATAATTAAATTAAATATATGTTGCAACATTATCAACACATTTTTAATTTAGCATAAATAAATTAGTTAAGAGATTAATCAATATAATAAAATGGAGAGAATATTGCCTCCTAAAAAAGGGGTGTCACCTATGACTTTTTCATGGGTGACGCCACCTCTAAATTGGTAGCTTTTATCTCCTTTTTATTATATCACATTTTCTCTTAATAATTCGTAATAATAATTATTACAAAAATATCCAATTAAATTAATTCCAAATTAATTTGTGAATATTTCAATCATGCCATTGAAAATTATGTGAATCATAATCACATCCCAAACTAATTTGTAAATTGCATTTTCAATTAATTACTTAATGTGAATCCAATTCACATTAATAATTAAAAAATGTTATTTACATAGTTTCTCTCTCTCTCTAATATATTATAAATCATATTTATAATATATATGATTAATGCGGATAGTGCTATCCACATTATTCATATCCATGATAATTAAATCACATTTAATCATCTTGGATCTCTTTTCTCATTTGCCCAAAAAACATGAACCACATTTATGTTATTCATATCTTTGATAATTAAATCACATTCAATTATCTTAGACATCTCTTCTTATAATATGAATCAAATTCATATTATTCATGATAATTAAATCATATTTAGTTATCTATTTTCTCGATGCTTGGATACATAATTCATCAAATGAATTATTCTTGAACTCCTTCAAGAATAATGTGCTTTCTCCGCAGATACTTGGAGATAAGGATAGGGCGATTGTATTGTTCCATGTATAGTGACTTGGATATTGAGATCACATCTCAAATCCAGATCTCGGGCCTCTCATAGATGCTTGATTAAATCAAGACCGCAAATCTAATCTTCTCATTGCATCTGAATCACATTCAGATCAATGTCCAACATTTGGACCAAGATCAGATTACTTCTCTACTGAGAGGAGTCACTAAAATCCAGACCCGTTTCATCACTCCCTAGGAATGGAAGCGTCATGGTTATACAATCGTTTATGATCACATCACCCTCAGGTATTCCCAACACATGTACATCCTGCATACTGGAAGACCCAGAATAAACCCAAAGTATTAGATCAACTTTATACTGTCTACTTCAGGGTTTTATCAGTAAGTTCTCATTTGATCATTGGGATTTGGTATCGATCATATACTTTCCAAAAGCATATATCATACCTAGGTTTTGATCATATACTTTCCAAAAGTATATATCAAACCTACAAATTCAGTCAAGCTACCAATGCGAGACGACCGTGCACGGAATTTGATTCTTCCCAATATCTCATGAGTGAGCTCATGTCTTCCGGTTCAGTAATGAACCTGTATGATCCCTTTGAGAGATCGTATTACTCATATGCCCTTATATGCACACCAGCGCGCCGGTGTATAGACCTTGATTAGGTCATCAACCTATTGGTCTGCCAAATGTACATACTCAGACATATAGTAACACATCTATCTCTGGTCAGAGGATGTGTTCCTGTATCGTGACAGCATACGATATAGGACTTGGGTTATCTCGATCTCGTTAAGTCAACCCTTGACCTAACTAATCTAACACCTATGAATCTCTATTCCTGTGCAGAGGACATGCATCAAGAGGTCGGTTAGATATCAGCCTATGTGAGAAAGGATTGCCATCTCCTACTCAGGCTGGAGATCACATCTTAACAATCATTTGACGGTGCTTGATGAGTCCTTAATCTAACTCTTTAGATATTCATCCAAGCACCAGCCTCTATGATTCAATAGTTGAATCAACAGCTGTATGATTATTAAGATGGTCATGGTACATAACCCTAATTGTACTAAGGGACCTATTATGCAAATTATTTATTCTTCATTTCAGATCAGGGAATGATATACGCAATAACATTTATCGCATAATGGCTCGCCGTGGGCTCGCATGTCCAACAATAGCGGAACTGACTCGGAGGTCCCCCTATACTTAGGTCAAAAATTACCTACGTATAAGAAGACAGATAGGGGGAAGATGGATGGGTCGGGTCCCCCTATACTTAGGCTGAACTAGCCTAAGTATCGGATGCGGAGTTTAGGGTGGGGGACCCGTGGTTTATAGGGCTAGAGGGTACATTTATACATGTATATGTTCCTTGGAGGGGGTGATGAATTTTTACACCCGAATATGAAGATGTGGGAGGAGGTATATTTGTATTGTGATGGATGTGCAGGGGATAGTGGGGGTGAGTGAATATACAGAGATGTGTGTGGGGGGGGGGAGGTAGATCATAGACTGATCTACTTCCTTTTTTTCCTCTCTCTTTTTTATACACACAATCCCTCGAACGAGGACCGCTAGAAATGCACATGATACATTTTTTTACAATAAAATGCATGAATGAAGAGCTGACTAAAGTCCCATGAATCCTCCTTGATTTTCTTTTGCGGCTCCTTGCATCGGAAGCTCCTAACTCCACGCCTCCATGGGTCTCAAGCGTCCCGATCTCCATCGGCCCTGTCACAAAATAAAAATGCCAAAAAATATCAAGAAATTTAATCGACAAATAATGCAAAAACAACATGATGCGAAGACCTAAAATTTTAAAAATATCTACATAAAAATTAATACAATAATATTCAACAAATTGATAAAGGTGATTTGCGTCCCCAGCAACGATGCCATTTGATGACTCGCATTTTCACCATGTTATTAATCGTCTTTTATCATAGTATAGGTGGCGAAAATGGTTCATCAAAGACCACACTTTCGAATATGTGGAAGTTATTTTACTTGGCACGTATACTAAGTTTGAACATAGGGACACGAGCCTCTTCATCTATTTATCGAAATTATTGTTTAATTCTTGAGTGATTAAATTCATCAGTTAGGTCTTCATATGCATAGACAAATATAATGCTCGGAACGATATGCTAAAATATAATGCTGGGTCAAAATGTTGCAAGAGTAAAGAGGAGAATGATGCATGCAATTTTTATTTGATTTTTAAAATGCAATTAAATGAGATGTAATTTGAATGATATGCATGCAGATATGTGTATGTAAATCTATACCAAAATAAACAAATTATTGAGCAATAAAATGAGGGTTGATTTCAGTGACAAATGGAGCATCAAAATTAAGATCAAGCATCTATTAATAGAAAAGATTTATAGAACAAAAGACACCATGTATCATCAAATATTAGCACATTTAATTAAGTGTCAAATCATGGATTAAACTATGCCATTAAATAGAGAACAAAATAAGCTTCTAATTGAAACTAAAATCATGCGATTTAGAGTTAAAATGCTCAAGATATGAATAAAATAGTGCTAGGGGCATAATTGTAGTAAAAATGCATGGAGAAATAAAGATAAATATTACAAATAGGTCCTTAGAGGGATCTAGTTGTAATTAGAAAAAACTTGCTGGGCCTTAATGAAAATTTTTCTTTGTGCACGGGGGCCTTTTTGTAATTTTTTAGAACCTCTAGGGACTTTGTGCAAAATTCCCAGCCGAGTACATAAGGCACGTACCTGAGGACCTCATTGTAATTCTGAAAAAGGTCGGGAGTTCATCTACATATAGCCCAACCCCTTACGTGCGTGGCACGTGAGGGGGCTCGGCTCGGGGGCGGGCGAAGGCTCGACGACACGTGGCATCTGATCGTGCTTCATGATGGGATCAGGCCACCCAAGCCCGGAGGTTCAGTGCAGGAGATGTGGTTGTATCTGGGCCAACCAATATAAACGATCAGACAGCTCCTGCTCTTCGAGTTCCTTGGCTCCGTCGCCTACTGCGACTGACTTGGCGGGGCTCCGGTGAGGTCGCTAGAGCACCTCGGAGCTCCCCTGTGTTCGTAGAAGGTCTGTGGAGGACCTGGGTCACCAAGTGAGGATGCATGTCGTAGAAGAAGCTACCAGTCTTGCTGTAGATGTCTCCCAACATCGCGTCTCTAGAGAGGAAGCTCGAGATCGAAGACAAGGTACGAAGTCTAATCATTGAATACCTGCAGGGATTAATGAAGTAGCCGAGGCATGCGTGAGGTGCGTGCGTGAGATTGTGAGGTGAATGGAGGCCTTGGGGTGGTCGGAGATGGAGCCCTGGATGGGTCCTTCGCAGGCTTGCCCGAGAAGAAAGAGGCGGAGAGGAGAGGGATTCTGGAGAAGAGAGATGGTGAGTGGGAGTATAGGCGAAGGTGAGGGGCTACTGGCAGAGCAGATAGGGTGGTCAATGAACGGTGAAGATGGTAGGGTATCATGAGATAATTACGAGAAATACAAAAAAATAAGAAAGGGAAACCTAGAGAATTTGAAAGGAAGAAGACGGCGGATAGAGTTGCTTGGGTTGAGGGCCAAATTGGTCCTCTGGTCGTCACTCAGACCCGCGCAGCCATAGCGGGGAGCTTAATGGTGGTGAGGCTACTATGACACGACCAAGTTGGCCATGGGTCAACACCAGGTCGGAGGTCCATTATGGCCCCTCGTCCGACCTCTGTCTATCACAGAGAGGTGAAGAGGGGCTAGAGTTGGAGATTGGTGGACGATGAGTGAAGGGGGCGAAGGTGGAGTATTTGAAGGCGTAGGTGGATGGTTACACGTGGTCATGCATAGGGATTAGTTGGCTGATGGAATGCATGAGAAGGTCGGATCTGAGACATAGGTTGTGGAGAGGTGGCTTGAAGAGGTGGATGGAAATGGAAGGGGGACAAGGTGGCGCAAGTTGTAACGGACGGGAAGGAAGGCGTTGGAGGTAGATGACACAATCGGGATCGTTGGATCTTGTGATCCAACAACCCTGATTAGGGCGTAGATAGGTGGTGGGGATCTGATCGGATCAGATATAGTGGCTGGGGAATGAGCACGGGTGAACGACTGGGATGGAGAAGGAGCAAGATCTGAGGGCTATTAGAGAAGGAGCGGCATGGGAGATGTGAAGCCATTGGATGGCACATCCATCCAACGACTGAGGAGAAGGCGAGGATGGGCGGTTCTGATGAGATCCAGAGATCTCATCAGACAACTGAAAGGAGAACATCAGTGGATGGCTAAGATGAAGTTCCAGAGGAGATCAGACGGCATAGAAGGGTGGTGGGTGGTGCAAGGAGAGGCTTTCACATGGCGGCTCTAGAGAGTGCCAGGTGGCTGCTCCAGAAAATTCAAGAATAATAAAACAAAGAAAATTCAAAATAAAATAGTAGGAGGCTGAATCAATCAATGATATCTATAAGTTTCATGTTTGTCAAAAATCCAAAAGAGATCATTTATACAAAGAAGAATTTTTGCAAGCATTTTTAATGGGTAAAAACACTGTGTTTTGTGGTTTTGATATTTTTTGTCTTTTTCAATTTCTTTTAAAAGCCAAGATAAATATATACAATATTTAATCTAATTTTTAGGGGTTTTAATAAAATAGAAAATATGTAAAATAATTAGTATTAAATACAATAAATTAGGGTCAGAATATATACAGAAAATATGTTAATTAAAGGTATTGGGTTTATTTGCCAAAGATGCGGAATTAATGAAGATTTCTCATGAGGTTCTTATTAATCGAGGATAAAAATAGAGAATAATGATGATCCAACATGGATTCATCAAGGGCATAGTTATAGCTCCGACAAGTAAGAAATCTTTGTTCATCATTTAAACCAACTTACTAGTAGGATGAGAAGGAAGTTGGTTTGTTGTTGGTGCTTCTGTCATGTAAGTAATCATTTGCATATGTTTCACGAAACCATAAAACTTGGTGATGGGGAGATAGTCATCCAGATGAGATCCGATGCAACTATTCCAACGATCAACATTTGAACCTATAAAATATCATTATCTAGTGGGGGAGTCGTAGATATTGGAGAGTGTCTATATGTTCCACATGTTAGGAGGAACTTATTATATATATCCAATCTAGTTAGACATGTATATCCTTTCTTTTTCTGTAATAAATTAATCATATATTATTATGGTAATTTTATAGCAGATAGTTCTCTAATAACATATGGACTCTATGAATTAAACATTCATGAATGTGTCGTGAATGCCAATACAACTATTAATAAGAGGGATTTACCATTTGTGCCCCTCTAAACTTCTGCAATATCAGTTATTCTCCTCCTTTTTTGGAATATCAGTTGTGCTCTTGACTTCTTGCTTAGTTATTACGTGTACCCTTTTGTTAGATTGCCCATCAAAGAGTTGAACTAAACCATGGCTTACTCAAACCATGATGCGGTTAACAGGGACACAATGCTCAAAACATCCCTTCCCCAGCCTCTCCACCCACGACCTCCTCCTCCTCCAACCCCTTCCCCCATGACCTCCTCATTTGTCCAACCCTCCGCCATTTACCTCCTCCTCACCCCCAACCCTTGATTTTAGGTCTAAGAAGAGGTACATGCAAAAGATGCACCACCCCTGACAACCTCACTTGGATTCGATGAACACCCTTGTTCTTTAATAACTCAATCGACATGGATGAAGAGACATGGCCATTTTTGGTGGTTATAATGGAGAGGATCAGACAGTGAGCACCACTCTTCGATCTGATGGTGCAGTAGAGCAGAAGAAGAGATCAGAGGGTCCTTGTTCTTTCTCTTTTCCTTTCCTTTGGTTATGGCACTCAGCAAGTCTCCGACGAGTGAAGCTTCGAGCTGGTAGAAACAAGTCCAGCGGAAAGCTGATGTGTGACTCCATGTGGTTCTGTTGTGCATCCTCCTCTATTGTGCATCTCATATTAGAGAGGGAGCCATCATGGATCCCTTCTTCGATCATGTACAACAAAGAAGATGCTCGGTGGTGGGATTCGGTGCTACCGCTAATTGAGACGGATGCTCATGAACGGTGCTTTTTTGGATCAAATCGGAAGGATGAGAAGATTTTGGGGGAGAAGAAGAGCTTGCAAAACAAGAAGGGAAATAATCAGAAAGAAGAAGAAAAGGGAAGAAGAAAAGAGGAGTGATGAAGTTTCCGCAATAGGTGGTTGGAGGTGGTCATTTATGTCCTAACTTTTCTTTCTAATTACACTTATATCCTAAAAGTTAACGTTTGTTTGGGTGATGGATGAACGACAAGTAATCCGAGGGGCACAAGTGATAATGGCGCATGAAGATAATGGCACGATTGATATTCCAAAAAAGAGGAGCATAACTGATTTTGCAGAAGTTAAGAGGGACACAAGTGATAAAATGCTAAAATATCAAGGGAGGATGGAGATAATTTAATAATGAGCTGACAAACAAAGATTTGGACATGTGTCTGTTGATAGGATAAATAAATTGGTAAAGGACTAGGTATAGACATTGGGTCGGGTTGGCCCAACCCATCCTGCGTAGCACATCCCAACCCAAGCCCAATCATAACCTGGGGTAGAATTGTGCCTCATTTTTAGGCTCATTTGTGTTTTGGATTGGTCTTGGGCTTAGGTCGGCCTAGCCCGATAGGCCTGCCGACTCGTCCCTAAAAATAGCTCATCAACACAATGGTCTGGCCCGGTCGGCCCAGAGCTTACGTTAATTTAACGAACAATATCTCAAGTTTGTCACAATTTTTGCATTACAATGCTTCGTGATTCTAGAATTGTGCACCCATTTTCCCCACTGCAAGTTTTTTCTGTTTCTATTCAAACCATTTAGCCAATTTTATTCTTTACTTATTTGCTTCTAGACCCGTGACAACTCCACTGCTCATGCCATATGCTTCCCCATCTTACTAGGTTTTAGTTCAAGTGTGTACGTACTTGCAGCATTAGGCATCTTCTTTAATGCAAAATTGATCTAGAGTTAACATTTACGTTTCTTATAGATCGGTTTATGACTAACTGAAGGGATGGAAACTGTATTTTTTTTCTAAAACCATACATTACAAGTTCAGCAGCAACAATAAGGATTTGGAATTAATACTAAACATATAAAGAAGATGCCAGACTAAAATAATTATTACGCAAGTATTTTTTTTCTGGCAAACTTTTAAAATCTCTGGTGCTACCATTTTTCACGTTTCTTGAAATACCCGAAGGGCATGTTCTCGATTACAGCATTCAGAGAAATAATACACAATTCAACAAATGAGCACCATGAATCTCATGTTTGCGATGATGCAAACAACAAATTCAGCAGATGTCTACTTAAGATATATTTATGTTGATGAGCACCATGAATAAATATACACTTTCTAACTCAAAAATATCCCCCTTCACTAACCACTTTCGAGTAGAATTAATTTCTCTATATTGCATTATTTCAATATAGTCTTCTCAAATGCCGTGCCATATGGGATGACCTCACCCAAGACCAACACACATGAATTGGACCGGGCATGCGCTTGGGCTGGCCAAAAGAATTCGTAGGCCTGGGCCTGGCCCAACCCGACCCATGCTCATCCCTATAAAGGACAGACCTTTGGATTTCTAGAAGTCTATGATTTGCCTACGTACGAGTATTGTATTCAAGGAAAAATGTCCAGGACACCTTTCTCTAAGAAAGGTAAAGGATGAAGGTATACTTGACCTAATACATACTGATATATGCTATCTCTTTCATACTGTGACTTTATTGAACATCGATACTATGTGACATTTATTGATGATCATTCGCAATATGTTTTGTCTTCCTTCTAAGTCACAAATATGAAATCTTTTAAAAGTTCAAAGAGTTTGTGGTTTTGGTTGAGAACCAAACCGGAAGGAAGATAAATTGAATTTGATCTGACCAAGGTGGCGAAAACCTCTCAGATGAATTCAAATAATACATTAAAGGGAGAGAAATTGTTTCCAATCTCACTCCTCCAAGTACTCCTCAACACAACGGAGTTGTAGAGAGGTACAACAAAATCATGTTAGACATGGTAAGATCAATAATGAGTAAAGCAAGATCACCTCTCAACTTGTGGGGATGTATGTAGAGACTCCTCATGAATCGGTGATTTATCATATTTTTAAACCCTTTTTGGCAAAAATCGTGTTCAATCCATTTCATTTTTTCTTGATTTAATATAAAATTCTCATTTCATAATTTTCATATCCATTGCATTCAAAATCATCTAAAAATTTCATAATAATTCTTGCAAAAAATATAAAAAGGGGAAAATTTATTGGGCTCCAAGCTCATATTAGAGTTTTTGATAGTATTTTTATTTTATTTTCTATATCTGCTTTAGAAGATGCCCAAGGGGTCTCTCCCTTCCTCTCCCCTCTTCATATGCAGAAGAAAAAAACAATCGCCGCCCGCTCCCTTTCTCCTCCTCCCTCGCATCAACCGCTGAGGTGATTGGTCTCCAGCCCAATGCCAACTGCCAGTCCTTCCATCTCCTCAAGTCGCCACCTCCTCCCATCCCTTGATTTTCATAAAAGGGAAGGAGGAGGAGCTTGAGAAAATGATCTTCGGCAACCCACCATTTCCGCCAACCCATCGCCGATCTTCGCTGCTCTGCGTCGTCGCAACACCACCGACCTCCACTGCACCTCTCCCTCCTCCATCATCGTGCTTAACTGCTTCCTCGTCATTGCCACCGAGCTCCGCCCCAGTTCCTTGGCCAAGGAGACCAAGGATCTTTTTAAATTTTTTATTTTCAGCATATTTTTAAAACATTCTAGACCTAAGTGTAATTTTAGAAAACATTTGATTATCCTCTGCAATTTCTACATTTTTATTTATTTTATTTCATAAGATTTGTATTTATTTCATTCAAGTTTTATCTATTTTCATTTAAGTCCTTGAGGGAGTTTTCTATAATATCTCATAGTTATTTCTTTCATCTACAAATTACCCATTAAGTTTTTTTTTAGAAATTTTCTACTCTATCCGGGTGCTTTTACATAATTAGAATTCTACCTCTTGATTTAGTTTTTACTTAATTTTAAGCCCTTAATTTTTTTTTAAAAATTACACTTATGTCCCTACAACTTTGATAATTCATTAAAAAGAGCCAGAAACACCAAAAAATCACCGAAAAATCTCGCAGGATTCTGGAAGCATTTACAATATATTGGTGAATTCCATTCCTTTTTTAGCTATATAAAGTCAAATAAAAATTAAGAAAAAAGTCTCACATCTTTGTCAAGTTTTCAAGCTGGCCTCTTTCCAAAATTTGTGTTATTTCCGTCATGTTCATGTGTTCGACCTCTAAACCTGCCGCTATACCCCTTAGAAGTTAATTTGCTTGTTCATTGTTTATTTTATCTGAAAAATATTGAGCATCATGTGCTTTTACAACAACATCTAAAATTCACATCTTAGCACACCAATTTTTGCGGATTTATTTTGGCACCGTTGCCAAGGACATGCAACATCGCACATTTTTTATTTAATTATTTATCTTTTATAATTGTTCTCTCTCTCTCTTTCTCATTTTCAGGTACACTCAAAATTTCAAAAAAAAAAATCTCAAGTCTCTCTTTTTATCTTCTGATCTTGATTCAAGCATGACTTAGTGCACTAAGATTTTTCTAGATCCAACCATTCTCATTACTGTGAGTCCATTCTAATCTTAGGAAAATAGGTTGATTGCATTATGTTTTCTATGAAAAAGTTTTGAAATTGTTTAAAATTCACTTCTCTGGATGCATTCATCTATGTGATTATTTTCCCTCTGATAATAAGAAAAATTAAAGACCACCAATAGTGCTCAATCGCATAAACATTAAGCTTTCAAAAAGTCACTGCCTGCCTTAGGTATTAAGCGATCCGAAGTGGTTGAAGTGTTGCACTTTGTGCACAATTTCACGTGCCCAAACAACCAACCTTAGATTAGAGTCCAAAAACCTACGTAGGTTTATTGAGTACTGAATTTAAAACGTTTAGACACTTCTCAGTGGGGGAAACCTTAGCACAGTAGGTTATTAAAGGACATCTCATTTGGCATCATCCTCAAGAAATATGAGTAGACGTTTTATGGCTTGTATACTTGCACTCATACTTGTTGAAAGTGGAAACAACTAAGTGAAGGAATCCGGGACAGACCTTAAATATAAAAATAGATTTTAGGTCAATATTTTTGTGTGATTGTGTTTTTGTGAATAATAAATTAAAATTTTAAAAAGATAATCGCTGCAACGATCACACGTGCGTGGGTGAAAAAAATTTATCTTGGGTTTTTATTGTGCAATTCTGATATAAGATCATTAAGGAATCATATTCAACATCCACTTAACTATGACCCCTTTTATCATCCTCGACTTTCTCAACCTCTATCATCTGAAATCAAAACTGAAACAAAAATCGAAACCAAATCAGAAATCATGGGAGACAATCCTGACATGGTTGAGCAAGTTAGGATAAGAGCAAGTCAGGATAATGGGTAAAACTCTAGCCTATTTTGAATCTCTTTTCTAAAAGATGAATCTTTTTGTCATTCCAATTCGTGATCGTTACAATCATGCAACTGAAAATCCTCTTCCATCGGTTCAGATCCCACTACATGTTGGAAATTTCCAAATCAAACACGATACCATCTCTTTACTATCAAAATTCCATGGATTAGATGTTGAGGACCCCTTCCAACATGTGACAAACTTTCTTGTTGTATGTTGTATTGTTAACATTGCAGGATAGAGCAACAATATATCTGCATGAAGGTATTCTCTTTTTCATATAAGGATAAAGCGAGCCAATGGCTCCAAAATTATGGAACACCCATCGCTACGTGGAATGACCCTAGAGAAGCATTTTTTAAAGAAATACTTCCCAATCAGTTGAACAAATTCTGTGAGGCATAAAACTTCCTACTTATCCCAAAAAAACAATGAACCAATATATGATGCTTGGAGAGATTTAAGATTTACAATGGAAATGCCCTCACCATGGAATTGAGAAATGGAAACTTGTCCAATTTTTTTTATGAGGGACTAAATGAACAATTTAAGAGGGTTGTTGATGGTTCATGTGGAGGGAATTATATAAGTAAGGATGATGATTATGTTTGGATATTGTTTGAAGATATGGTTGAAAAAATAGTGAACAACTTCTCTATTGATCAATACACTAGACACAAGAAGCCAATCGAAATAGTTGAGTACACACGTTAATAGTTACTCTTATTTTTCACAAGACCTCCAAGTAATAGCTCAATTAGATAAGGTGGAAGTGATAGAAAAGAGGATGAATTCTATGAGCGATGAAATTGCTAACATGATTTTGGAGAAAATTAAGAGCAATATTAGTGCACTCATATCTGCTCTTGAGCCTCAAGTCATAACATTACATGACCAAACATGTGAAGGTATTTTTTGGTTTCAGACAATATCAACTAAATTCATCAAACTCTAGTTGGAATATACATGGCCAGTATAACCTTCACTATCAATAACCGCCACAAGTGCAACAATAGACCCCCAAAAACAATTCACAAGTTGACATGGGGATCCTGCTAAGAACTACGAATGAGAATTTTGCACGCATTCATGCAGAAACTGCTCGAATATAAGCTGAGAACACTAAGAAATTCACTGAGATTAGCTCTTACATTCCATCCCTCTCTCCACAACCACTACCTAAACCAAACATAGCATATCAAGGAAACATACCTCCACCTAGATTCGGAGGAAGCAATTCTGGTTTCCAAAAGCAAATACAACCATAGAAAGGGCATATGAAATTTAAGAATAACCTAGAAGATCCTAATAATACCAATCAATCTGCAAATGTTGTCACCCTTCGCAATGGAAAAGCCATGATTGATCCCAAGCCACACACTTCAAAGAATGCCAAAGTGTAAATTGAAAGTGACTCTGAAAATGAGATTGATCCACACATTCACATTTCATCTTTTTCTTCTATTCCCACATCCGTCCCCTTTCCTGAGTCACTACAAAGAAAAACGAATAGAGCATCCACATCCGACCTTGACTTGGAGAAACTTTTCTCCAATGTAGTGATTCAAATACCACTCATGTAGGCCATTGAACATATACATGTGTATTCCTGTTTCTTGAAGGATAGATGTACCCCAAAATGAAACTATAAGGGAAAATCAAAAGGAGATCACAATGAGACCGAACCTGAGAAACACATGCTAGCTCGGGAAATTTCAAATGCTATTTCCCACATGTTGCCCATAAAAAATAAGGATCTAGGGGCACCACTAGTGTGATGCACAGTTGGTGAGTTGACCTTCGAACACACGTTACTAAATAATTGTGTCTTAATAAATCTCCTCCCTACTGTTATTCTCAGCAGTAAAATCTTGGAAAACTTAAACCTATCTCAATGATACTTCAAATGGCTGATCGTTCTATGAAGCGACCAAGAGGGGTACTGGAGGACATCTTAGTTTTTGTACAAAGGCATCAATTCCCCGTTGACTTTGTGGTAATGGATATGGATCTGGCCAAGACCCTAACCCAAACTCCTATAATTTTAGGTAGACCATTCTTGGCCAAAACCAAAGTGATTTTTGATTACGAGGATGGGAAAGTGAAGTTTAATGTTAATGGAGAAGTCATTACTATTGACATCGTCATCCCCAAGTATGTTGACTCTAAGTCAGAAGATTGTGGGTATATTGAGGACTGCAAAGTTTTGGAAATAGAATAAGATTTCACCCATACTCTATTGACAAAAGAGCCCTTGGAGGTTAGTGTGATTACCTCTGACACATCTCTCATTGATTTAAAGCACCATAACAACGCATGTTTTTTTCTAATTCCGCTCTCAAGTAGCCATGGTGCCTAATTTATAGGAAAGATCTTATGGAGTAAGATGAGGTATGGGATACATTAGATTCAGAACTTGATTTTGCCTCATCTCTAATAATGCCCATGCTTGAACCACCCTATGAGACAATCTGTTCATCTAAGGGACTTTATATGTCTCAACCCCATGTACATTCCCCGCCCACCCTAATATCTTCTCTAGATGGATCTGAGGCATTTATAATTGAAACATCAACCGATGTGCAAGTCGAGCTTAAGCCCCTTCCACATGATTTGAAGTATGTCTTCCTAAATGATGATCAAACCGTTCTTATCATCATTAATACTCAATTGATGCATGATGAATTTGTGATTCATTACTCTAATTAGCTGAAAATAGAGCGTCATAGCAAGAATTTAGGATCATTAACATGTTAACTTCATAAAATTAACTTTCATGCACTTACAAATAACTTGCATAAATTAGCATTCATTCCTGCATTCATATTCATAAGCCTATTTTCCCCTAACTTCACATATTTTTAATTAATTCATGCTATCTCCAATTGACATGAAACGGACTCCATTATGTACATATCACTAACCTCAATCAATGAAAAATCCTAAAAAATACTAATTCATATATATTTGTTACCCAAATACTAATTTCAAGACAAAAGGTCGCAAACGCTGATATCTATCTCATACAGCGTCCAAATGTGATCTACTTACTTTTGAAATAATGTACGTACAATTATCTACAAATCAAGACTAAATTTAAAAGAATCAGAGTTCATTTATGAAAACTGGATTTTGGGTCCTAGCTTTGTATTGTACATTTTTATTGATTTTGACCTATAATTTCATGTGTATATTTGACTCATTTTTATTATTTTCTTTTTCATTTCTTAATTTTATTTCATGTTTTAAAAAAATACGTAAAAATCAAAATCGAAAAAAATCAGAAAAATAAATAAAAAGACAAATTCAGACTGAAGCTTGCTAACTAATTCATTTATTTATGACTCTCATTTACTAATTAATTTCTAACTCATAAAATTACCAAAAAAATTGTATTCGCATCCATTACATTATCCCATATCATGTTTGATTTTCTCTTGCATTATTTATGTATAGCAGATAAAAGAAAAATTACAAAACTAAAAAAATGATATTTTATGTACATAAATATCACAAAAAATATCATATCTTGGACAATTTCTTCATTTGCATTTGAGTCCTTTATGAGCATTTGAGTCCTTTATGAGCATTGTAGATTGCATCTAAAAGAACACTTTACATGTTGGCATTTTCACATTTAAGGTCTTTTGCTATTGTTTATCTATTTATTTCTGCATTCTCAAGCATTCATTTATTGAAGTTTGGTAAATGGTTGCGCCACATGGCACTGCCTCATTCACCCTTTCAATCTACATCATCTCCTGTAAAATCCCCACAACCTACTCAAATGTCTTTTTCCTCTAGCGCGAATCATTAGGACCATTGGATCAATTTCAATCCAACGACCCTCCACAGTTCCACCTTACCCCTTCTCTCCACGTGTTATGCACATGACACCCTCAACCCATGCACGTGAGTCTTACATGCGACCTTCCCAGCTGTTGGATCGGGTTTGATCAAATGACACCTACGACTAACCCTCTCCTCCTACCTTCGACGAAACCACCTTCGCAGCTCCAACTCGTTGCGCCTCCATCTCCGATCACCTCCCATGCCACATACCCTTCAGCCTTGCCTCCCCGATCTCCGGCCAATCCCAATCCCAACAAAATCTCCTACACATTATCCTCTTATCCTATCTTCACCTAGAAACCCTAACCACCTTCCGGATCTTATCTCCATCTGCAATTTCCCCTTCACCGAGCTTCGAAGAACCCATACCTCCTACGCCTCTAACAAAATACCAAACTTTATCCCCAAATCCCCTTCGTCGATCTCCTTATCCTCTCGACCCAACCTCCTACACTTATTCTTCCTATAAAAGCTGCATCATTGACATCCCTCGAGAATCATCTGACATTTTCAACCGATCAAACAAAGAGGGAGTTGGACCCTAGGCCTGTGACAAGAGCCTAGGCCTCCAGCGACAATCTCCTAGAGGCGAGATCTACAAGGGTCCAACACCATCTGTGTTGTTGTTCCACTTCCCTGGGGTAGGTTGAGTCTACATCCACTTCGTCAAATGTCGAATCGATTACCAGAGTTGGCCTAAGTCACTCCACGCATTAGGCGAAACACTCCTTCCCTCTTTGTTTTCTTCACGTTTCGTGTCTCACATCTTAGTATCGTCGTCATCTTTTCACCCTCAAACTACCTTCGACATCGACTTTCATCTCGGCCTTCTTGGCTCTTATGCCTTCTCGTTCTTCCTCATGTGCCCTTCCATTGTCATCTCTCCACTCATCCATACTCCCCCGAAGCACCACCATTCACCTTCCAAGTGGGACATCGAAGCACCATCATCTCCCAAGCCAAGAAGAGCCCCAGTTCCAGCCACGACCTACATGACACATTGGATTGAGAACTCATGTGATCTGAACCGCCGAAGTGAGACCAATTTCTAGTTGTTAGATAGACAAGATCTGAGACGCCATATTGATCCCAAGCCGTAGCACCGAACCTTGTGCTTTGGGGTCACCAAAGCTTCTTCACACAACATGTGGTGGTTCGAACCACCCAACTTGTTGCACGCTTGCCTCGTCATGTGCCCAGCGTGCGCGTCATGGATAATTCGCAGCCCATCCCCTTCAGCATCTAGAATTAGAAGAATACCCACGCTTGGGGGCAAATTGCACAGATGCCCAACAACTTCCAAAAATTATGGAACAATCCTTCTAAAGGGTATAACTACAAGAATTCTATTTATTTTTGTTACATCTTGATCCCTAGACTTCAGTTATTCATATCTTTTTAAATCATGCACCGGATTTTTGTGTTCTTCTTGTCATTTTTATTCTTATTTAATCTTCTATCTCATAGAATACTTTAATCTTTAGAGATATTTTTAAAGTAATTAATTTGAGGAATTTCTTTCTATATTTTGAGCGCATTTATTCTCAATCATTAACTCTTTATTGTTCAACAATTAGAGATTCATCTGGGGGAATTATTTGGGGTTGATTGCGTAACTCTATAATTAATTGATCACTGGGGCTTGAGGATTCGTTGAATTAATTGATTTGATTGGCCTACTACTTGACTTGGCTTGATCTCTTGATTTCTTGCTGCACATGCATTTAACCTTGCATACATCTTGCAATATTCATTCATCGGATTAGAATTCGCAAAAAATGCATTTCATTATCTATTGTATTGCACAATATAACATTATTTTTTGCATAAACTATTTGCAAAAACCATGCATCATATTTCTTTTGATTAAATAATTCCATCTTTCAATAAAAATTCAGAAAATCAAATAACATCAAAAATAGTTCTTCTTTGAAAACCTAATTTTCTAAATCGTTTAAAGAATAATTCTGAGCCCTCATATTACCTCCTTGAGTTTGACCTTGTCACTTAGTTCTGAGCCTTCATATTACCTCCATGAGTTTAACCTTGGCACTTATCCAAGTAAAATAAATATTCTTGATCGCATTGAGACTTGATTCTTTAAATCATTTCCCGGTGTGATCAACTTTGACGGTTCCGAGATTGCCCGACTACAACAACTTTGACATCATTAATTATCATCAACAATTACAAGGGCAGTCATCTGACTCGCCAAATGGCATCGTTGCCGGGGAGGTATATGGTTTAGGACTAGTTTTTTTAAGTAATTTAAATCTTAGATTTTCCATCTCTAAGTAGGCTGATTCCTGATTTCTTATGCATATTCCTTTATTTTTTTTCATCATTATTTTTATTTCGTTATATATATTCTTGTGAATATCTCCCTAACATTTATTTCTCTTATTTTTCGTGTGAGGCACTCGGTGACTTGGAGTGGTGATGAATCTATTATTCATCACACTAAAAGTTGAAAATGGAGCTTTCCATCTATATTGCATAATTAGCATTCATGCATGTGTAAATAATATATGCATTTTAGCATTCATGTTTTCATTAAATAAGAAGCACAATTCACTTATAAAAATCACCTATAAATACCCTATATATATTTTATACTAACTCTAACTCCAATAAAATCAACTATAATGTATATATTACTAACACTAATAAAGGAAAATATCAAAATAATACTAACTTGTAAAATTGTCCAATAAAACCCAAATCCAAGTTTGAGACCCTGAACCTTAAAATATGCATATCTCTCTCATACAATGTTTGATTTAAGTCTACTCACTTTTAAAATAATATACATTCAAAGACCTTCAAAACAAGACTAATTTCATGGAATTCGGAGACCATGTGTGAAACTTGGGTTTTGAGACCCTATTTTATATTGTACATGTTGACCAAAATGTCCTTACATTTTATCCTTTTTATTTTATTAATTATTAAAAATCAAAAAAATAATTAAAATATATTAAATTGTAAATATTCCTTTCATATTTTCCCTATTTTTATTTCGATTTTTCTCTTATTTAAAAAATGACAAAAAATAACAAAATAAAAATCGTAGTGTTTGTATACCAGTAAAAAGACTCACAAAAAGATTTATCCCTTTGTTTGACATCATTTCTGTTCTTGTCAACATGAAACTTGTAGATCTCATTGAGATCTACAACTTTCATATTTTGAATTTTTCCAAATTCGGCCATTTTCTCCATCTTTTGCGAAGTTCTCTTTCGAATAACCAGATTGGGCCATGTAGCGCTCTCTAGTTGTGCCACGTGGCCCGCCTAGTTGCACGCCACGCACGCTTCACCCGCAGTCATTAGATTACCCTCTTCTTTTCCAGATCTGCACCGTTCATCCCACAATTGTTCACAACCTTCCGATCAAAGTCTCACCTGCATCACAACCATTAGCTCCAACCTGTACCGCCTCTCGCCACGTGTCCAGCTCCATAACCCTTCAATCTCCTGTTGATTTCATCTCGCCCGTATGCTAGAGCCCTTTATATCCTATTGACACGTGGCTTGATCGTCACCACCCGATCTTCTCCACTTTACTTCAATCTCCACTGCACACTACCGCTCCATCATCGACCATCCGATCCACGCCCATCAGCCATCTCCTCCGTCTGCTCCAGCCTTCCTCTTAGCTCGACATGTGACGCTTCTTGCGCCTCCCGATCGTATCGCCCTTGATCAAATCCAAGCCGTCACCTCCCACCTTCGATGCCCACCATTTGATTCATTCCTAGACTCAATCTCGCCTGTTCGCCATCGCCTCTTCCTTCTTGTGCCACGCATCATGCTCTCTGCCCATATGGAGGTCTTCATCGATTTTATCAAGGTCGTCCCATAGCACACGCCTCTCGAACGTCGGATCTTATGATCCCATGGCCGAGGAACCATCGTCTAGCTCCAGCCCCCATCTCTTTCCCGCATCTTCCACTTCTCCAACCCATCTCCGCCTTTCTATTTCTCCCATTGCCTCGGCTATCTTCTCCACTAGCGAACTACCCCACATCTAAGCCCACACTTCCTTCCTTCTCGCAAGCCCCATAACTTCCCACGATACCCTCTACCTCACTCCATATCGTCCCTGCAAAACCCATCGGCCACCACCACATCTCCCAAAATCCCCCTTTAAATACTCCCCCTCCGTCGCGATTCCTCCCTATTCGCCACTTTGAGAGTAGGAGAAAGAGAGCCGTTACAGCCCTTCAGGTGATAGCTGAAGAATCATCGGATGAGCGATGACCCTTGTCCGCTCCGGCGAGATCCAAGAGGAATCCCCCTCCTGTTTCAGCTGCCTATCGCTGCTGCTCAACTCGGGTCTGCCACACCCTCGAGCGAAGACCGCTAGACTTTCTCTCCAGCATTCCCAGGCATCCGACCATGGTCTTCAGGTAGAATATTTTTCCCCTTCTTCCCTCTCTTCCTTCCTCTGCTTTCTTCCTCTTCTTCTTTCACTTCAACCCTTCTGGCGCCCCTCTTCTTCTTCGTCATCTTTTTCTTTCTCTGTTTTTCGTCTACTTCCCTGTTTCCCAAATCACACCACCTTCTCCAACTCCACCCTGCCCTTGGGCTCCTCCAATCCGTCGAGTCACTTCGCCCAACTAGCCCCCAACCACTGTCGTGAGCAGAGCAGCACTACCCTAGGCCGACTCAGCCCAACGTCGATAGCTCGCCTCGACGCCCAGCATCGTCTCCGTGCGCATTCGCCAGTGCACCTCCGGCTTGTCTCGCCACTCGCCACGCTTCCACGACTCTCCGAGCAGCTCTACGCTTCCTCCTCGGTCCTCGAGCGTATGTCGCCTGGGAGTCGCCTTTGCTCCATCGGCATCATCCGTCCGCAACCTGCAGCTCTCCAGTCACCGCCTCGATGACCCTTGGACGTAAGTTGGCCGTCTGAGCGACGTCAATCTCCGCCCACCCATGTGTTCCGTCTCCAGCAGCCCAGACGCGCATGCACCGCTCGATTATCATAGAGCGGTCCAGAATCCATCAGTCCGAGCCTTGCCCCGAGACCTTAGCCTCGGGTTCGACTGAAGCTCCGGAGACCACCACGTGGAGGTCAGACTCGAAGCAGTTGCCGAACCTGCCATGCGCATGACCTGCACGTGCGAACAATGGGAAGTTTGCGCCCGAGCCCCTGTAAAATCAGTTGTTCACGACTGAGTCCCTGCCCTCAGGAAGCACGTGAGGAGCACATGTTTTCCTGGTTCATTTGCATCCATATCTTTGTAAGTATAGGTAATTGCATATTCATCCAGTCAGCATATTTTTATTTTTAATTAATTTTGTTTCTGTTTTGCATCCATACCCATGTGTTTGCATATTTATTTAAACATATATTTAGCACCATTTTATCATTCCAAAAATTGAATATTGTAGAACATCTTAGGCTTTATCATTGTGAATGCTTGTTATATTTTTGTGAGTTTCAAATTATTTAATATAATTGTTTTAGTGGAAAAATAGTATAATTTGCCAATGTTTACCTTTAATTGATTATTAAATTGATTGTAGCTCCAAAAATTGCAAAAAATCACAATAGCTAGAGGTTGGGTAGTTCTATTTTTTGCCCAAAAATCACAATATTTGCACATAAATCGAGGTCAAAAAATTCAATGTTGTTTCATCTAATCGATTATTAATAAGTCAACAATTAATTATTTTTGGGATCTAGTAATTTTCCTAGATTCATTCCATAAAGAGTCATCTAGGATAATTTTAGTTTCTAGAAATAATTAAATTTGGTATTTATTAAATTAAATTTGTGAAAACCACCCTGTATTCATACTTAATTTGTAGTTAATTCATTTAGAGTCGAAAAATTCCAAAAAAATTTAGGGTAGCTTCATTTCATCATAATTGACATTTTAACCAAGTTTGAGAATTTTTTGACTTAATTTGATCATATTCACCTTTTAACCCTCTAATTTGTCCAAGATTGCATTGCATTTTTTTTAATTTCATAAAAAACCATAAAAAATATTCTCCTCAGCATCTAGATCGACTTTAAATTAATTTAAGGAGAAAGCTACCTCCCTGAGTTCGACCTTGGGCTTGCCCAAGTAAAACAAAAATTGTCGCTTGATGTTAATTGAGAAATTAATTAAAGTGGTTTTGATTGACATGAATTTATTCAACTACAACGAAATCGTTAATTTGGCATTAAAGGGTAAAACTCAGGTTTTTTTAGCGGCTTTCTCGGAAGCTGATGCAACTCAAAGCGACTGGAGGCAGCTGATTCTGGGGACCGAGCCCACTGAGGAGGTGTGAAAATTTTTTTGGGAGAGCGAGTGATTTATTTAGTTTTATAAGTAATTACCTATTTCTAGCGGTCTTTGCTTGAAGACTCACACTTGTACCCAGACTAGACACTCCTCCTATCGAGCCCTATTATTTATGGTAATTGACGTAGTCCTAGGATTGCATCGCAGCTATTAGAGCTACTAGGTTTATTTTTGTGCTTGTAGGATTAGGCCCACACTTTCACATTAATTAGATGCACTAGATCGAATCTCATTTAATCGAATTAAGTTTTTTTTCACATGTTAATAGAAATTCTTGCTCTAGGTATGGTTTCTCATGTATGCATTAGACATATTTATTAGGAAAATTTCAATTATGTTTAGAATCATGCATAGAGATTGCGAAGAAGTACTATAACTATCTCTGACTTTGCATTCCTCGTCGCGTTTCCCGCTGCACTACTTTTTTGATTCTCCCTCGATTTTAACTCATCTAGGAATTAAAGAAACTTGGAATACCTATGTAGACGTGTCTCGTTCTCCACTCAAATTCAAAGTGATAATCAAATTAAAACAAGGGGACTACTAAACATTATTGTGCAATTAAAACTAGATAAAATTGAACATCATTGATTGTGGGAGAGCAACCCCATCCCTATGCATAGGTACATACCTCCAGACTTTGAGTGGGTGAGGATGTAGTCGTAAGGTTAGAGCCTAAAACTCTGGATATGCGCCCTAAATCTCCAGATCCAACTCTTGAGGATTTGAGATCTGCAAGCACTCGCCTCCGACCATAATCGATGTTTTGGGTGTGTCCGTCTACTATCTCTTTTAGGAGTGTGATATAACCCGGCAGCCTGTGCAGATTACACCTTTGATTAAGTAGTTGAACCACATATGTGTGTCACGGTGACATACTTTGTATAAATGATTTAAATTTTGTTTTATCACCAATTTAAAAATGAAAAGATAATTGGCCAAACTCTTTGGGCCCTCACTGTGTGAAGTTGGTAGATTTTAGGGTTTGCATTGTGTATTGAATTGTGTGTATTCAAAGCCAATTGTACTCGCATACACATATCGATGTTCATAAATCATTCACCTTCATTTTTGAAGATGTCAGAATATTGGTATTCATACTCACACTTCGTGGGCCATGCTTACATGATTGAATCCTGACTATCTTCATCTTAATTATCAAATCAGAAAAACCCTCTCTTTGAGTTGGTTCTTCCCCGACCATCATATCCTTCACCCCCATTCCCCCATCACACTCCTTCTTCGATTGAATATACAAGATATTAACTGCTCGTAGAACCGAATGAATATTATATGGATACAATGGAGCGGGCGAATTTGAGGATGGACATGAGCATAACTGAATTTGACAGAGAAACATGATTCTCTGAATTCACTATTTGAACCATCCCCTACTCGAGATGTCTCTCTTCTCGATTACGACTAGTTTCCTTTGATCAGACATTTGAGATTCAGAGTCAAGGAAATAGGACTCATGACCAAGCCTCTACCATTGAGAATGACTATTACTTGACTTAGGATTGCATGCTGGAGTCACAACATGATGAGTAAGGTTATTCGTCTCCAATTCATGAGACGATAGCGAATGACATAGCTCATATTAACTGAAGAGCTCACACATTGACTAAAATACTTGATGATGTCATCCAAATGGTTAAAAATATGATGAACAACCAAGAAGAAGTGAGGATACCACAAAGCAAACTCGAGACAAATCATGTGCAAAAATTTCAAACACAGACACCAAGAGCTTCCATTAATCAAGGCCATAGAGTAAGTATTTGATCTTTAGAGGTTGTGAAGAGTCGATTATCACCTAAGAAGATGAAAAATAAAAGATCTCGAACTGAATATCATTTAATCACTATGGCTAGTTCAATGGTGATGACCTGAAAGAGCAGAAGTTGTAGAGTTAAATAGTTGACTAGTGTTACCTGTGAAATTGAGAACATCAAGTTTATTCATGTTCGGATAGATGATGAGTCCACATTAAAAATCCTCTTAAAGTCCATGTCTAACCGACTCAAACTCGGATCACTCAGAAAGATTAGAGTGATCATTCAATTTCCTGATCGATCCATAAAAAGATCGAGAGGAATTATTTCTGTCATCATGAACTTCTAATGTATCAAACACAGAGTGGACTTTATTGTCCTAGACATTGAGCATTGATTCTGAGTCTCTCATCATTCTAGAAAGTCATTCTTAGCCCCTGCTAGAGTGACTATCGATTATAAGACTCGAGACATAAAATTACCGAACTCGAACCATAATGATCAAATCTTGAAGACACACCTGACCCTGAGACAACCGAACATGAAATCGATAGTAGTGACGCAGAGGAAATCACTAAGACAAACCCTTCACAAGAACAGATCTCTCTACAAACCACATACACGACCCATGGTGAAACACCTAAGGATCCAATTATCGAGGCTACCCATGTTGCTACCAAGGTGAATGAGCTTGACCTAGATACATCCAATTTATCGAACACAGACACAGACATTTCAGACTTCTTTGATCATTACTGTGATCCGACACCTGAGTCTACAAAGCCAAAATCGACTCTGAGTACCATCATATACCATGGACGTGTACTGACCTTACAAGAGATATACAACATATATAGTGATTCATCGGATGAAGAACCTATGGACAATACCTCACAAACACAGTACAGAAGGGCCACATCCTCTGGTACAATTGCTAGTGGAGGGAAGAAGCACTCCGGTCACCCTCCTCTGCCTGCTTTAGGTTCTAGTAAACCAACTCGGTACACCACCATAGACATGAATTCTTCATAGGACTCATCCCTAGGGTATAGTACACAAACCTAGGTGATTAGATATGATCAGACGAATACATCTTCACGAGACTATTCATCATTTGAGGTCGAGTTGGTTGAACATGTGGGAAAGCACCAACAGAGAAAAGTTAGTTGGAGAGCCTCCATTGAACACTATTATTCTTTTGAGGATGACTCTAACAATGTCTGGGAATCTTCTTCTTCATATTCTTCACATCATTATTCCCTCCAGCCACATGCCAGCAAGAAGGTTTGCCAAAAACCTCCTTAAACCATGTAAATTCTTTCCTGATCCCAGTTCCCTTTGTACTTCTTCTATACTTAGGCAAAATCCTAAGTATAGGGGGGAACTAATGTCCACTTCACTTCTTTTCTCTTCCTTCTAAAAACTTCTTCCCACATCTTCATTGTGAACTAGAACATACATGAACTTAAAAGGAAATACTTGGCTCCCTGAGGATGAGTTATTGAAGGAAAAGTTTATATGGTAGTCTGGCATTTTAAATGAGAAGAGTTAACACCCTTCAAACGCATGAGACAATTGTTTGATGTTCATGGGGTATGCTTTGGGACGGGGATTGATCTAAGATGACTTCTGATGTCGAACATGTATAATGATGTGTAGAACTTGGAGACTGTTAATTTAAAACCCTAATTCTCACAGCAGTTTTGCCAAAATATTAATCCAAAGGTCGGTTCGAGCTGCATTTTCACCTTTTGCTCATGATCTTGGTATGGAACCAAATCTCATTTCACCTCTCTTCATTTCTAGTTGCTCAGGGACGAGTAAGGTTTAAGTATAAGGGGTTGATGGAACTGTGATTCATCTCTCTAATTTGCTGAAAATAAAGCTTTGTCCTGAGAATTTAGGATCATTTACATGTTAACTTCATAAAATTAACTTTCATGCACTTGTAAATAACTTGTATAAAGTAGCACTCATTCTGCATTCATATTTATCTGCATAATTTCATCTAACTTCACGTATTTTTAATTAATTCGTGCTAACTCCAATTGACATGAAACTTACTCCATTGCATACATATCATTAACCTCAATCAATAAAAATTCCTAAAAAATACTAATTTGTAATATTTGCAATATATCCAAACCCTAATTTCTGGACAAAAAGCCGCAAACGCTAATATCTCTCTCATACAATGTACAAATGTGCTCTAATCACCTTTGAATTAATGTACGCTCAATTATCTATAAATCAAGATCAAATCAAAAGAATCGGAGTTTATTTGTGAAAACTGAATTTTAGGAGTTAACTGTGCATCGTACATTTTACTGATTTTGACATATCATTTCATGTGTATATTTGACTCATTTTTATTATTTTCTTTATTATTTCTTCATTTTATTTCATTCTTTAATAATTTACATAAAAATCAAAATCCCAAAAATCAGAAAAATAAATAAAAAGACAAAATCTGACTTAAGTCTGCTAACTAATTCATCTATTTATGCCTCTCATTAGCTAATTAATTTCTAACTTACAAAAATATCAAAAAATTATTTCGAGTCCACTACATTATCTCATATCATGTTTGATTTCCGTATGCATTATTTATCTATAGAAGATCAAAGAAAAAATACAAAACTAAAAAATTTGATATTTTATGTACATAAAATATCACCAAAAGATCATATCTTACATAATTTACTTTATTTGCATCTGAGTTCTTCGTAAGCATTGTGGATTGCATTTAAAGGAAAAATTTTCATGTTGAGCATTTTCACATTTAAGGTCTTCTGCTATTTTTTTTATCTATTTATTTCTACATTCTCAGACACTGGTGAAAGTCTGGTCAACAGTCGTGCCATGTGGTGCTACCTCATTCACTCTTTCAATCCACACCAGCTCCTGGTCAAACCCACATAACCTGGTCAATTGTCTTTGTCCTCTAGCACGAGTCATCAAGACCATTTGATCAATTTCGATGCAATGGCCCTCTGCAATTCCACATTACGCCTTTTCCTCTACGTGTTAAGCATGTGACACCCTCAACCCATGAACGTGAGTCTCACGTGCGACCTTCCCAGATGTTGGATCAGGTTCGATCCAACAACACATGCAACTAACCCTCTCCTCCTACCTTCGATCGAACCACCTTCAGAGCTCTGACTCGCTACACATCCATCTATGATGACCTCCCACATCGCATCCCCCTCAGCTTTGTCTCCCCATTCTCTGGCACAATCCTAACAAAATATCCCATTCCTTATCCTCTTATCCTATCTTCACCCAGCAACCCGAACCACCTATCAGATCTTATCTCCATCTCTGATTACCCCCTCACCGATCTTTGATGAACCCATACCTCCTACGCCTTTAACCGACCACCTAACTTTATCCGTAAATCCCCTTCACCAATCTCCTTATCCTCTCATCCCAACCTCCTACACTTCTTCTTCATAAAAAAGTTCCATCATTGACATCCCTCGAGGATCATCCGCCATTATCTACTGATTTGACAGAGAGGAAGTTAGACCCTAGGCTTGTGACATGAGCCTAGGCCTCCGATGACAATATCCTCGAGGCGTGATCCATGAGGGTCCAACACCCTGTGTGTCGTTGTTCCACTTCTTCTCTAGATTAGGCCAAGGCTCTATCCTCTTCGCCGGACGTCGAGTCGATCACCAGAGTTGGCCTTGATCACTATACGTATCAAGTGAAACACTCTTTTTTCCCTCTTCTTTTTCTCTACATTCAATGTCCCACTTTCAGTATCATCGTCATCTTTTTACCCTTAATGGGTGAGCCCCTTGCAAGTAGTCCCAAAGAAAGTGGGACTCACAATTGTCAAGAATGAAAAAGGAAAAGACATTCTAACGCGTGCAACAACATCACAGAGAGTTTATGTGGATTATCATAAATTGAACAAAGCAAGAAGAAAGGATCACTTTCCCCAACCTTTCATTTATCAAATAGTCGAACGATTAGCTGAGAAAGATTTTTTTTTGCTTCCTTGATGTCTACTCTGGTTATAATAAAGTTACCATATCCCTAGAAGATCAAGAAAAAACAACATTCATATGCCCATTTGATACTTACACATTTTAAGAATGCCATTTGGACTATGCAATGCACCAGGCACATTTCAGAGATGTATGTTGGCATTTTTTGATGAAATGGTTGGAGACTAAGTGGAAGTTTTTATGGATGAATTCTCCATATTTGGTGATTCTTTTGAGTGAACCTTTATTTTCTTAAACCGTGTCTTATAAAAATGCATTGAGGTCAATTTGGTTTTGTCTTGGGAGAAGTCACACTTAATGATTCGTCAAGGGATCGTTCTGGGGAATAGTATGTCAAAAAGTGGAATGGAAGTGTATCCTTCTAAGACTGAAATAATCACACATTTGGACCTTATGAAAAATGTCAAAGGTGTACAGTTATTGTCAGGGCATGTTGGCTTTTATCGTCGATTTATTAAGGGTTTCTCAAAATTAGCCCAACCACTCACCAAACTATTGGAAAAGGACCAAGATCTCATATTATCTCAAGAAGTATTAAGGTCTTTCAAAAATATCAAAGTAATAGTGACTAAAGCACCAATTCTGCAACCGTCTAACAAGAGTTTGAGTTTTGAGATCAAGTGTGGTGCATCATATTTTGTTATCGGTGCAGTTCTTGGTCAAATGAGAGATGGAAAATCATGTATCATCCATTATGCTAGTAAGACTTTATATGATGCACAAAAGAATTATATAATCACTGAGAAAGAGTTGCTAGATGTGGTCATTTCCCTTGAGAAATTTAGAGCGTATCTATTAGGTTGTCATGTAATCATTTACACTGACCACTAAGGGATCAAACATATATTTGCAAAAAAGGATGTGAAGCCGAGATTGATTCGATGGATACTTTTGCTCCAGAATTTGATGTTGAAATCAAAGATAAAGCTTGGGCAAATAATGTGGTAGTTGGCCACCTGTCTAGGCTACCCTCACCACATCTTTCACAAAAATCAACCAACTCTGTATTGCCATTTCCGAGACTTCCCCTAGATGAATCTTTACTGGGAATATCACAATTACATTAGTATGCTGACATAGTCAACTACCTAGTTACACGCATATTACCAGAGGATTAGTCGGAGCATAAAAGGGATAAAACCATCTCTCTATCTTGATTCTATCACTAGGAAGATCCTTTGTTGGTTAAGGAAGGAACTGATTTAATTTGGAGATGGTGTATACCCAACTCAAAAATTCCTATTGTCCTAACTCACTACCTGATGAATATGTGATTCATCATTCTAATTAGTTGAAAATAAAGCTTCATCCTGAGAAATTATGTTCATTCATCTGTTATTATCATAAAATTAACTTTCATGCACTGGTAAAAAATTGCATAAATTAGCATTCATTTCAGTGTGTATATTCATCTGGATATTTTCACCTAAGTTCACTCATTTTTAATTAATTCATGTTAACTCCAATTGATCTGAAATTAACTTATTGTGTACATGTAATTAACCTTAATAATGAAAAATCCTAAAAAAGTACTAACTTGTACATATTTGAAATAAACCCAAACCCTAATTTCATGACAAAAAATTACAAACATTGATATCTCTCTCATACGGTATCCAAATTCATTAAACTCACTTTTGAATTAATGTATATTCAATTATCTACAAATCAAGATTCAATTCAAAAGAGTCGGAGTTCATATGTTAAAATTGGGTTTGGACCTAACTAAGCATTATACATATTTACTGATTTGACCTATTATTTCATGTTCATATTTCACTCATTTTGATTATTTTCTTTTCATTTATTTATTTTTATCATTATTTTAACTAATTACATAAAATCAAAATAAAAATGTAAAAGCAATTAAAAATGCCAATTTGGACTTGAGCTTACCGACCTAATCCATCTCTTTAAAATCCATTTCTCTAATTTTTCCGACTTACTTCTAACCCATAAAAATTCTCAAAAAATGTATTTGTGTTCCTTCCAACATTTCACATCATATTTGATTTTTGCATACATTTATTTATCCATAAAAATCAAATAAAAATTGATAAACTATAAAATGATATTTTATATACATAAAATATCAGCAAAAAATGCATATCTTTCGTTCAACATTCTTGTTGCATTTGAGTCCTTCATGTATATTGTAGATCACATTTAGATGCACACTTTTCATGTTATGCATTTTTGCATCAGAGTTCATTTTCTATTATTTATTTTTCCTATATTTTCAAGTTTGTTCAATAGTCTTGGTCAATGGGCACACACATATCAAGATCTGATTTGCCCAGCTAAGCCTCCTGATAAACCTACCTTGCCAGTCAACCCCCTCGCTAATCCCGTAGCACCCCTCTCCCTGGTCATTGGATCAAGATTGATGCAACGGTCAATACCCTCCTTTCTCTTCTGAACCCGTGTCACGTGCATGGCTTATGCTACATTCTCAGCAGTTGAATCAAGATCGATCTAACTGATGCTTCTTCTCCTCTTTCCTCCCAATGTCACCTCCGCTCTTGCCTTGTCGAGCACCACCTATCTTCTTTGGCCATCATCCCATCTCCTTTGCTTAAACCGTCTAAAGGATATGGAAGCGTTTAGATCGCATCCAATGCGATCAGGAGAGACTAGTCATACTAGTCGCTCGGGGCCACGGAATTTTAGAAAAAAAATGTGATGAAACCACATGATCCAAGAGCACTTCTCGGATCTTTTTATCTAAACCAAAATGGGGTATTAGGGTTACCTCTTGAAGTGTGTCTATGGTCGAAGTCTCTAAACGTAAAGACCTCTTATCTCAAGTCTGACCCGATGGAGGAGATGCTTGCGAGCGCATTGATGAGATGCGGGATTCTCGCAATCTA